>BMAO01005068.1:147500-447360 GCA_019973975.1 Trichonephila clavata | reverse complement strand
CACGCGTTGCTGTGGCTCTGGTTAAATGGGGGAAAAGAGCTGGTCCATCCAGCCAATTGTGAATCTTATATGTGCATAATTTTCTTAATGGATAGTCTATAAAAAAGGCTAAAATAATATCCACAATATTAATTTCATATTGGTACGCTATTTGTTTTTGGCATGATTTTGAAATCACGCCAAATTGGTGTGTTGCGGCCAGTCTAATTAAAGGTACTTATGTATTATCGCAAACCTATTGGTGACATTATAGGAAATGAAGCACATGATTGCGAATTCAGCGCATACAAAATTGGGATTGCCAAAGGGCGAGTTATCTTGAACGCTGACGATTGTGCGATAATACATAAGTACCAAAATAAATTTAGCATTATATATAAAGAATATCTAAAATACATATCCCAAGCATTAAAATAAATTGAAAAATTAAATACAACTCTAACGTTAACTGACATAAAAAGAACTAAATTATCGATGCAAAAGCATAATTTGTGAAAATATAAAGTACTTAAATATTATTGTTACCTATTGGCAATATCATATGAAACGAAGCACATGATTGCCAATTTAGGTGTATATCACATGCGAAATTGGGGTTGCCAAATTGGCGAGTTATTTAAACGCTGGTGATTGTTGCGATAGTACATAATACCCCAAAATAATTACAACCTTGCGAACCCCTGCTTCCTCAACAGGTATTCGAGCCATTTTGATATGTAATTACTACCAACATTGCTTTTACTTGTGTGTGTCCAGTATGATGACCTAAGTTCTATTTTCTGCAAGGCAATTTTGTGTACTGAGTCCGATTGACTACACTTAAAAAGGTTAAATAAAAACATACAAAATTGCAAAACAGCTCTGAGTAACCCTGTATTAAAATTTCTTTGGGGGGGGGCAGTTTTTCAGATATGAGCACCGTGTTAGTGAGACTGTAGTAACACAGATTGGGGCCACTGTAACTTGGAGGCCTTGTATCATTGGTACGGAAGATACAGCGGTAGCTATGTCTTTGACAAAAGCAAACGGAACCTATTGGCGACATTATATGAAATGAAGCACATAATTGCCAATTCAACTCATACTACACATGGGAGATCAGGGTTGCCAACTTGGAGAGTTATTTTGATAGTTAGTGATTGTTGCAATAATAAGTACCAAGCAAACTGTAATAACTTCGAGTATTCTGTTAACAAATTACTAATGGAAAGAAGGTTATTACAAATTTAAATTTTAAAAGTCATCGAAAACAAAAGTATGGTTTAATATTTTGATGACTGAAATTATATATCAGGAAAACTAACCTGTATTTCAATAACAACATCAAATGAAATTTAAAATATTGTTTAAAATAGAGAAAAAAACTTACTAATTTAAAATCCCGTCAAAATTAATAAGTGAGTACCAAGCAAACCGTAATTTGATTTCTGTTAAAAAAATAATATATATCAGAAACCTAACCTGTATTTCAATAATAACACCAAATGAAATTTAAAAAATTGTTTATCAGGCGTTAGCTATCAGAATGTTGCCAAAACTACAAAACAAAATTTGAACTTAAGTATAATAAAAATATGTAATAATTGGGAAAAAAATATGTTCAAAGCTTAAATTTTCGCATTCAGAGCGAGTCGTGACATCGTATGACGTCATAACATCAAAAAATCACTTAAAAATTAAATTTAAAAAAATTTAGATTGCATTTCGAAATAAAAAGTACATAAGAACCTGACCGGAGTCAAATGCAACGTTGTGTCAAAATTTCAGATAAATCCATGCAGAACTTTTTGAGTTCAAAATTCCTTTGCGGGGGAGCAATTTTCAGATATGAGCACCGTGTTAGTGAGACTGTAGTAACACAGATTGGGGCCACTGTAACTTGGAGGCCTTGTATCATTGGTACGGAAGATACAGCGTACCTATGTCCCTGACAAAAGCAAATGGAACCTATTGGTGACATTATATGAAATGAAGCACATGATTGCCAATTCAACTCATACAACACATAGGAGATCAGGGTTGCCAACTTAGAGAGTTATTTTGAACGTTGTGATTGTTACAATAATAAGCAAGTACAAGCAAACCGTACTAACTTCCAAGTTTTTCGTTAACAAATTACTAATGGAAAGAAGTTACTAAGAAGGTTATAACAAATTTAAATTTTAAAAAGTCATCGAAAACAAAAGTATGGTTTAATATTTTGATGACTGAAATTATATACCAGGAAAACTAACCTGTATTTCAATAATAACATCAAATGAAATTTAAAATATTGTTTAAAATAGAGAAAAAAAACTTACTAATTTAAAACCCCGTCAATTAATAAGTAATACCAAGCAAACCGTAATCAGTATTTTGTTAAAAAATAATTTATATCAGAAAACGTAGCCTGTATATTTCAATGACATAAAAAATTGTTTATCGCGCGTTAGCTATCGGAATGTTTAAAATAGAGAAAAAAAACTTACTAATTCAAAACCCTGTCAATTAATAAGTTATATCAAGCAAACCGTAATCAGTATTTTGTTAAAAAATAATTCATATCAGAAAACCTAACCTGTGTATTTCAACAACTTAAAAATTGTTTATCGCGCGTTAGCTATCGGAATGTTGCCAAAACTACAAAACAAAATTTGAGTGTTGAAAGAATAATTTTAAAAAATGATTTATTCGAAAATTAATCCCAATTACGTATCAAAGAACAAAGAAATTGAAAAATATGACAACCAATAAGTATAGTAAAAATATGTAATAATTCGGAAAAAAATATGTTTAAAGCTTAAATTTTCGCATTCAGAGCGAGTCGTGACATCGTATGACGTCATAACATCAAAAAATCACTTAAAAGTTAAATTTAAAAAAATTTAGATTGCATTTCGAAATAAAAAGTACATAAGAACCTGACCGGAGTCAAATGCAAGGTTGTGTCAAAATTTCAGATAAATCCATGCAGAACTTTTTGAGTTATGGAAGCGTACACAAACCAACATAACATTTTTATATATATAGATAGTTGAGATATGTACTTTTGTATTTTTTGACGTTATACTTCTTTTGGCGCGAGAGTGAAAAATGATGAGAGTAAATGTTACGATGCGCGCGCTCACCGTTGTCTATTAACTTTTGAAGTTACTGAAGGATCTTGGCTAAAGGGTTGTCGATCGAATTGGCATGCCTCCCCCCCCCCGGGACACGTATTTGATATCTACGATCTTTTGGTTGGATAGGGGAGGGCTTGCACACTAAAATATCAGTCATCAATGTTATTTCTATGGGCAGGAAGTTTTCTAACATGTCACTTTTTGGTGCTAGGGGTCTGATATTGAGGGATCGTAATAACTATTGTTATAAACCATATCTGTTGGGAGGTGCATCCCGGTGCATTCCCCCTCTTCAGATTTTTGACCAATATTTCGGAACCTGAGCCTCACAGTCCATTCAGACCTGGCTCATTCGATCTCTCTCTATCTGCTCTTCCATTTACTATAATTTCATTCTCATATGGTTATTTCTTCCATAGTTTTAATTGTCTTAAACTTTTTAAATTTGTTTAAATTCACAATATCTTGGCTCCTGTTTGAGTCTCGGACTTGAGATTTAAATCAGCTGTTCCACTCGTCGAGACCCATCCAGTCATCTACTTCATTTCATTGTGTAGGCATAGGAGGGTTTAAGCTCTAAAATATCATGCTCCCATCTTAATTCTTTGGGGACTGGAAAAAATTTCAGCCCCCTAAGGAATTGAGTTTCAGACTTGAGTTTTGGAGGTCCGCCATATTTTCATATTGAAGCGAGATTTACGTGGAACTGACCTCATGTTATTGGTCCTATTGTCCCTGTGTGAGGGTGTTTAAATTTATTTAAATCGTGATTATATATATCTCGGGTTTGGCTGTCCGATTGACTTAAGGTTGGTATCGTTCAAATCTGCTCGTGACCACCTTTCGTCCTTGTTCCAGCTTTCCCTGCTCAAGACTTTTAGAAAGATTTCTATTGTTATAATAAATACAATACTTTTTTAAAATCTACAAAGTATCTATAACAAGTTGATTAAATTTAAATATTGTTTCAGGATATATTTTTCTAATAATGAGTGGGGTTCCCTCCAAATACCTTGTATTTCGTAGGGTTCCTCAATTCAAACTGTGTTCCACGGAAACCTGGGGTTCCATGAGTCAATAAAAAATCTAAAAGAAACTGCTAAAAATTGTCCATTTTTTAATTATGTAGAAATAATTATATTATGATATTCAAATAAACTTTATTTAACTAGATAATGCGTTATAAAAAAACTTTCAATGTATTAAATACTTTTTTCTATTATTAGTGCCATTTTTTCTACAAACGTAGGATAACGCGAAGGATAAAAAATTGTACAAAGATTGTTAGAAAGAGTTTGATCTTTTTACGCCAAAGAAGTATAACTTCTTAAGTGCGTACATGAGTAAACAAACACTTTTTTTTGAACAAAAGTCTAGGTCTATTGAAATTATTTGCCGTCGCCTTTCATATTCTGCATTTAATTTCTTATATCTTGTAATTGTAGCCACTCACCTTGTGTGTTTAAAAAAAATTAATTTTCACTTAAATACATTTTTCTGAACGGTATTAAATCTTATTGCTGTGTGTGAAAAATTCCGTGTACTTTGCACGAATTGTTAAACTAAGATTTTTAAGCTGTGTTCTTGCTTAAATATAGATTTAACATCGAATATGTTCATATTTCGATAAGTTGATACATCTCCTTTTTTAAAAGCTTTTATTTAACTTACAATGTATGTATGTATGTATGTATGTATGTAATTTGTTCGGGTGGAATCTTGCAACTCAATTTTGAAGCTGATATCTTCCTCCCATTGAGCTGAAATTTTGTATACACGTTTAGTTTGGATGACAATGCATGCTTTGACCATTTATATTCCGATATTGCAATTAATTAAAAAGATATTAATTAAAAACGTTAAACTCGTTTTGGGCGCCAACTTGGAGATATCTGCATTGTTGTAATAATTTTATTGTTACAACAATGACAAAAGTTGGCGTCGAAATTCGGTTTTCAGCCAAACTGGAATTTCATAACGTTGCTCTATTGACAGTATTAATTAACTTTGTCTAAAAAATAATTACATTTCTACAACGTAAGAATAATCTAATTTCTACAATGTATGCAATTTTTTCACGTATTTCTATCTATTTTCTTGGATTTAAATTCAAAACAAAAAAGTAGAGCTGTTTTTCAACTAGATTGGTACATTGTATACCTTTCTCAACGCTGCCAAGTTAAACTGAGAGGAGTATTGAAGAAATTCTTTAAAAAATTTATCTAACTTTAATCTATGAAACTCAGACAAAAAATAATTACAGAATCGGAAAGATCATTTTTTTATGTATCTTACCCATCAAAAAGGAATCCGCTAGGAAAAGAATAAGAGAAAAATATTATCCAGAAATACAATATATTTTCGATTAAAAAAATAATTTTATAATAAAATGAAGGAATTTTAAAATTTTTTTTCTAATTTTAAGTCTACAAGTAGTTTAAATATACCTCATTTATCACCAGTAATCTAAACACACACTACGACATGTGTCCTTAAATTTAATTACAAATAGAATCTGTTAATTTTATTTGAGTTTTTTTTGTTTGAAAATTACGGCAATTTTCTTTTTCTAGATGAGTTAGGCACATTGTAAAACCAGCTCAAGGTTATTTATATTCATAAAATGTGCCAAAAGAGAATAATTTGCAAAATGACCTGAAATATTTAAAAAATAAGGAGAGAAAAAAATCGAATCTTAGAAGAAACATTTCGTTAAATAGGAAATACACTTCGCTATTTGGAGTTGTTTTACGATGAAAAGAGTAATATGTGCTTGGTTCCAGGAAAAAGTTCTTAAAATAGAGAAATTCCCAAAATAGAAGTTCGTTACATGGCGACTGTATAAAAATAATGCGATGGTTAATTATTTTTCAAAATCAAGTTTCTAAAGATGACCTAAGCAATTTAAAAAATAGATTCTTACGTAGAAGATATTCAATGCCCACAAAAAATTATCATTATTTGATAAAACATTCTTTTTTGATTACAACATGCGTTTTGAATCTTAAGCATTTTATTGATTAATACAAATATTTAAATGCCTTTTGAAGTTTTTTAATAAATAACTAAAATTTTTTTCTAATATGTTAGAGAAATATATCCCTTATCTTCAAAATATTTCTAATAAATAATATATTCTTTAAATTTTTCAAAAATAGTCAAAATTTTAATTAAACATTTAATAACTTTGTCATTTATGCAGATAATCTCACTAAACCTTTTTTTTTCGTGTGTAGAATAGTGATACCCAAAATCTGCACGAAGATTGAAAAAATTGCTTAAAAATTACGGATTTAAAAAAATTGTGTTTTTAGTCTAATACCCTTTTGCGAGAATTAATTAAGCTAAACCAGGGATGGCGAACCAGCGTTCAATGAGTTGAACAGGCTGAGAAACCTGTCCAGCGATAACTAAAAAGTAAAAAATAAATTAAAGGTAAAAAAACTTTTTTTAAGAACAAGCTTTTATTTAAACGCGCTAAAAAGAATAAAATAAACTTTTCCTTTAAAACTTTTTTTACTATCAACTTATAACGTCATTACACAATTTATATGATATAAAAGCTTGTCGCGAGATTTACCTGTGTAGATAAACAAGTAAAATAAATAACTTGACCTGATTGATTTTATTTTTAAAAATTCAAACTAAGTAAATATGAGTACTTAAATATTGCGACAAGCTTTTATATCATATAAATTGTGTAATGACGTTATAAGTTGATAGTAAAAAAAGTTTTAAAGGAAAAGTTTATTTTATTCTTTTTAGCGCGTTTAAATAAAAGCTTGTTCTTAAAAAAGTTTTTTACCTTTTAATTTATTATATGTTTTTTTTTTACAAATGCATTTTTTCACAATACAGTAGGTAGTACATATATAAAAAAATCAATATAATATTTCTTTTATTATATTATAATAAAAGTTTAAAAAAAGTATTAAAAATAAAACTTATTATAAAAACACAATTTTCAGTTTTGATGACTGGGATGAGCTTTACATACTTCTGGCTACACAAATTTCATAGAGAACATGAATCAATTTGTGGGCATACTCATTTATAATTGTCTTTTCAATTTCTTCTTGTGACTAGTGGAAACCTTGGAAATGCGTCATTGAACCCTAGGGTTTCATGGAACACAGTTTGAAGACCACTGGTATAACTTCAATGGAATAGTCTAAATCCTGCCTCACTCTACTCAACATGGTGCTATCTAAGTTATTGATAACACGTGTTATTCCTTTCATGCAGTTGTGTTACATCACGTGGCAAAAGAAATACGAAAACTTGGGTCTTATATAAAGGACCAAGTTTTCGGATAAAATGGATAACATGGATTACACGTGCTGTCAACAACCTTGATATTAACTTGTTGAGTAGAGTGTAGCAGAAACTGGATTATATATATATATAAGGCGATGATGTATGCCGTGTGACTAAGGATTCCCACATACAAAAAACCTGTAAAATATGTTAATAAAACGTTTTTTTTTTTCTGTATTCTTTCACGTATTCTTTTTTTTTTTTTGTATTCGTCTTAGTATTTTTACTATTTTTCTCCGAAACCATAGAAGGAAATGTGAGTAATCCTTACTTAAATTACTTTTCAATTTCTTATACATATTTAAGTATCCGACTACACTAAAATTGTGAATTTTTGTAAAAATTTACAATTTTTTTGTGTGTTTTTTTACAGACTATCTTATTAGCCTTAGAAAAATATCAAGTTTATTATTTTACGTTCACTAGAACAAAAACTACAAGTGTTTTAGTAAAAAGCAGATGCCCCATTACTTTAAGCAAGACGTCATACTATAAACGCGTTTTATTTGGACCTTTTTGTTTTGTTTTGAAAATGCTCACATGGGGCCAGCATTTGCTCAAAAAGTTTTAAAAAATAATTAACTGAAATTTTTTGTGTATGTTATGTATAGTAGAACTGTTTCAATCTTCAGATTTATCAATCACTGTTTTATTACAAAATTTGCATTCCCTTATGTTAATATAATCACTGTTGTTTTTAAAGCAATTTCATATAATAACTAAGAAAAAGTGCTTCAAGTTTTTGTAAAAATTAAAATATCTCTAGCCTGAAGATCATTTTAAAAATAAAAAAAAAAACATAGCACCACATTAGAATTAAAAGATTGAAAATTTGTTCATAAATTTCGGTACAGAATGGGCCACGTTTATGTTATTTTTTGTAAGTTTTACCCATTTTTCAATTTTATAATAATAATTTATCTTTCTCTCCTTAATTTTAGCATATTTTTCTTAACATGTACTAAGCAAATCTAAAAACAACAAGAAATTACCGTATCTTCATTTTTGGAAAAAAAAAGTCGTCGCAAACATTCGGAATCCTTAACACATATGGATTGAATAAATTCATACACATTGTATTTCTGACAATTCATGATGAGTTTGGGTGTGGAAATCACATGTTGTTTTCTTCTAGAGATGTCAAAATAATGTTATAACATTTATGTAATGAATCGATGAGATTATTTTATTTTGGGATTCATATAAAAAGAAAATGTAATTATTACATCATCGTGTTTATTTAATTTTAACAACACAGGAGTAATTTTATGCCTGCACTTTACTCAAGAGCAAAAACGCAAGAGAGGGAGTTGTTAAATTACCACATTTAAATATACAAGGAAAAACAGGGGAAAACTTAATTTAAAAAATACAATATTGAGTTTCAAATGAAGGTAAATATATAAGTTACTCTTAGAAATTACATAAATATTTTAGGAAAAAAGTTTCAACCACTCAGTAAGAGACGCGTAATCTATTAAAATATTCTTTTACTAGGAATCACCAATAAATCTGTTAACAATTCAAGTGATCCTTTTAGCAAGGAATGCTAAATTTAATCAATAAAATAAATTTATCAAAATATAGGTTTTAGTCCTTTAGTGTGTGAGGAAATGAAACGTGTTTCGAAAAAAGGGAATTCTGAATGTTGATTTAGATATTATAAAATGCTGTAAAATCCGGCTTATAACGCGCACTTTTAACTCTAAAAAAAAGTCAATTCCCCATCAGAACATTTCTACCCTGTACTCTTAACTAATCCATATTTTTCAATACCTCATCATGCTCTCTCATCTTTTTAGGCCATTTTAGTTTGCTAATCTTTTTTGTTTTTTATCAGCAAGAATATCTTGCTTTTAACAACCAACATTTTTCGAGGCATTTCATACCCTGTTTTGTACAATTACTATACTTAGTGTTCAGTTTTCATATAATTTGTAGTTCTTATACATTATATATGTTACCGGCAAAGTATGAAATCCGGCATTCTATAGAATGCCTAGGCATTCTATACAATGCCTAAATCTAGCCGGCAATGTATGAAATGATTCCTATTTCACGCATTGCCTAGGCATTCTATAGAATGCCTAATGAGAAACTGGCAAAGTATGAAATACATCTCAGATTCATTTCGAAAATTGTCAATTGGCAAGATATAAAACTTTTAACGAGTATCTCAGGCTCAGAATTTGTTAGTTGTACATTGCTGTTTGTTCGGAAATGTCAAAATACTCAATTTTACTTAAACTTGTTCAACAAAAAATTTGTTTCTTCCTGTGCTACCTGAAAATGGAGAAGCAAGCTATAGTGTTGGAGAATGAGACATGGTCTAAAGCAGGGGTCGGCCACCTATGTCACACGTGCCACATGTGGCACGCGGAAAAATTCTCAGTGGCAATTTGCAAAACTCAACAAATTTGTAAATTTTTGAATTGTTTCAAAAATGCTCTACTGTGTGGTTCGCTGAATCATATTGGTAGATTGGTTTGACACGCAACAGCTAAAAGGTTGCCGACCCATGGTCCATAGACATGAAACAACTATTCAACGGTTAGTTGCCTAAAATTCGAGTTGATGATCCAAAAAAAAGGTTTTTTCTTAACTGAAATTACTTACTAGAAGTTAATAACTGATGTAAAAAATGCTAAAATGACTACTAAGAAGAAACCCAGGGACTATTGGTTGCTGAATAGCTATGATGTGATGTTGGCGGAAAATAGAAGTAAGCTCATTTAAACTGTTAAAGAAAGCGTCAGCACCATAAAACAGTGGTCCCAACCCTTGTTCTGTGGATCAAAGGGTATCAGGTCACTCAAGGAGCATTAAATTATTTCCATTATATTTACTGGGGTGTATTTTTTTCTTGTTTGTGCGACTTTCCATGGAAATCACTTTATATTTTATGTGAAATCATTTTATAATTATTTTTTGGTGCAACTGAATTTTACTCTGAAGACATGTTTAAATACAATTAAATTATAAAATCAAAACAATTTAAAATATAAATAATCAACGTCCCACCCTCAGCGGGCTGCCGTAAAATTATCAAACGTTGACTGGTCCGGAAGAGAAAACTGTTGGGAAGAACTGCTATACAGTATTATGTCACGGATTCTTTTTTTCGTAATGGTGATGCAGACTCATATTTTTACCATTTTCAGACCTAGTACATTCTCCAGGAGCTGGTATTCCTTTTTAGTGCGGCATCATGTAAGCGATACCAATTGCCTCCGGTAATTTTGACACCCAGTTTGACGATGTGAGCTTATTCTAGGAATTTAATTTGCCAAGAGCAAAATTAATTTCATGATTCTGGGGATATGATCGAATTCTGAAAGAACTTTCAACCAAATACAAAAATGTTACTCGTTATGATATTGAACTGTACATCCACCTAAGTGAAATTTGCCAGAAAAAACAGAAACTTATTTTTTAAAAAAAGGTATTGTAATACAAAACATTGATTTTTTTTTCCGAATGCCAATATATTGGCACTTGTAATGAGTGAGAAATAGGATGGTTTCTATCAACTTGGAACTTCTGAAGGAATTTTAATACCAAGTATATGCGAAATCACAATTTAACAATAATTTTTTTTAATGGCAGTCTCATTATTTTGTCAGAATTACCATTTGTACTTTTAGGAATGTAATTCATTGATATAATATCCTTATCATGACCTTTTTTCATACTTTGCCAAAATAGCTTTAGGCATTCTATAGAATGCCTGGGCATTCTATACAATGCCTAGGCAAAGTATGTAATCAATCTCATATTTCATACTTTGCCTAAAAACGTCCGGCATTGTATAGAATGCCCGCATTTCATACTTTGCCGGTAACATATATATTAAACGCGGCTAAATTTATTTGAATTGATTATCAATGCGTGGAACTAATGTTATCATTTATAGGAGTTGGGTATGGAATAAGAATCAAAATATGTTTTTAGTGACAGGGAGGGGAAATGTGTGCATTAAAAACTTTTAATTTCACGTGCAAACCGTAATTCTGTTTGTTTATTGAGATGTTTTGGTGATTTAACATAAAATTAAAGGTACATAGAACTTTTGGCATTTGCGATTTCTTTCTGCTTTTCTGTGATGCATCAAATGCTGAAGACACAATACAATTTTTAGTTTGAAGCGACAATACTCAGCAATTTGTTTGAAATTCTTATTAATGTACCTTGTGGTGTTACTTTACTGAGAAAAAGTAAGTCAGAGGAAGTTGTCAAACGAATGAAAGTTTCTTCAAGATTAGTTTGAAATTCAACTTATACAGTTCAAGAAGGAGTAATATTTAGAACCTTTTTTGAAGCGAATTCCGTACTAGCGAACATGATTTTTTTTTCTACTACTGATAATTAAGAACGAGTCAGTGACCTAACCCGTTATCTTCCTGTACTGACTCAATTTTATCTTCAGTCCGAGACGGCACTTACAATGAACCGAAACCATGTATGGTCTTCTTTGTTAGTCAAATACCATTTTCTCCCATCTCTTCCTAAGTTCGCTACAACTTGTTTCTTTTTCGAGAAACAAAGAAAAAAGGCCTATAAATTTATTCCATACTTACAGTAGATTAACTGAAACTAAACCCTTCTAACTCTCAAGTGATCTCTCCGTTATCCTTAAAAAGGCAAAAAAGATAGAGAGGAGACATCATCTCAGAATAAGCACATAATTCAAAGCACGCATCCTTCCCTACTGCTCTGCCTGCAAGCATCCTCTTCTGCTCCTCAAGAGATGCGACTCTCTCAGTTCGTTTATCTTATTCTCCTCATTTGTCTCTTGCAATATTTTTTATTCCCTCCTCCTCATTATTATCATCTCTGTTGCTCCCGCACCGGAAGTCGAGCATTGCACCAGAGTATTGGCCTTCCGAAAGGATCATTTTTTCGTGTTCATTTGTTCTTTTTGGGCGTCTGGTAGCAAGCAGCAGCACTACCAACTCAGAGGTTGACGTCATGAAGATTCGCCCACGCGGGAAGACAACTCTACTCATCCGTTTCTTATAGGGCGATGCCAGAGATCTTTCAGGGTCGTTAGTCATATTTTTCTTGTTTATTTTTGGTGTGTGTCGAGTTTGTTTGTTGTGCCGTCATCGTTTAAATTGGAGGAGATGCATTAATTATGGATTTCAAAGAATGGTAACTTTTCTTTCAATTTGGTTAGCTTAAGAAGGAGAGTGATGTTTCTGGTACTTTATCGAATCAAATAAGGTATTTTTAAGAATGATTTTTTTATTTGTTGGATGATAGATAAAGAAAGTCGAATTGCCCGTGTTGTTTTAATGAATAATTCTGTTAATGTGTCTTGTAAGTATTGCACTGATTTCTTATGTCGGTTTGTAAGCATGCAATGAATCATGTTATGGTATTTTCAGAAGAGTCTTTGAATATGTTACCTTCAATTACAGAAACTTAACGTGCATTTTTAAAAAATTCTTAAATTTGATTTTCAATTTGTTTAACAAAAAAAAAAAAAAAAAAAAAAAGATTTCACTTTTATTTTTTATTTATTATTATTATTTTTTTGTGAATTTAGGAAAAAATAATTGATGACATAGGTAATACAGGCATTGTGGAAATTTCAGGCATTCTTTTAGAGGCGGTGAAAATTTTAGTATGGTATTATCGTGTTAGTAAATCTAAATTTTGGAAGTTGAAATTGAATAATATCAAAATAAAAAATCATTATGGCACAATTATTTACCTGTATAGACATTGAAATGAAATTCAGTGTACTGAGTTACGATTGAGATAAGATTATTTTCACAATTCACGTTACATCCAGAAAAGAAAAACTTCCATATTTTTTTTAAAAAATAATTTGCTCATTATGTGATATTTTTATGTAACCTTCTTTCATTTTCAAATTAACGATTTAGAACTGTAACTGATCTTTCTTAAGTTTTTGTATTCATGCAATGTAAATTGTTCTTTATTATGTAAGTATTAAATGCTTATCTCAAGTTACGCCTTTTAAAGTTAATGTAAGACCGGCATTATATTCGCCGGAACACAGTATTGGATATTTTCTTCTAGGAACAAAGGGGGGGGGAAGCGAAGTAGTTCATGTAAATTCGAAATAATACGATGATAAAAAAAAAATTAGTTCAAATATATCTTGTTTTATCTTATTTTGTAACAAAATTATCTTACTTTCTTTTTACTGGGAATGTTTAGCACTGTTTTTCGAACTATCAAAAGCGGTTCTTTTGTAAGATTAGATTCACTTTAAGACGCTCGCGCGCGATTATGTGTAAGTTTTAAAAAAACCTTCTCACAGTTAATTTTAAGTAACAGGGTTGTTTCCCCTTTTTATTTAATCTCTTTCTGACAAGGAAGCAAGGTGTTTGCGTTTTTTGATGCCTCTAAAAAAAACCTCTTTCAATGTCAGGGACTAAAGTGTAATGTCTAGAACTAAAAAAAGACACTATTTCCCGTCTGAGTACTGTTTCTTTTGAGACGAACCCATGCTTATTTAAGAAGCACTTTATTTTTAAAACTAGATTCGGAATTCTTTGACGTCTGTCATTGAAGACTTTTCCGGTTTCATTTCCAGCTTTGATGTGTATCAGACAAATAAATTCAAAGAGGTGTTAAGTTTCTTATTTTTGGTGATGTCTCTGATCAACACCAGTTTGACTGTATTTATATGAAGTTACGGTTTTTATTTTGTTGCGTATCATATTCAGGTGCTCAAAATAAGAACAGGGGGAAAAAGCTTAACGTTGTACGTTTGATTGTGACTAATCTTTGCTGTCGTGTTATTCGTCTAACATGTCTTAAATACTTTTTTTTTTGTTTTTAATAATTAATCGGGGAAAATAAAAACATACATTAGACTATATATTGTGTTTAGATATGAAATTTTTTATACTGTCTAGACTTAGGCGTATTTTTGTTGTTTTATAATAATTTAATTTTACATTCAAAAAAGAGCTTAGTAGGATTATTTTTTGAATTTTGGTTATTCGAAATAATTTATGTTAGTTTTTCATCTGTTTGAATACAAATAATTATAGTTTTAATTAAAAACTTTATTTATTTTGTAAATTTTTTCCATTTTTATTTTTTATATTTTTTTATCCACTGTATTTTCTTATGAT
The DNA here is from genome assembly GCA_019973975.1 of Trichonephila clavata. Lineage (NCBI taxonomy): Eukaryota > Metazoa > Arthropoda > Arachnida > Araneae > Nephilidae > Trichonephila > Trichonephila clavata. Next base: position 432,827 of record BMAO01005068.1, on the reverse strand, counting down.
GCTTTTATTGTGTGTGCTGTTTATTTATTGTTATTTGCTTACTTTATTCTGCTTATCAGTTTTTTATATTTAGTTGGGAGAAAATAATCTTAAATTACTTTTTGGATGTTCCAATTTGAATAAGTTTTGTTGCTGTTTAGAATCCATCGCATCTACAATGAAATCCTAAGGCTGTATTCGCCAAATGTATGAGAGCCTGAATTACACCCGGAGATAGAAAACGCCTCATTTTTCGTGAAATCTTGCAACATTGTAATTCATACATTTGTTTATAATACAGCGTTTATAAAATTTCAAAATATTCCGTAAATAACCATCCACTTTTTATTTTAACATGTAAAGGGAGAGCTCGTTTAGCATTATGGTATAGGAGAAAAAAGGCGAAACACATGTTATAACAGAAAAAATGCGTCGATTCGGATAAAAATGAGTAGACTGATAAAATAAATGGTTCTCTATAGCAATGGTCCTCAAACCCGGAACGCGGACCGGTACCAGTCTGTAGATCAAACAGTCCCGGGCCGCAGAAGGAACATTAAATTGTTTCTATTTTATTTACTGTGGTGTGTTTCTCTGGGTTTGTGTGGCCGCGTTAGCCAAGTGGTTAAGGTATCGGATCATGGCTGGCGTGTCATGAGTTCGAACCCAGTACCACTAGAGACCCACTTTGTAGGGAAGCGATGCACGTCAAATCTGTCGTGAGCTCAAACGTCCTCCCGTTGGTGTGGTAGTTAGGAGAGGAGGTGACGTCCTCGTCAGTTGACCATGGTTCAAAATTACGAGGTCCGTCGCCAAAAGCCCTCGTGTAGCTGAACAGTGCGACGTTAATACTCAGTCATTCATTCACTCTCGGGTTTGTGCGACTTCCCAAGGAAACCTTTTCAAATTCCATGTTAAATCACTTTATATTCACTTTTTGGTGTGTCTTTTATTCTGAAGGCATTAAATTAAAATTGTTAAATCAAAGCAATCTAAAATATAAACCATCAACTTTTCTCCCCCTCCTCTCAGCGGGCCGCGGTAAAGTTATCAAACCTTGACCGTCCCGTGGCAATAAAAAAGTTGGGGACCAGTACAGTGGACCAAATGTGATACCGGGCCGCCTAAGAGACCTTAAATTATTTCCATTTTATTTATTGTGGTTACTGAACGCCATTTATTCTGTGGCGTTCTATTTGGTTAAAATCGTAAATCACTTTATATTCATTTTTGATGTAACTGTATTTTACTTTGAAGGTATGTTTAAATGCAATTAAATTAAATTTGTTTAATTGAAACAATCTAAAACAGAAGCAATCATCGTCCTTCTCCCCATCAACAGGCTGCGGTAAAATTATCAAACGTTGACTGGTCCTCGGCGATGTAAAGATTGGGAAGCTCTGCTCTATAGGATACCCAAGCCAGAATATTATATTAATGTTGTGTTGGAAATTTTTTTTATATATTTGAAAATATATTCCAAATTCGGGTTCTATTCTTTAACACTAGACGAAGACAGCCTTATACGTTTGGTATCTGGAAAAAAATTTGTACCCTATCACATTTTTCTAGATTTTTTTTTTAACTAAAGAGTGAAATTGTGCTTGTGTTGAAATTTTTATCTCAGCCTGCAAGTTAATGACAACCAATTTACATTTATGTTTACTCTTATTAATCTTCATACCAAAATATAGTGAACTTTTTCTGTCCATTTTGTTTTCTGATTATCTTGGTGGGCCGCTAGTTACCCACCCGTGCTGTATATCATAACATTGAGATCAATAAATAGCCTCTTTATGAAGCAGTAAAATGTTCTTATAAAATATACCTAGGTTCATTACTTCATATAAATTAGATTCTCATTTATAAGGTGTTTATTCGGAATGTAGATAGTCTTGATTTAATGACGATGGGGGAAGGGGAAAAAAAAGGAATGAAAATCTTGTGAGTCTCCTTAGACGATTTGGTATGTGATGTCATTCTGCGTTGAACCTTTCTAACCATCGGAATATGCAGATGTTTATATTTACGAGTGTTGATTCGTCACAAGCACATAAATTACAATTCACAAAAAAGAGACGATAAAAAAAAAGAGATGGCTTTGCCCTTGGCATTCTGAGCACTTGTTGATACAGTCGCCCGTTGTGTTGACGTATGAGTTACACTTGCCCTCTACCTGCGATTCGTCATAATTGGCTCCATGTGGAGTTGGTTACCTGTCGAATGTGGGAAGACTGAGGGTGGAGATGGTTCCCTGTAGGGGGTGTTAGTTTCTTTTATATCGTCTTAGGATTTGATTCTCCTGACTTACGACCCAGGATGTGAAGAAATACGGTTTCGGTATTATTTCGTTTCTTCTATTTCTCCGTGTTTCTCAAACTGCGGGATGCTTTGTTGACTTGGTTAAAAGATCAGAACAGTTTGTAGAGGGAGGAATTGGGGATGTGTGTAGATTTGACATGTTTATGGAAGTATTTGTTGTACAAGGATTTGTCACGCATGTTTGTTCACCTTGCATACGTAAAACTGGAAATTGATTTGAAAATCGATTCGTTCCGTTGTGTCTGTTTACAAATTTCTTCTAGTTTTTAATTCTGTTTGCGTATTTTTCCTATTTTTAAAAGGTATTTAAAAACTGGGATTTAGCAACAACAAAAAAAAAAAGGTTTCCAGTTTTCCTAAATCTCATCAGTACTCAAGTTTCTGTTTTAAAGAATGATTAACTACTCTTTGTTAATTAAATATAGTATTATTGAACATAGGTCTTTGTTAATTTTTTTGATAAATAAAAATAAAGAAATGAAAATGAATTATTTAGGTAATAACTTTTCTTACTAATGAGTTCTTTTCTATATTTAAAAATTCTATTCTTTTGTATTTTTATAGCCCTTTTCTATATTTGGATAAAGTATTCTCTATATTAAAAAAACACTCATAGTTTTCAAGTTTTATAGCTATCGAAAACTGTAAACTAAATTTAATTTTGCTTTTTTGTGTTTTTTTTTTTATCTTTGTTAAGTTATATGAAATAGATGTGTACACCTTCTTTTCTGATGCTCTCTCCATCCCAAAGAGGGGGTTCCAATGGACAGCTCCCCCCCACACCCGTAGAAAGTGCGAGGTCACTGACCAAATGGGGACAAAGAGAGAACGACTTGTGACGTTGTGTTTACCACACGCTACTTGAGTGTAACCGCATTATATTGTGCGAAAAAATAGACTGTATACAGTCCACTGAGAAGTTGTTCAGCTTTAAAGTTTTGTGAATTTACTCTACTGTGAATAACCTCTTGTGACCACACAAGAGTAATCAATCTTTTTAATTTAAAAAACAAGTTTTTTTTCTTCTTCCCCTATGTAAAACAGCGATACTCAACCTGCGGCCCACCGGGCCTTTTTAAGTGGCCCGGTCATGGCTCATTGCTCTGAGAAATTAATTTATTTATGAAAATTTGGTGGGAAATTCTTTGTTAACATATCAAAATTTTCATTTTTGCTTTTTGCTGTCGATGTCGTATGGGTGTGACTCGATATTTATTTTCTGGTTTGTGATAATAGACAACAGTGGAGTAGCGGCCATTTTATGAGTGGAACTAATTTTGCCTATCTGTCATATCTTGTAAGCGAAAAGTATTCGAAGAAAATAGATTGTTTCAAGACGATTGAGAAATTGATTACTTTGTGGTGAAAAACAAGCATGATTCAGTAATTGTTTGATTTGTTACAAAAGTGTATTTAAAAAAATATCAATAAACAAGAATCTATCAATGACACTTTTCCTTGAAGATCTGTTAAAAGAGATGATAAATAGGCTTTCTTGAATTATCTTTACAACAGCCAAAAAGTGTTTTGTCAGTGGTAATGTCACAGCGATAACAAAGCCACCCTATGAAATTTGTTATATCATTGGTAATCATATGAAACAGTTTATTGATGCAGAAATTGTGAAAGAGTGATTCTTAAATGCTTCCAATTTCGAAAAACTCAGTGACAAAAATGAAAAATATATAAATAATAATTTAAAAAACTAAATTAAGAGTTTCAATTTTCGATCAATTTCCGATATTTAAATGTTCAATGTTATCTTGGTCTTAAAGCATTTCTCCCCGTCCCTCATGGTACGGCCCGCGTGAAATAGCTTAAGTATATAGCGCAAATGTGCTTCTTCAAAAGTGACTCAGGAGGAACATTTGTATGGAAGACATGAATTGTTTCGATGAAATGGCTTCGATTCAAGAGAAAGTCCAATGTGTGCTTCGGTTTCCCGAAATGAATCTTCCTGGAAGTGTCAGGTCTAGTGTGAGTGAAGCAACTGTTGAATACGTTTGACAATCGTTTCAACGGAATCCTTCTTAATCAACTTGTGAAGTATCACGTTAATTTCAAATATCGCGAACAAGTTCAGTTCGAATTTTTCATCAAATGCTTAAGTTGCATGCTTATAAAATGCAAGACATGTTAAAGAACACTTGGAGTGATCTAGGATACAACTTATGGACATTTTTCGAGTCCCAAGATGCACACTTTGAAATTTACTGAGGGAAATGGTCTTATAAAAAAAATTCATAATAGTACTTGCAGTATATCCCAGCAAACAAATGTCTAATTATAATAATTTGAGAAAATAAATACGTATAATCAATCAGAGCCAGGCTTTTGGTGCACCTTGAAGTGGCGGCTCTTATTCGATAGAACAGAACCCACGACCTTCGGATCTGAAGCCGAATAACTTAACCACTTGACCAGGGGTGGCCAACCTTTTTGGGAAGAGTGCCGCTTATTTTATAAAAACGAACTATGCGACCCACTTCAAACTTTACCAAGAAACAAATGAAAAGGTGGAAAAATTTTACTTACAGACTTAATTATGATATTTTTACGAAAATAGCACGTATTTTATCCAGGTCGTAAGTAGTGGGAATTTTAGTTTTATTGTTAATTTTTTTTCCGTTTCAATCAGTTAGGATAGGTAAAAAAAGAAGTGAGTAACCGGAAAAATTGAATTCTACATAATTATTAAACAGTCAGTACTTTTTTTAATGTGATTTTTCAATTTATAGATATTTTACTGACTCGTATACATTAGGATTAGTTCTCGAAGATGCTAACAAAATCGGATTGTTTTAGGTGTGCTTCAGTTTCTCTTTTTTCCCCTCCAAAATCGAGACTAAAAAGCAAAAGTGTGTTCACAAAAGATGATATATTGATAAGAAAAGCTGAATCTCAAAACCTGTCTTCATTCTTGAGAAGCAAGCACTCATCAGACATTCTTCCTGATATTTTAAAACACCTCCCTCAAATTCCAGAATCTCACGAATGCACTTCCTTTGGAAAACCATCGAACATAACAATGAAAGAGTGTTGTCTACATTATAATTTTCTAATGTAATGTAATTAAATGTATTTAAAATAAGTTTTAAATGTTTTTTCATGTCTCAGACAACTACCTTTCTTTAAAGCAATGAAAAAAATTAATATTAATTATTATCATTTTTAATGTTTGAATACATCTTCGCGTGCCACTTTTACAACTCAGCCGTGCCACATTATGGCACGTGTGCCACGGGTTGGCCACCCCTGCCTGCACTAGACCAAAATGATCACCTTAGTCCAGAGGTTTTTACTGGCTAAAATAGATAATACCGCTACAACCTTTTTTGGGGGGGGGGGGTGAATTCATAAACAAAATTTTTTGTCAGTGTCTTTTGAAATGCATTAAGAAATCAGAGCCATCAAAGCGATTTTGAATATTTATTAGAAGCTTAAAAATGCTTGTTATTAATCTCCTCTATTTTTCACACTCTTTTAATAGTAATGAACATTAAATGATTTAATTGTTGTTTATAATCTTTTAATAAAAATAACAATAAATATCTCTGTATTTTCTGGAAAAAAAATCTATTAAACTATTCATTTTTTTATACTCTTAGATTTGTGTATCAAAAGAAATTTCATAAATGTTATTTCAGTTCATTATGTGTTAAATGATAGCTGAAATAGATAGCCTTATACTTTTTATTTAATCTGTATTTCTATGTTCCGAACTTTTTTAATTCTCTTAATGAAATCATTTTGCTTTTTCATCCGCTCAGTGTGTGGACACACCCTTTCATTATCATAAGCCGCTTCAGTGTTAGATGATATTTCAGGGTCAGAAGAACAGCATTTTAATGCTCCGAATAGTATAAAGGCTTCAGGTAATGTTACAGGAGATCAAAAATCGATACGTTCTCGGTTAATAACTGACTAGTTGACTTTTTCTTTCATTGCTGGTTGTATATAGACTACAGTTACATGAATGCCTTACTTTTGATTCAAGTAACAGATTTATGGTTCAATGTTCAGTCTGGACTAATTATACCTTACCAGCTATTGGCATTTCAAATACCACTCATTTGCCTTTTTAACAATCATTAATTACAAAAAAATTTTACAATGTTTTCCATAGAACTATGAACTATATGGAAGGACAATGGCAATTTTTTGCCCCCCCCCCTCCCCCGTAAAATCAGTTTTTGGGCCCCAAATTGGATCTTACAAAGGGTTACAAAACATAACATTGCTTTGGGCTCCCTAGAATTTTGCCCCTCACCCGCGATGCGAGGGTGGGTGTACGTTACGCCAATGTTGAAGCACTTTTATTAGGACTGTGAAAATAGAAGAAATTACTTCCTGAATGAAAGAATACTATTTTATAAAATGGTTTAGTAAAATTATAATTATATTTCTCTATAGTGTTTAGTAAAATTGTTATAACTTATTATTCCTTTATATTCAACAAAAAAATTTTAATTAAATTTTTTTCATCTTTTCCGTATTTAGATAGAATATAAACTTTCTATTTTCAGAGATACGCGGTTTATATATGCAAGATTATTTAAATGTAATTGCATTCTTTGTAGTGTGGTAATAACTGGCTTTAAATTTATTTAGGTTCTTTTTATGGCGACACAGAATTAAGTACTATGTTTAATTTACAATCTGTGGATTCCTATTATTTGCAATTGTTATATGGATTTATAAATGATATTGGCATATTAATAAATGGTAAAATGCTAAAAAAACTTACAGCTACAACAACAAATAGCAGTCTAAAAATGCTTTTAAAATAAGGTAAATATTTGATACTGCGCTAAGATATTTTATGTAAAGCTTGCAAAATACGAATAAATTAAGAAAAAACTTTAGTTATCATTTTCTAAATTATTTTATTCTTATTATTTATTAAAAATGTACTAGATAATATTCTGCAGCAATGTGCAAAATAAATAAATGATAATTGTAGAGATTTAAGCAATTTAGAAAAACCGAATATCAGTGTTACTTTATTTTTTGGGAAGGGGTAGGAAAAACAGTTTTAATCACTTTAGATGTATTAAAACGCGATAAGTGAAGAAAAAAGAAATTCTCAAAGTTTCTAATCCTGAAAAAATATTTTTCTAATTTTTACTTTAATGAACTTACTTCCCACTTGGCTAGTCGTCTAGACTTTGACCTAAATTGATCAAACAAATCTGGATTTAAAAATAATCCTCTTTCAATTACTTTTTCTTTAAAACATTTTTTTTTATCCTATAAAGTTTTTTTACCATCTAAAATCCTTCCTTTTTTTCCCTATGATGCTTTTAATATTTCTTTCATTTTCACACTTGTAAAAACTTCCACGGCCGCTCAAACACTTCAAAATATATGAAAAAATTGTGTCAAAAAAATTTATAATTTAAAATATTTTGTGGGAAATTAAAAAAACGTGATTTTTTGGTGCATTTATTGTCAGTTAAATACCCTATGTAACAATTAAATGCACATATGTAATACCTGTGTGTGTTGTTAAAAATATTAATTTCTAATTCATCTCCCAAAAATTTCTTCTATGTCTTAAAAAGTGGCTGCGGTGGCCTAATGACCATGGTCAGGAATCCGTGATTGGCATTTCACGAGTTCGAGCTCTTGTGCCGCTGAAAACCAGCCGTGTTGAGGGGCTGATGCACATTCAGTTTGTCGAGCTCCAAGTTCTCACATTGACCTGGTCTGGAAGTTAGGAGAAGGGGTGCCAAATCAAGGGTCAAGTTCTCACATTGACCTGGTCTGGAAGTTAGGAGAAGGGGTTCCAAATCAAGGGTTATCCTCGTCACTTGACCGTGGTTCAAAATTATGAGAACTGTCTCCTATAGCTCTCATGTTGCTTTATAATGTACCATTAATAAACACTCGATATATCTTAATAGTTGATTGTTTAATAAAGAAAGGCATTAAATGTACCCTTTTAGTTTTAAAAGATAGTAAACAATGCCATAAACAATACTTGATTTTCTAAGAATCACTCCACAATAATTCATTCAATTTACTTATTTGTACAACTCACGTAAATATGGGGAGAGAAAAACTAATCTTCAGTCTTCAAACTTCGTCTGTTGACTTTTTCCTTTCGAAATAAAGGTTTAAAAGATCATCATCTTCGTCATGTGTTCTCCGCTATATTATTATTTTTGATGAGACCCAAACGAACAAAGCCGCTTTCAGCCCGACTCGGAATCGATGTTTATCCAAACTAATAATCTCCAATACGCCATCTCCAATTTTCTCTTCCAGAAATTGCATTTTTTTTTTTATGTCGGTGCGATGAAATGAAGGTTGACGAGAACCGATAACATGGAAGAAGTATCATTTTTCCTGGTACGAGGAAATAAAGCTTTTCAACACTGTGTGCACTTTCTTTTCTGTATAATGATTTTTTTTTAATGTTTTTCAAAAGAAAGACTTATTTTGGGTATAGAATGCCGAGGGACATTTTAAAAAGTAGGTAAAGAAAGTAGAAAAAGAATGGGATGGTTGACGGATTTTCAAATGATTGTATATAAATTTTACATTATTATCTGCATCAATACGTTTTTTTGAAAAATTCTTTGGTATTTGATGAGTGATAATGTTTTGTACATCACGTTGGCGCTGTTTCATAGGCATTAGGGTATTTTTTTATATGTTAAATTTTTGCCTTTCTAGACTATTGAAAATGGTTTCAAAATATCGGAAGGTTTATATAAATAAAAGGTTAGTAATTATTAAGGTGACTACTTTTGGAAACCGCAATTTTCAAAAAGCGTATAAATGAATAGTTTCTTTGATATTTAGTGTCAGTTGAATTAATATATTTATATAAAATTTCTTTAAGAATATTATTTGAAGAAAAAATTATATAAATGCAATTTTTTTTTGGTAAAAAATCAAGAAAGAATGATATATTTTCGAAGCATTCTTTTTTTTTTTTTAATGTGCTTCTATAATAATAATATTTTTCCAATATATATAGCTAAGACTTCTACACAGAGCCTGAACTAAGATTTTTGAAATACATAATGTAGAAGCGGATTTTTATTCATAATTTAATTCTTCAAAGTAAAGAAATTTTAACAAAATCACCGGTTATTATTTAGAATGATTGTAACTTAGTAAATAATGTGAATTTTTCAAAAATCCCAGTTCAGGCTCTGTATAGAAATTCTAGCTATAAATAGGCAAAATATTATTGTAGAAGTATTTTTCATAAAGGGAAAATGTTTTGAAAATATGTCATTCTTTCTTTGTTTTTTTGCCAAAAAATTAATTTGAATAATTTTTTATGTACTAATATTCTTTAAACAATTTTATATATAAATTCTAATTCAAATGACACTTAATATAAAAACAATTTTTCCATTTATACGCCTTTTCAAAATCATGGTTTCGATCGTTGTCAGTTACCTTAACAATTAACATTTTAAAAATAAATGCTTAAATTAATTGCCGGCTGAACCATCGAACCGAATCTGAACTGTTAGTAACGTTGTTGAATCCAGTGGCATTACGAAGGGGAAGGGGACAAGGTTTTAAGGGACCCAAAACCTGACTGCCGCCAAGTACCCTACCCTTTGTAAAAGCCAATTTGAGGGGCCCAAAACCTGACTTTGCAAGGGGGCCAAAATGTTCTCAGTTACGCCACTGGTTAACTCCCTATTTCAGTTTTTCATTAAATTTTCATATTAAGAAACATAACTGCTGTGAACATTGATAATGGAATATAATTTAAGGGGACATAGTACCTTTCGAAACCAAAAATTGTACATTTTGACATACTTCTTCGATTCAACATAAATCAATAAATTTTGCATATTCTTATGATTTTTTTTTTACGAATTGTTCAAAACAGTTCAAAGTTTAAAATACTTAATCAATTCTTGCTTTTAAATTAATACATTTTTTTTAACAACACATAATATGCACACAAAAATTTAAAATAAAAATTACTTACCTTCTGTTACCCGCAAGATAACTTTTGAAAGATGTACAATAGAACCTTCATTTATGTACCAAATTAAAGCTAAATAATGCCTTAATTCTGTAAACCTCAAATTTTAAATTTCTACCACATTTAAAAAAATTAAAAAATTTAGATATCATAAAATTTATAATTAGTAATTTTTTTTCCATCTATCATGTTATAAAATAAAATCTATTCACCATATTAACAAAACTGAGGTTCACAGAATCATAAATGATAAGAACAATAACCACATAAAATTTTAGAACTCTACAATCAAAACTTTTTTTTTAATCTTGCGGGAAAGTGTGAAAATTACAAACTGAGAAAATCACGTTTAAACATTGCATTATAATTTTGTACCACAAAATACAATTTTTGAATACTTAAAATGCACCCGCCTCATATGTTACACCTTCTATTTCAACAAAATGCTCATGCATGGCTTTTTTTCGCATTCTCAAAGCCCTACGAGCATCTAATGTTGAAGATCTAGACTTTATTTCGGCTTCTTTTATTCGAGCTTTATCACACTGAAAAGCATAAGTGACAGAAAAATGCCCTACTTTACAACCCAGATGTTTCATAATATCCAAGCGACCATCCATTCCATCATTATACATTACAACTGCCTCATTCACTGCAATATCAACTATTCTCTTAGAAGATCCTGATGTTTTCGGGCAGTATTTCCAAACCGTAGAGTTGAAAGATTCATTTGAATTCTGAGTCTTTCCCCCTAAACATTTTTTCAATAACTTAGGTGAGGATAATTCTGCAAATATTGGTTTTATTGCATCCATAACAGAGGTTGGCACATTGCTGTTATGTTTGTATGATTCATTTTCGGAGTATTTCGCCTTTTGATAACCACACCATGAGGACGCACCAACTGGGCAGAAGTAATGCATTGGTTCTTCATCTGTAGAGCGGTAATGGCAATAAATGGCCCAAATGGATTTACGCATATCATCTGCGGAGCTGCAGTTCTCACGTATAGCATTTCCATAGTAAGTAGTGAATTTATCTATTATTTTATCTGTCAGGCGATTTTTCCCACTTATACTTTTGCCATCTGATAGCTTTTTGCCACGATTCATCAGTTTCAACTTACGAAGTCTGGCACCCATCCGCTTCTGTATATGACCAACACATTCAATTTTTTCTAAATTGTACAACACCGTACTTTGCAGCTCTGGGAATGTTTTAGTGTCACCGTCACCAATATATTTCACATATTTGGCATTTCTTTCCAATACGGAACGTCTAAAAATTCTCTTCATTCCTTCCACTTCCATTTTATTAGAAGAACCAGAATGATTTTTCACGCAATGTGGTTCATGACTTTTTTCCATTTTTCATATGCTATTCCACATTTCGGACTTTTCCATTGATCACAGCCTTTGCAATATGATGATAAAACTTTGACATCAATAACTTTTCCTGTAATATCACCAATAATGCTGCAGACACCAATGCGAGATGTATGACCCCGAGTTTTCCAAGTTCCATCACCACTAACACATATTTCATTTGTTTCGGATGCTGCAATCTCTTCTTTTGCAGCTTTGTTCATTGAAGAAACAGCTACAATGGAACCAGCAGATTTTATATTATTCAAAATCCTATCATAGGACTTTTGTGAAACCGGTGGAGGCAAATCCATCACCGAACAAAAGGTTTTAATTCCACGTAGACCAACCCCTAGTGTACGCATAGCATATGTAATGCGAGTGTTTATTTCATAGTCGTGGTTACTTGACTCAAACACTGGTGAACTTTTAAAAGTTGATTGCATAGCACATGAATCACAATCAATGTAAAATTCTGATACTAGTCCAAACAGAACCTTTTCTTTCAAAACTGCTTTTGAGCCACAGTAAAAGCATATTAAATATTTTGATAATTCTTCTAAAAGAATGTCTAGATTTATCAATCGATAACCCTTACTTTCACTGGAGTTGCTTTGATAGGAACCGCTATCCAAACACAGTTTCTTAGATGAAGCTGATGACACATCGATGCCTACCGGTTCTAACGTTTCGTTTTTAGAATGTTGATTCCCACAAAAATGCCTTTTCTTTCTTCTATAATCCGTAGATCTTCTAGCGGATTTACTACTCATATTAATATATGCACAAGTATGAATTATCAAATAAAAATTAATGATTACTCAATACTTTTTCGAAAACTATTATCAAGGAAGGCAGACTTAACAAGCAAAAACAACGCAGTAGAAATACAAATGTAAATAAACATCTGCTTGAATTCGAAATGTGTTGAGTTGTAGATATGCTTCTCCAATCAAAAGACAATTATAAATAAAATTGAAAATTTAAGAAAAAATGCAGTTTATATTACAGGTCGAAACCGAAACTAACGGAATAGCGGTTTGTTTACATTCCATTTAAAGAGCAAAGTCTCTTTAGACATTTACATTTTTTCCTGTACTGAGCGTAATAATTATCGGATTTTGACGCGGTTTGTTTTAAAATGCTCCAAACAGTTCAAATTATTTTTTAAAAATATTTTTGAAAAATCGATAAATTGATGGGTTAAAGGTACTATGATATTTTCCCTATATGATTTTTATATGAAAGGTCCCTTAAGATATTTTCATATAATTTTGTGGCTTTTATTATTTTAAGAATTGTAATTTTATGATACTGATATATATATAATATTATACTATAATTTTTATTTTCATAATCCTTATCTACTGAATATAGATTATTTATGCCGATTAAATATTTTGTGTAATTATTATAGATCCGGCCAATACATTTCAGTAATTCAATGATTTTTCTTTGTTTTTAAGTATTTATATTTTAAGCGTTACACCGAGTTCATTTACATTCTTTTGGACAGTAGATGTAATTGTAAATTTTATTTTTAAGATGCATATATTATGTAGCATTACATTAATAGCGTAGAAACCTTATTTTTATTCTAGTACATGGGCTTTACTTTTATTTCATTAATTTTATTTTCTATTCAATAAGAATAAATTACACAATCGTGTAGTCATAAAATTAAAAAAGAAAAAGGAAAACTATTCCAATTTTATACTTCCAAAAATCATTACCATTTTGGCCATTTTTCAAACAAAAAGATCAATTGTCGTTCTCTTACAGAAATGGAATCATTTTTGCTATTGAACTTATTCCGTTTCTGGGAATAGTCTATCATTTCTTCTAGATTGAAGTCGCGTAAAAATAATAACCCTACCGGCGTATTTCTTTTAAAATTGATTAGTTCTAGACGTAAAGCTAGTCTACCGTAAAGAAGTCTTGAATGAAAAATGAAATTGCAATCGATATTGCTATAGATTCTAGATGAAATCTTACTCCTTCATTGTTTTTGCTTCGAGTTCCTAATTTAAAAATCTACGTTCCGGTGTATAATGGATGCTTGGAATAGAATTGTTGCTATGCCACAGTGTAATGGTCACAGTAAATTTTTACATTAATTCAAAAAAAAAATAAATCTTTCTGTAACTTCTTACATTCTTCTTTGTTAGTTGTTCAATTCGAAAATTGGTTTTGAAACATTTTTCGATAACTTCTGGTTATTTCTTCAATTTATTGGAAAGACATTTTTCATTATATGCACTGTTATTTTTCAGAACTGAAGTGAAGTTAGTGAAATGTTTGTTTTGTGCATATTATGTGGAGTGATCATAGCATTTCATAGATTGATATATTTTCCATACCCTGAAGTCTCTGTTTCGATTATGCTTTGGGGGAAGAATATTTACATTTAAATTTTTTTATATTTTTTTCATCTACTTCCCTGATTGAATAATTTAATATTGTATATGAATTTTTTTTATATAATAGGATTAAGCATATATCTATATGTACAGTCATGTCCAAAATTTTTATATTCCTTCCAAAAGAAATTTTATTAAATACCCGATTGATGTAATCCATTTTTACAGAGAATGTTTGAGAAAGAAATTAGTGTTGCTGTATCAGAAGTGATCAAACGATTTCTGTTATGAAAATCAAGGCATTACTCTTTCCGACGGTAAATCAAAAAACGTAGAATATCTTTAATGAATTTCTGTATTACATAGTTAGATTCACGTGTGTAAAAATCCAAAATGGATTGTAATGTTTCAAAAGAACTAATTGGAAGAGAATCTGTGAAGTAGCGAGTTTTATCATTCGTTTAGAAGCTAAGTGGACAATCGTCAAAGCAGCGAGACATGCGAATATTTTAGAACAGTTATCTTCGCTATGCAAACTATTTTATAAGAAAAATTGGACAAGACCGTAAACGTATAAAAACTGCTTCTTAAGATCGATATATGGCAATAACTTTCCACCGTTATCTGAAGTCCTTTATTCGGCAGTTAAATGCACAGCTTGCGGCCGTCATTCGAACTCTTGTATCATGGCAAAGTGCATATAGAAAACAATGAAAAAAAGCCTCTATGCCATCGATGGATCCATAGTCTTACTGATTAGAGGTTTGGCATAACATCTCTGATTCTATGGGTTTTTACATTTAGAGGCAACGCAAAATCTATCTTGGTTCGGAAAAATGGTATGGGAATAATGATCGATGGTTGGATGTCTAAATCCTTTTGCAACAGAGGATCAATAGACGGCCAGAAATACCGGAATTTAGTCTTAGAATCTTGTTCAAGACTTTTCAGGGACTCATATGAACAATCTGATTATTAATGGACGATAATATTCGTTCATACATGGAACAAATTTTGTTGATTTTCTGAAAGAGAAGCCATTCAGCGAATACAGTGGCCAGAAAAATTTGATCTGAACCTTATTAGAGAACTTATGGCACTACCATAGAAAGGCAGATTTAAGGAATCTTCCTTCTTGTAAAGAAGGTGGGGGAGGTGAATATCATTTCCCAAGCTGTGGTTACCAGCTTATGATGTTGTGATGTCTCTAATTTGGAAGGATAGCACACCATGTTAAATTCGCAAGTCTTGATTTTTTCTGTGGATTTGTTTCTCTGAATTCTCCTTTTCACATATTATTGCAATTGTTTTTTATTTATGGCTAATTTTATATCACATGCTTTGTTCTTAATTTTGTGTATCATTTCTCACAAATTCATAAAACTATAACTCCCATTGTCAGAGAAATCGTAAATTTTCTGTGTATAATGATAATTTTGGGCATGAGTATATATAATTTCCAGACACAAAATTGCCTTATGAGAAATTAATGTAGTAGTTTTGGCGATAATAGCTGCAAAATGAAAAAAAAAATTTTTTTTAGCGGTCTGTATCCCTTTTATTAGTTT
Organism: Trichonephila clavata; assembly: GCA_019973975.1. Taxonomy (NCBI): domain Eukaryota; kingdom Metazoa; phylum Arthropoda; class Arachnida; order Araneae; family Nephilidae; genus Trichonephila; species Trichonephila clavata. The sequence goes on along the minus strand of BMAO01005068.1, from coordinate 417,271 downwards.
GAATTATTTCCTGTTCATTCGTTTTATGTAAGACTATTTGCTATTTTTTTGAATAAATTTTAAAAAAAGGCTTGAAATAACTCTTTTTAATAAAGATACAAAACAAGCGATGAATTCGGTTTTAGAATCAAGAAATATTTATTACGGTACTGTATTCTAGCAAAATTTTTACTCGGGAATTACTTGCGAATTCTACTTAATACGTAAAAAGATATTACATTTGATCAATTCTAGAAATTGCTACGAAAGTACTATTTATTATTTCTGACTGAAAATTCTTGGCAAATAATCAGAAGAGCGGAGAGTATTGACTTATTGCATTATTCTAAAGTAATTGTTGGATTTCCCAACATGGGCAGTTGGTAAAAATTAGAAAAACACCCGAATTTTTTTTTCTATTACCAAAACCGCGAGAAAAAAAAAGAAAAAAAAAATCTTTCAGAGAATTTCAAATTAGAATTCTTTGAGGTGACGTGATTTTCCATACATAAATCTTACACAGAGGGGAAAAAATCCGAAATGCATTCTCCAATTCCAAGAATTTCTCTCCTTCCTCCTTATCAAAACCACATGTGTCATCCAAAGAAAACACAACTCTGCTAATTATTTGCGCTTTGCTTCATACCCTTCTCCATTCCAAAGGGAAGATGTAACATCTTGTGTTTAATGTGTACGAATAAGAAATTCTTTTAATGGATTTAACTGATTCTCTCCCCTGTACCATATGGCGGGATTCCGTGGATTAGTAGCGTGTCACTTTCTTTGACATGTATAACCGACACTTTTTTTTTTGTGCATCTCTTGCGTCTTTTTGAAATATCTTTTTTCTTCTTTTGTGTCGTGAGAAATAACTCACATGACTAGAGTGCCCTTATCAAACTGAAGCGTTAGTCTTTTTTTTTTAAATTCCCCTCTGCCTGACTATGGTGTTAACCTTGTTCACGTGTGTTTTATCTGTGTTTTCTGCTTGTATACCGCAAAGGTAAGGATTAGATATAATTGCGAGAGGAAGTTGAGTTTTTTCCTTAAGGTGCTGCAGATGTTTTTTTATTCATTTTCCCCCCTCTTTTTTTTTTTTTGGCTCAAGTTTTTGGAAATTAATTAATAAGTTTCTAATTTTTTTTGATGGAGTTGCCTTTATTTTCTTTGTTTGTGTAATGTAACATCTAAATGCAAAAACTTTAAAAAAAATATTTGTGTTTTTAAAAATGGAAGAGTGAATTAGTATTTATTAACATCTCACTATAAATCATCACGAGGACTATAGGTGGCGGACCTCGTAATTTTGAACCACGGCCAAGTGGCGAAGACGACATCTGAGCTGACACTTCACTCTCTTAACTTCCACACCACGCCAGCGTGAGAATTTTGAGCCGCGACAAATTTAATGTGCGTCAACCCCTCTACGTGGTGGGTCTTCAGTGGTACCAGGCCTCGAACTTATGACACGGCGGCTATGAGCCCATGATCGCAAACATTAAGGTACCGCGGGGAATATAAAATGGGAATATATGTATTCAAAAGGAGAATAAGAAACACGTAATGGATATATGTCTAGTGTCCATTCATTATTTTACTCATTTTAATGCCACGCAACAAGATAAATATGTATGGAAAATAAAACAAAACACATTTCTGAAGAGTTTTGAAAAAAAATTTTAACATCACTAAAGCGTTTTTTTTAACGAATTTATAAATATTTTATTATAATTTCCCAGTGTAAAAAGTATGTATAGTATAAAAATCTTTTTGTTACATATTATTTTTATTAATATCATGAAAAAATTTGGAAAAAAAAAAGTATGTGGCTAGCCGTCGCAAATACCAAACATCTTTGGTTAAAGAGTTTAAAATGGCAATTAAATATTACAATGACAAACGTTAAAAGAACACCAATACATTTAGAGTTACAATAAAAACTACCATATTTAGCATTACAACAATAAATGAAGACATAAGACAACAATAAATGAGGACTAAATATTAATGTTTCGACAGCAACCTCTCGTCTGACGGCTTCTGGAACTGTCCAACAGAGGTCGCTGTCCACATATTAGTTTGTTACAAGTAACTTTTATACAAAATTACTGGCAGAAACTGAAATGATTTGGTTTTATTCCTTAATTTCTGAAATAGTTTCTTAAAAAAATTTTTTGAATGAATTTTAATCTTATTCGCAACATGTTAATAGTTTACATTTTGGTGAATCCATCTATGATCGTGTACTTGTATAACTGAATTTTTGATCTTTTTTTCTTTGTTATAAGTGTGGTGGTGTAATTTTCATTTTGGACTGAAAAAAAAAAGAAATAAAAAGTCTAGGGAAAATAATATTGCCCAAACATTTAAGAACAATATTCGCATCAGAGTAGAGTGCAAAAACTATAAATAGCCTTTTGGGGTTTCCGCGTAAGCAAAATCAGATACACAAAAAGTCAAAAGTTCACTCGGTGATTGGACAGATCAAAAGCGTTTATGGAGTATGACAGTTTGTGATAGTGCACACGTCGTTTAGATAAGATAGATTGAAAACATCTCTTAATGAAAAGATGGGAGCAAACAACAATTCTTCAATAGAATTTCTGGTCTGGAGGAGCTATTACTCTTAGTTTAATACAGAACTTATGAAATGAAAAGTTTTAGTGTAATTATTAATCCTAATTTAAAGTTTATTACAAATTTGGAGGTTCTATAAATGATGACAGCTCCATATTTAAGGATAGAAAAGTGATTAATTTTATATACAATTAACACACGTTGTAAATACTGTATCTATAACGTGTACTAATTGTTAAATTCCTTTTAATGTGGACCTGTTATCTGAAACCTTGGGTTATGTATAAATTGAAAATTAATATGTTTTTAAGATTAATTACATCACTACAAGCTTTCACGTATAGCGTTATATGTATTAATTTATATTTTTCATCATATTTACTTAAAAATGTCATTTATGTATAATAAAGTAATATTATTTCAGATTTTTGATGAAGTAGTTTAAAATTGGTTTTATTTTCAGCTTTAGGCAAACTATTTATGAGTCTTCAAAATATGACAATGGAAGGAATGATTTTTATTCGATATTTTGTGTTGCACTGCGTTATAAAAATCTTTATCCTTAATATGAGTTTTAAAATTTTTTGAAGAATGTAGCTCTTGAAATTTTTTAAGCTCACAATCAGGTATTCTGATATTTTAAAATACCGTATTTATTCGAATTTAAACCACACTTTTTTTCAGTGTTAATACTACTGAAAATCGGTTGCGGTTTAGAAACGAAGGCAAAACATTTGTTGGATGTGGGAAGTTGAGTTTCCATCTCTTTTAAAAGGAAGAATGTAACCGTCCATTCTGGTCATTTGCATCGATGACTCATCCCATTCCACAATTTATCTCCAGTGTTCAGTCTATCTTAAACATCGTTGTCTGCTGGTATATAAGAAATATTTTTGTATGCGCTTTCCTTTAATCATCTAAACTTCAAAGATATCGGCAATAGCATCCAGACGAGTCCACTATGACGCAAGTATGAAAAGGGAGGCAATTTTATATATAGAAACAAACGGAAACCGAGCAGCAATCACTGAAAATTTGAGACGGATGAAACAAATATACGTTGATGGCGTAAACAAAATGCAAAAATTTTTGCTTGTAAATGTTCAACGGTCTTTCATATAATTCTTTTGCATTCTTCTGTAATACTTTCTTTCAAAAAGATGTTGCATAACAAATTCATTGGATGGCATGGAAGACGACACCTTGTGGGAAAATGGCGACGCCGGCACCATTTCCGAAATCAGCTGTGACAATGTTAGCAACAAATCCTTTCGAAACATGATATTGACGGTTAGAGTAATTATAGGTTTATGTTTGTATTTGGAAGTTTTTAATATACTGGTAGAATAAATTACTTTCTTACTTCTTATTATTCCTCATTAAAGGCTTTTTTTTTTAAAAAAAAGTTCTTAAATATCAGATATTGATGAACATTTTACACAATTTTTCATTTTTTCTCAAATTTGTGTGGAGAATTAGGGGGTGCGGCTTAGAATCGATGCCGGTTTAGATTCGAGTAAATGCGATATATACGTGTGTGCAAATTTTGCTATAGTATAATCTTTTTGCCGTTTAGAATTTTTTAAGGTAATCACATATTATACGAAAACCAAAAACATTTTCTCAAGAAAACTACAGTGAGTTCTCTGTTATCTCTTGTACTATATGTTTTGTACTTGTACAATCAAAAAACATTACCAACATCCCTTTGAAGTTCTTAATCTCATTATTATTACAAAGGTTCAATGTTCCAAGAAACGAATTCGTCTAAGGAAGTCTTGGTTTCACTTTAATGCATTCCATGAATACGCTTTTTATTGTATGGAAGCCTTGCGTGAATTTAGAATGATACTGATCTCAGGTTGGGCAAACATTCAGAATTTTGGCGAGTGTTTGTGGAAGATCTAACTCTTGTGTTTTGTCTCCCCCAAATAATTCTTCTTTCCTCGATTTTTGTGCAGTAGAATAACAATTGTGGTGAATAAATCGTTTCTTTTCCATGTTGGTGTATTTTTTCCTGTCCACCATATCGATTGACATGGTTCTTTTTTTAGTGAATACAGGAATCTAGTAGATGACTAGATAGACTGCTGTTTTGCTTCATTGCATTGGCTTTAATCTTAGCACAAAAAGTGTTATTCCTCTGTTGTAGTATTGTAAATGTTGTTGTAAGTTAACAACCAAGTTCTTTTTTACTTGTACTATCAAAATTCATTTGAGTATTGAGAATGAAAGTGAAATTCAACAAAAGAAAATTCAACATTAATAATAGATATATATATATAGAGAGAGAGCAAGAAATGATTAAAATACTATATGAAAAAAAGTGTATGTTTTTGCAGCTGCAAAAAATCAAGGGGACAACCAGTTGATTGAACATTTATTATTTATCTATCAGAAAATATTTGCATATAAATATTGCACAAGTCATAATAAATTAATTTAAATTGATTTAAAGTTTTGAAATGATGAATAATTTTTAAAAGACGTGATTTTTTGTGCGTTTTTATTAATTTTTTTTAAAAAATACGATTCGAAAACTTAAAAAAATTTTTTGTGGAATCAGGATATTTTACTAAAGAAAAATAATAATAAAAGGCTGTAAAATATGTGACATAAAGGAATGTGTGTGTTCTTAAAACATAGTAAGATAAAATTTACATTTCTTCGTTTCGTACTACTCACATGTAGTACTGTATATAGAATAAGAATTTTTTTTAAAAATAAGTGTAATATATTTGTATATCATTCAGATAATAATCACTTTAAATAATCAATATGTTTTATTTTTAAGATGTATTTGGTAAATCGTCATTTAAAAAATTTTTTTCTTAAAAAAAAAATCTTTTTATCAAAGTACAATTATCAAGGAACATAAGTGCTCTTCCCTTTGCATTAGATCACCGGAAATGCCAAGGATAAGCAGCTGTGATAAGTTAAGAGTTGGTTACTTAACACAGATTGATCTCTTCATTATTCTTATCGTGCAGTCTACTGATAAGATCCAATGATATAAATGAGTAAAGTATTGTTTATTGCATTGTTATAGTATAAATCTTAAAAGATAAGCAAATCATATAAATAACCTTTCTTTTTTAAAAGTTGAAAAACAGGTAATTATAATAAACTTTAGTATAATGGATAGTTGAATTTAATGTATATATTAATTGAATTTTCTTGTTTACTTTTCCCTGCATGATTTAACTTAACGTATAATTTAAACTGATGACAAATCTATTTATACGTGTAATTGCTTCCATTTTATCTCTTAAAGAGTATTTCCGTCTGTAATCATACTTTAACATTTATCCGCGGCTCTGTTTTCTCTACTACACAACCACTACTACTTTTTGTGTTAAATATTATTTTAAGAATCAAATTAGTACAATACGTAATTTAAGTGGGGAAAAAATCATTTGTTAGTATGAAGAATGCAACTTTTTTATTTCAAAAGCAGTCCGTAATAAAAAAAATTATGTGAAATTTTAATGATACTAATATTTAAAGCAAATTGGAGTTCTGAGAATCACGTTTTTGCTTCAGAATTGTAGAAATAAATGTTTCCAAAAAAAAACTTTTTAAATTAAAATATTTTTCAAAACTTGAGATGCATTTTTTTAGATACCTGAAAGATATTTTTTTAAGTAAATCATTTAATTATTTTTTCCCCTTGATTTATAATATTTACTGTTTCTCTCTTATTCGCCTAACCGTATATTTTACCTAAAAGAGACGTTGTACTCCCATATTTTTTTTTGTACCGTAGAACATCTCTTCGGAAATAATAAGGCTATTTATTTGGCTTGTTGTTAAACTGGTCCTAACGATAATAGTGGGACAAATAAGTTTCCCATCTGTCGTTACAGTAATGCATTTCTCGTGTTCTAGTTGTTTGTGGAACTTTTCGCCAGGTTTTTGAGAACCATTAATCTCACTTTAACGTGGCCATTTTATTTTCTTTCCCGCCACCGACGACAGAAGGAAAAAAAAAAATTTTTTTTCCTTCGATTCTACTTAAGAGTTATTTGGAACGTTCAAATGAAAATGGCGGGAATTTTCTTTTTTTCTAATAATGCGATTCAAAACGATATTTTTCTGTTGACTGATTCCTCAAGTATGCAATTCCATCCCCCTTCCACCTGCACTTTTCTTTTAAAATTTAGTTCCATTTTTTTTTTCTGAATGTCGAATGGCATCGATTTGGCACCCTATTTTAGAGATTGATTTTATCGATCGAGGAGCTGTCCTTTTTCTTTATTCTTATGTATCACTCTTATTTCTTATTCGATTTTGCGTGCGGTCTGTTCTCATGAACTTTGGAAGAAACTCGGGGCGTTATTTTTTACTTTTGTTCACTACACACAGTACGTTTGTTAAACAGTTTTTTCTTTTTTAAGGTAGTTTTTTTGTTTGTTTATTATTTCTTTATTCTTCCCTGGTGGCCTGTAGAATTTATTGATTTACAGCATTCCTCCCTCCCATTTCGAGTTATCATTGGTTGCTGAGAATAAATAATCTTGGTAATTTATGCACGGTAAATTGCTCAGGATATTACTTTTCAACGTGATTCGTTGCGTTGACGAGGTTCCAGTTTGATTTTTCTCCATCTTTCTCTTGTATAAAAATGCGAATGTTGAAGATGATGGGATATCGGTAAGTTTTTTTTTCAATAAAATTTTTTTAAATTCTTTGAGGGATGCTGAGGAAGTTGGTGAAAATACCGAATTTCAGCTTTGATTTCCAAATGTTTTATCAAAGTAATGTTTATTTTTTATTTATTTCTCAATGTTATTTTTAAAAATATCTTTTGGTTTCTGTTAAGATTAGTTGAATTAATTATGAAAGTTTGTTTTCATGAAAGTTTATGAACTACAATAATAAATCGTGTGAAGAAATATCAATTTTCCTCCCCCCCCCCCATGTTGAAAACCATCATCTATTCTTTCGAAAACTGTTTCGCCCAATTCTAACTTCCTCGGAATACATGATAATGCCCTTCCATCAACATTCAAAGTAATTGTAGGAAAGAATAAAACTGTTTACACACACACAGAAAAAAAAAATTCGTATTTTTATTTTAGTTTCTTAAACCATCTTTGACATTAACTATTTTTGGCATTAATATTATTTAAATAATAATTTATGAACATGCAATGACATCATTGTAAGAACTTTTATGTTAAAAGTGACAAAAAATATGAAAAAATCGTATGTTGCTTTAAAAAGTTTTCTAACAGATTTGTTTGCAATAATAAAAATGATTTATTAAATAAAAACATAGTCCTAGTTATAATTTGACGATCCCTTTATTTTAAGTTAGAGAAAACCTTAAGCCTTAAATTATTTAATAAATGAACATATTATTATAGATACAATAATGCTCTTTGTTCGAGTTCAATTCGATATTTCTAAAGATACTATATGTTCTCCTTTTTGCAAAACTGAGAAATTAAGTATTATAATGAGATCTTACTTTGCGCGCTCGCGAATCGTGACACAAAAAAAACGAGACTGGTTCAATAAATCATTGTACATAAAGAATCAGTTCTCCGTGACATTATCACCTTCAAAGTAGTTCCCTTCAGCATTCACACATTTCTGCATTCGGTGCTAACATTACTAGTAACAGTTCTGGGGAACAAGGGTTTTTGGAAGGCCCTTCGGGAGATTCTCTATTTTTGTTGAACCTCTTCAACCGAGGTAAAATGGGTTCCTTTTAAGCAAGATTTAATTGTAGAAAATAAAAAATAGTCTCAGGCCAAATCAGGTGAATAAGAAGGATACCTCATCACAGTAATATTTTTGCTGGTCAGAAACTGCTTCACAAATAAGGCCGTGGGAGCGGGTGCATTGTCTTGGTGCAACAGCCATCCATCACTCCCCATTCAGGCCCTTTTCCCCTAACTTTTTCACGTAGTCTTTTTAGAACTTCAATGTAATAGTTTTGATTAACAGTCTGACCATATCACGAATTTTGGCAATGTTTTGGTCTGTAATCGCTGACCTTGGGCGTCCAGCACGTTCATCATCTTCCATATTGTCCCTTCCCCCTGAAAACCGCATATGCCATTCAAACACATATGCAGGAGACGGAGTTTCATTTTCATGAACCTTGGTTAATATTTAAAATGTTTTTTCGTGGATGATTTCTTAAGTTTTACAGGAAACTTGATGTTGATTCTCGACATTTTTCCTGCAGAATGCAGTAGCATATGTTCACTAAATGATATAGTACTCCAAACTGGCGTGATCAGTTAAGGCGAATCTGGTCACATGGATAGAGGAGGTGCGTGGGATTACGTCTCCAAAACAGTTGTTGCCAACTCCACTCTTTTTTCAAGTTACACAATTAGTCTTGTTTTTTTTTTTTGTCTCGCACCTTGTACATCAGAAATATATTTTGTGTTCATTATTTTTATGGGTATTTAATGCATTTTAGAATCCTATTTTGTGCGGCCTATAATTTGATTTTCTTAAAATTTGTTTATATAACAAATTTGTGATTTTTTTTTAATTTCTCTTTTTTATGAAAAAAATTGTTATTATTGCTCTCATTTGAGTCTTATTTAAAAATAAAGTAAATTTTACTTAAATGCTAGGCTTTGAAAAATATAAAAGCCAACAGAAGGTGTAGCATTTGAAGAAGTTCTTCAATATCAACTGAAGTTATCAAACTATTGTTGAATAATTACTATTGAGTTGTTTCCAAAATTGTACTTGCAACTCTTCAGCAGTGATACATGAGCTTGTATTCCTTCTTCCGAAAAAAGTTTTTCTGGTTCATGTATAATTATTTTTAAAAAAAAACGATTAAAATTTAAAAATTATGAAAGCAACAGTCAATAAAAGTTAATTGTACGAACTGTTTCTTTTTTCTTTTCCCTCATCCGTTTTTAATTTTTATTCCATTTCATCTCTCGTTTCATTAAAAGTAACGTAATACATTGCTCGCTCCATGTTAAATATGTATGCATACAGGCTGTAATATTCCTAAACTAATTTCGATAATGAGGAGAATATCTGCTTTTTTTCTTACCAAAAGGAAAAATGTTTCTGGATTTTTATGTATCTAATGGATCGTTATCTTTGTTACACAGAAGAAGTAAATCAAAAGAAGAAATGTAGATAGTATAAAATAAAATGAAACAGCCGTACTCGACTAAATTATTTCATATTTCTTCTTTTAACCTTTTGTTCCAGAATTTATTTCAAAAACTGAGAGGGAAGACGAAAAAAGTGAAGTGAAATAAAATAAAATAAAGCAAGAGTAGACAGATAACTGTTTTATCTGCGATCTTAATGGTTAGCCACGAAACGCCATTTAGGATTTAAAAAAAAAAAGAGAGAGAGAGAGTAATAAAAAAGAAAAAGTGATATTCTAAAAGTTGGTTCTGTTCTGACGTTTGGCAGTTTGTACTTGTTAGAAGAGATTTCAAAGCCATTCTGGCTCATTAAAACAGAAGACTGAAAAAGACATTTCTTTTTCCCAAGATTTGTTTGTACAGCGTCGCATTTCGTATATTTTTAGGTTTAGTAAAAAGTCGAGGGGCCGTAATCTTCGTTTTAAAATTCTGTTTTTGTAGAAATCTAATTACTTTTTAAATAATGAGCTTGAGTTCAATTTTAAAAAAATGATGGAAGGGGTTAAGAAAACTTGAAGCCAAAAAATAAATAAAATAAAATTTAAATGCAACAATTGCGAGAATTTGTGGAAAATACGTTTCAATGACCCTTATTTTTAATTGCAAAGTTTATAAAAGCCATCTAATTAATTTCTTTTTATTTTTTGCTCAATTTCTTCTTTTTTGATGTTATCTCCGCGAAAACTCATTAAATGAGATTCTTTAATTTTTGTCTTTTTCATTCTTTTCTTTTCTTATTAACGGTATGCAGCTAATAATTTTCTTGCAAATAATTCTTAACTGTAACGCAGAATTTCTTTTGCTAATTCGTTTCGAAGGTATTTCCATCTTTGTATAATTTAAATGTGGTGATAAGTCGCGATAAATTTTTGGATAAATGAACATTTCTGAAACAATATGTTTTATCAAATAAAATTGCTTTTAATTTTGTTGATTTTGTTTTCAGATTTTGTTTTTAGATTTTATTCGCATCTCTCTTTCTGTGTGTGAGTGTTGCAACATGGGGGGAATAGGGGTGGTAGCGTATGGTTATCTTCCCAGTGAAAAGGCAATTTTAAACCAAAATTAATTTATTGTTTTCTCTTACTTATTTCACAGCACAGAACGCTACACACGTTTAAAAAGGCTAAAAAATATTTAAATTCTTGGAACTATACATTCCGAAGTTTTCATCTCGCCTTTGTTCTCTCTTCTTCTATTAATACATGTTGCCATTCGGTACTAACTGAACTTAGCGTTCCTGTTGCGCCCTCCCACCAAAAGGGCTAGTTCTTGAGTGGGCTAGTTCTTTACAGTGTGTGCGCTCCTTTATATATTTTTAGTAAATTATGATCTACCTCTTTACGAAAAATCTTGAAGTATGCATCATTAATTATGTAAATGGGTAAAATCATACATTTTTCATTTCGAGATCTTTGTGACTTTTGCTTAGATTACGATAATGTAAAGAAACGCACCATAAAGTAATTTTTGTTATTATTTTTATTTGTTGGTGTATTTTTACTTGTTAACTACTGTTGGTGTATTAACGAATATAAATGCTGACTTTTAATTCTTTTCATAATAACGGACATACTAAATACTAGAAAAACAAGAAGCTATTTAAAACTGAAAGACTTTATTTTCAATCATTTAGGGTCGTCTGCAAGAAGTTTCCACTGTAGATGCCTGAAAAAATTAAAATTTGAGCATTTTAAAAGGTAAAAATATATTTTCTTAAACCTTCGCTATTGTTATTTGAATTTTAAGATACTACTGGGTAAGTAAATAACTAAATAATTAGTTTTAGATATTTGTTTATGAAAATTTAAGGAACACTTGCAAAAATGCATGTCTTTCCCTGCTTTGAATCAAAATAAAGGATATAGATTTTCTTGAATAAATGTTAACTTGATACCCGATAATATTTTTTCTTCTTGCATATTAGACTTTTTAGGTCTGTTTTTACGTCTGTCTTATATCAGACTTTAATATAATTTCTTTGATGTGTGTTACAAACCGGAATATATATAAATTCACGAGAACATCATTTGTTTATATAGTAAATTATAAACTCGTCTTGTGTGGATGTCAAATTTGCACTTTATAATTTCGTCTTTAAATTCGTACAATGATTTTTTTTATGTGCCTTAATGTGCGTTTGTGTTTGGCATTTCTTAATTGAAAATTATTGTCAATTGTAATTCGGTAATTTCTGATCAGGAAACAGTAATTGAATTTATCTGATATTATTATCTGACTTTATTTTCGATACCACGAGATGAGGATCGAACCCAAGTTGGAGCTATCCCAAGTTTTCTGCTAAGCTCAAAACGAGCCATAAATACTATTATTTCTTCTTTTTTTTTTCACAATCCTCTTTCATCTCCATCTTCTGACAAATTTATAAGGATAACATGTTTCACAATGACTATTAGCCAATGTCAATCCTTAATAAATAAATTACTATTGCCAATAACTTGCTTATTAGAGAATAGTGATGGTTATTAAAGGATACATTGTGTTGGGAGAAAGTTAATTACTTCTGATTATGTCTTTACATGTTTCCACATCTAACAAATTACCTTTCTCGAGAGGCTCCGAGGAATCTTTCGTCTTCTCTGTTATCGATTTTATCGAACCTTTTCCTCGTTAACCTCTTTTAATTCTCGTATATTTATAATGAGTGACACATCCAATGCATTGTTTCCTCTGCAGAAAAACAATTAACGCCTCTTTCGTTCACCGACAAGAATCAACTTTTTTTAAATAGAAGAACGTTAAAGAACAGTTCGTAAACGCTGCTGAAAGGAAATGATAGAAGTAGTAAATGATTATTATATATTGAAGAATTTTAAGATATCCATTTTTAAGCCTTTAGTATCCCAATCTCTCTATATATACATATACAGATACATATACATATAATTCAAGTGCTATGATTATTTTTTTCAGTGCAGATGGAATCTTATTCTTACTCTGTTTTCTTTTCCTTGTAGCTTGTAGTATAGGCAAATATATGGGAAGTTTGGACGCCCTTAAAATTATGTCTTAACTCCTAATAGTCTTAATAGTCTTAGTTCCTAAGGCTAAAAGTTTGCTATTATACTACTGAGGCTATTTTATTTTTGATCCATACTGTCTTGTTATATTTCTATTCTTTGTTTTTTTATTTGTGGCTACCTAGCATTATGTTTATTGATTTTAAATGTATATATATATATATATATATGAAATAGACGTGACGATGTTGTTGGAATGGATTCTTTATATGAGATTGATAAGGCAGTACGGTGATTGAAGAAACTTGTTTATTCTTGAACACATAAAAGCAAGACAAGGACGACACATAGATGTACGTAATCACAAAAAGACACACACAATACACAAACACTAGATGCGGCAGACTACATAATGACAAGAAGAACAGAAGCGAAAGAGCGCGCGTAACCGTGTGTTCAGAGCTTTTATAGTGGCGGTGAAGGTCGTACGACTCTTTTATAACAGGAGTCGTGATTGGCTGCAAATGAGCGGGAGCAATTAGATTAAGATTAAGATTACGCGGTCGTACAATTAGATTAAGATTATAACAGTCAGAGGCGAAAGAACTAGAAAATAATTTGACGGGGTACAGTTAAGGAGAATTAGAAGAAGTCATTACATATATATATATATATATATATATATATATAGAGAGAGAGAGAGAGAGAGAGATTAGAATATTGAATTCACTTGGGAAGATCACTGCTTATAATTAATTACTCTCATATATAGAGCCATATATTCATTTAAGCTAAACCCATTTTTGAATGGAACACTTTTATCTTTTTTTCGGTGTAAAATGTGTTTCATGTTTCGATTTTCTATTTGTGGAATGCTTCTTAATTTTAAGAACAATGTTTTCTAAAGCACCTTTATGTATGTTTTAACCATTTGAAAATCGGAGTTTTGAGAAATTTCTTATATCTGTTTATAATATTGAGATATAAAAAAAATTCTCATAATATCTATGCATAATATAGATTTTTCTATCTGTACCATGTTCCCACCTTTGTCTAGCTTATTGATATCAGATGCAATTTTTTTACCAATAGAGTGATGTGATTTAATTATTAATCATATGGAGAACACACACACACCATGCAATAAACTTAAGCAAAATACATTAAATATTTTAATGAAAGAAGTGTTTCTCAGTCATTTTTGTCGGTACAAGAGTTTTCTATTACATGTCCCCCCCCCCTCCTTTCTGTTCAAGATAGGGGCTTGAAACTGTTTGTAAATACTTTTACATTTATGTACCATAATAAATTTGAATGGATTAGGTCAGAGAGTTTTAGTTAATTAAAGCAGTAAAAATGGAATCTTTTCTATAAAAGTTTTTAAAAACATCAATATATTCCGGTTTTTTTTTTAAAATTATAAATAAGGGTTTGCAAACTTACCTTTTTTCATAATAAATTTAAGATGATATAAAAAATTAATTACTTTTGATATTATTGTCACCATTTTTGTAAAAGAAGTAGTTCTGTTTATATAGTTTTAAAAATCGCCTAAAACATATGCAATCTGAATACGTAAATAATGTCTTTTTAATTTATATCAATTTGAGAGTTATAATATAAATTTAAGTTTTGCCTTTGTCTCATATTTCTTAGCATAAACTTTTTATAGTTATTACCCATTTTTTTGCATTACATTTAAATGTAAAATTTTAGCGTCATTTCGATATTTAGTAATATTTAATTGTAATCTCACCAATTCCTATTTGTAGAATAGCTTTTTAAGTCAATTTGTGATTAATTATTCTTTACTGATATATTTGTTTTGATGAGGCACAGTATGTTATTTATTCCGTTTTTCCTTTCTTCACTTCAAAAAGTTGTTTTGTACTTTCTCTCGAATATAGAGAAATTCGTAGTAATTTTTAAGCAAATTTGATACCGATATAAAACTGTAAAACTGCAAAGAAATTTATCATTCTTATACGCGGCATTTTTGTATAGAACTGGTTTATAGCGTATTGAATAATATTACAGCTTGTTAAAAGTTTGTTGTACGCGAGTACATTATTCCACGCTTTACTGCATTAAACGGATTTGTCATGCGTTCTATTTACATTGTAGAATTGGGGAGAAAACATTCTATTAAACTAAAAAGTAGCAAGAAGATTTTTTTTTTGTATGGGATGGTGAAGGAGGAGCATTTAGGGGGGAAAACGTATGTCAGGCTCATGGAGAACATAGCAAATAGAAAACATTGTCAATAGTAGACCGAAAATGTAACTTTTTCTCCTGTTGCCGCACTCGAAAAGAAACTTGTTAGGAATTTTTCGCTCCAGTCGGAGTCAAAAGAATGAGAAGTCATGCGTTGCAGAATCCCCCGACAACTGTCATGGCAAATAAGTTACTTCCAATCGAAACTGCCATGTTTCCTCTTATCTCTTCTCAATTCCGTTATCCAATTTCGACTCTCCTCTTCGTCTTAGACATCATAATTGTGTGTTCTTAACTTTTTCTTTCTTTCTTTTCTTTTTTGGTTCACCAGTTTTCGTTTTCTCTCCTTTAGTAATCTTGCCATATCATCCCTTGAAAAAGTAACTGAAATTTCTCTCTGTGTCTTGGAGGGGGATAAGTCTTATCAAATTACTCATCGTTAGATTTTTGACTGATTTAGCTTTATTTTAGTCAATGTAAGCAATAGAAATTATCATAGGTATACAAAAGCAATGCCATAAAAAATAGACCGCAGAACTGCATTGATTTCATTTGAATATTTTAATAATTTTTTAAAATTACTAAATTGATTTTAAAAATGATCTCTTTTCTCATTTACATATATAAATTTGTTAAATTTTCTTTGTTCTTTCTTTTTTGAACTACGCATTAAAATGAAGAAAACCTGACTTAACTTATATAGAACTAGCCGTTACCCTCCCGCTTCGCTGGGTATTTAATGATGTTTTATAAATATATCTGTTTATATTCTGACAGACAGACAAAAATTTTAAAAAATTGGTTTTTTGTTATGAGTACTGTATATACTTTTAGTGCATTAAGTAAAAAGCTGCTAATTTGAAATTACAAACAGACACTTCAATTTTATTTATTTGTATAGATATAGATTGGGATTATAATAACTATTGTTTAAATGTGACTAAAAATGTAAATAAAAAAAAAAAAGAAAAGATTAAAACTAACCGTAAAACTTATCAATTTTTTGTTTCTTGCATTGCTTTTTACTTATGAAGCCTTGATTTATTATTTTTAAAAGTGCATCCGAAACAGCCGATGCTCTACTTAACTGAACAGTGAGATAACTATCATAAAAAAAATTATGGCACGTGTCAGCGTATTATCATGTGCGCGTAACACTGTTATGTCTCATGAAGAGCATCGGTCGCCAGTAACCAAAACAAAGACTTCATTAGCTCAGCTTGGCGTTCATCTTGGCATTCAGTTTCACGTTCACCCGTATAGTTTGCGTTCCCTTAAGAATACGGAAATAAAATATAGCCTATGTTACTCCCCGTTAATGTAGCTTTCCATTAGTGAAAGAATTTTTAAAATCGCACCAGCCGTTTCCGAGATTAGCCGGAACAAACAGACAGACAGACAAAAATTTTAAAAATTGGTTTTTTGTTATGAGTACCGTATATACTTTTAGTGCATTAAGTAAAAAAGCTGCTAATTTGAAATTACAAACAGACACTTCAATTTTATTTATTTGTATAGATAATCTTCTCTTTATATTTGGTGTAAAATTGACGGTTATAATATTTATCGAAAGTTTTAGAAGTAATTCAGTTGTATTTTTTTTTCTTGCCCATTGATTTCACACAATGTCTCTGAGAATAAAAACTATGGATTTGAAAATTTCGTTTTTATAGCGGTTGAAGAATCTTTGTACTCACATTTGATAGTTTTGAGCTTTTCCCAAGTTTGTTCCTTACATATACATTCATTCAAAAACAATCGTCATTTTCATGTTCCTCATGAGCTTTTGGCGTGGTGTTGTTGCTTGCAGGGGTGGTGCCAACTCGGGTGTTGTCCTCGTCACTTGACCAGAGTTCATTGACCGTGAAAGCATAGTGGTTATGGTCACGAGCTCGTGGCTGGCGTGTCGAGAGTTAGAGCTGAATACCTGATGTGTAGAAGGGTTGATGCACGTTAAATCTGTCGCATCTTAAAGTCGTCATCCCGTTGGCTTGGTGTGGTAGTTTGGTGGGGGAATTGCCTGCTCAGGTGTCGTTCTCGTCCTTTGACTAGAGTTCATTGGCATTTGTAGCCTAATGGGTATGGTCACGAACTTGTGGCCGGCGTGTCATGAGTTCGAGCCGTAGACCCGCCGTTTAACCCTGAAACACATGTAATCTGTCCTGATTCAAAGTCGTCCCATTGGCGCGGTGTGGTAGATTGGAGAGGTAGATGCCTGTGCTTGGGTATCGTCCCCTCTTCATTTTACCACCACACCATGGTTCAAATTTAAGAGGTCCGTCGTCAATAGCGAGAGGTGTAGCTACCGCCGTATTAATGATACAGGGTCCTCAAATTTCACGGGCCACAAAATGTGAAAATAAGAAATCGAAAAATGTTAAGGGATCCCCAATAAGAAGCCCCCAATGAATTTTGATACAGGACTAGCTACGCCAGGGCCAATAGCCCTTGTGTTGCTTCACTATGCGACAGAAAATAATATCAAATCAAATCAGTTATCATGTATTTAAGTTAATATATAATTGGTAGTACAAGAGGATCTTATTTTGAAACTACATGTGCAATAAGTTCACCTTTCTTTAGTTAATTACTTTCAAACTGGAAGAAGTGTCTGCATTCGATGTATCCTTATAACATAGAGTCCTTTTAAAAACAAGAGCACCACCATATTTCCCGGTACTCCTCGATGCACAAACGATTGTGTCTCCTTTACGCAATTCCTTATCTGCCGCCATTAATGTTCCAAATGTCATGCGTCCATATCGTTGATGAATATCTCTGATGGTGGACTTTCTCATCTGCGGGCACTCTTGACCTTGCTCTTGCCGTAAAATATCCTTTTTCTGTTATTCTCTCCTTTATTTCTGAGGGGCCCTCTGAGTGATGAGACGGTTACTAGATTGGCATATTTATCACATTTCGGTACACAAACTGACTTCAACTTTTTTGCCCAGTAAAAAGGCTTTATTTTAGTCGACTTCTTTTGACATAGCCGCTCGTTTGTAAATTCAGTTTTAGGAATTTTTTTTGCGGGAAGATTTAGTGTAAGTTCTTGGTTGACACTTCCTGTGAATACAAAATCTTTTACAATTTTTTTAGTTGTATGCAAAGTTGCTACCCGAGAATTTTTGAAATATTTGATTCGTTATTGAGATTCCTCCACTTTCCTGATCTCCAAATTCTCAGTTTTAGTAGCTTTTCCTTATTAATTTAATTTAATTTTTCTACACCTGGAAAAAAATTATTTTTATTAAATATAATTGTTTATCATCACTTATTTTAACTTAAATTGGGCAATAGAAAATTTATTACATCCATCTAAAAACACCAGATAGGAGATTAGAGCCTGACAGTGCTTCGTACAATTTTTTCAACGGAGTTGTACAGATGAACCGAGAAAACTGGAGAACTTGTTTTTTTATTGTTATTATTTGAAAAATATTCAATATTGTATAGGAAAGAAGCTGGTGTCGTTGTGGACATGTTTAAACAACTATAATAAAAGGAATAAAATTAAATTCGTTCCCCAATAATCTACTTTTGCTTTTTTTTTTTAAATTTTTTTGATGTGTGTAACAAACGATAAAGCGTAACAAATAATAATTACTATAAAATACATTGCTACAAAATACATGTAACAGAAAGGATAAAACTAAGAAAATAGTTGAAATTTAATTGATAAATTTTAAGCTAAACTTTTAAAATTTTTCTTAGATTTTTATTTTTTTCTATTTAATACGTATATTTCAAATGACGTGCTTTCATTTTAAAATATGTTCGTAAAATTTAAGTAGAAAATGTTTTTTCGATGTCATTCTTTTTGAAAATTGTATAAAATTTATGTGAAAATTCTGTAAAAAGGTTCTTGTGATTTTATTCATTACTTAACTGTATTCCTCAGAGAACAAAATTTGTGAGGGGTATATTTTTTAAATATTTTTAAAAGAAACATTTTAAGATTTAGAATTGAAACTTTTTTTATAAACTCATCATCTGAAATTTGTGGGTGTATGTGTAAAATAAATTCTATAAATTGTTTTTATAATTTATTCTGCATTTTATAAAAATATCTAGTTAGGGGAATATGTAATTTTTTTTAAATTTCATTATTTATTATTTATTTCTCACATATCCTTTAAGTGTTAAATGTTACTATAAATTAAATTTTGAAAGGAAGAAAACCTTAGACGTTATAAAATTTAGAAACATTTCGAATTTTATTTTAATGTAGTAATACATTTTTAGATATTATTTCGGATATTTCTTAAACAATAAACCACAAAAACTCACAATCGGGGCAATATCTGATAATTCTTAGTTCCTATTTCACAATAAATGTTTTTGTTCCATACACGAGTGGCTCTAAGTGCAGCAGGGGGCCAAACTCTAAGTTCCAGTGAGTTCTTTATTATTGGAAAGTTTATTAAGCGTAATTCATTGCAAAAGAAAGTTCCTTGTGTCAACATTGGTGAAAGCATAAAGAAAACATTTTTACTTCAAACTGAGAAAAAAACTATTGTTGGTGAGACAATATTTGGTGCAGGGAAAAAAAATTCCATTGTACGTGTGTGTGAAACAAAGAGGACTTTATTCTAAATTTCGCCTTAGGAAGTGTTTGCATTTGTCCCAGCTGGTATTTCGCACCCACCGATTGGCAACAAAGCGGTTCATTGAGGGTGGGGCCTCGAGACTGGCTGTCAACGCCCCGTTTATGGATGAAAGCTGGATTCATATAAAGCTTCGTGTTGATGGACTAAGCCTGGAATTTTATTGACACTAATCTTTCTGTTTTAATGGATTTTTTTTATTTTTTTATTCTTCGAAAGTTCTCTGATTTCGGTCTTTTTCGTCATTAATTTATAAGAATGGAACCGACGCGTTTTTCTTTCTTTCTTTTTCTTTTCTCTCAAGTTTATCTAGTTGACATTTCTTTTTCGGCAAAAGTACCGGATCTGATTGTCTTTGTGAAATGCGATATCTGTGGTTCCACTTGAATTTTTGGAGTCTTTCTTCACGAAGTTGTCATTTATCATCAGATAAAGGTTTCTCGTGATGGTTTTCTTAGATATCCGTGAAAAAGGAATTAGAAGGTGAAATAATTGGTTGCTGTACATCTGTCATTTGGCTTGAGTATTTTTTTTTAATGTATCCGACTACCCTAAAATTGTGAATTTTGCCAAAAATTGACAATTTTTTTTATGATTTTATTTTATGGGCCATCTTATTAGCTTTATTAAAAATACCAAGCTTATCACTTTCCGTTCACTAGAACAAAAACTACGAGTGTTTTAGTAAAAGCAGATGCCATTACTTTTTAACCAAGACGTCATACTTTAAAACGCGTTTTACTCGAAATGTGATTTTTTGAAAATAATCAAACGGGGTCAGTGATTGCTGAAAAGGATTTGAACATAATTAACTGAAATTTCTTCTGTAAGTTCTGTATAATAGTAGAATTGTTTTAACCTTCAGATTTATCAATCACTGTTTTATTACAAAATTTACAGTCCCTTATGTGAATATAATCACTGTTTTTGAAAGCAATTTCATATACTAACTGATATAAAGGGCTCTAGTTTTTGTAAAAAAGAAAATATCTCTTAATCTGAAGGTCATTTCAAAAATGAATAATATAGCAACGCATTAGATTGAAAAAATTGAAAAAATTTGTTTATAATGCTTTGGTACACAGATTCAACCGCGTTTACGCTATTTTTTGTCAAATTTTACCTATTTTTTTCCCATTTTAGTAATAATAATTTTGTTTTCTCTTCTTAATTTTAGCACAATTTTCTTAAAACGCACTAAACAAATCTAAAAATAACAACAAAAATCCCCATATCTCCTTTTTTAAAAAAAAAGTGGCCGCAACCAGTCGGATACCTTAAGATTGGATTGTCTGCAATGATCTTATTATTTTTTATTATTGTTATTTGTTTTGAGATTTAGGCTCCACTTGGATGACATTATTTATTTTGTCTAAACTTAAACAATTGGTTTAAAAATATTTCTGCAATTTGTTAATTTTTAATTTCTTAGTAAGAATTTAAAATTTTCGCACACATAATACACATTAGGGGAATTATACCACTGTTATATAGAGGGGGGGGGGGGGTGGAAAAGATGTTCTATGGTATAGAGATAAAAAAATTTTTTTTTAAATTTCAAAATTTATTATTGCCACAAAGGGGTTGAATTTACAAAAAAAGATGGAAAAATTCTTAAGTTTAGCTCGATGAATTTAGGCTCAATAACATTATTTTTCTACAATATAAATTACCAAAAATGATGATGATTGATAAACGAGTACTGATTAATGAATGCTGCAATGTACATTTCTACAGGAGGTTTTTTTTTTTTTAAATTTAAAAAAAGAAGCTGCTAAAGTGTACCTAATGTTTTTTCCTTGTAAATATTTAGCAGGTGTCCTCTCATTGTAATAAATGTTAAAAAGTACTAAAATACCTGTTTTTCTTCAATAAAAATTATACTTTGACGTTTTCAATTTTTACCTTAAAAAGCAGAAATACCTGAACTTCATTCCCCTTGAGGCAGTACTTAACATTAATATTATCTGTTCATTTTATTTTCCACTTCATCTGAATCAAATTGTTCATCATGATTTACCTTGTTAAACATAAATTGACAATGCAATACTAGTACACATTGCCGAAACTCTTCATTTGTTAAATTGGCACTAAAATTACCAATTTCTGCATATTCTGTTTCCAGTGTGAATTATTAGTACTTATTTAATCATCTTTTCCGATTTTATGTTAAAAATTTACTAAAACTGTAACTTCTTTGATTAAGTTTGAATTTTCTCCTTGGCCATGTTTTTATTATGATTATTTTTAAAATTGATAACTGTATAAAAAAAAATTGACTTCTCTCTCAAATAAAAATATGAGTCTTCCGCAGTGTCGTAAGGTAGAATTTTACGTCACCCCTGCAAAGTCAGGTTTTTGGCCCCAAGCCGGACCTTAAAAAGGGTTCGTGATATACGTCAGTCAGGCTTTGGGACCCTTACAATCCTGGGCCCCCCGCGATGCGGGGGTGTACGTTGCACCACTGGTCTTCCGTATATAAAGCGCAGTTCCCTATTACAATACCGAACCATCCAAGATCTTCGCCTCAAAGCCCCGCCTACCTGCTCGCCGCCGCTCGTCCAATAGCCAAGCTCCTACACTCCAGCATGACATTTCAACTTTACAATGACAACTAAAGAACTTTTCTAGCCAGATACGGGTCTGAGGGTTCCCAGAAACCCATGTACCCGGAAAAATATTCGTAGATTATCTTCTTACAAAAAATCGCTATTTATTACTTTTTCTGTTGAAATCTTTTTGGGAGAATGAACGCGCTACTGAGCACGAACGTAAAACATAATACAATAGCTCTAACCTATGCATTTAACTTATTTTTTCCGATGAACTGCGCCATAACTTTCCCGCCACTAATAAATCATTTTTGAAAATTGAAACGTCGCCCCCCTTCCCCTTATCCATTTCCAACTTATCAGTCATGATCATGAGCAGTTATCGATTTTAATTTAAATCGCACTCATAAACAACAAGAGGACTATTGGCGACAGATCTCGTAATTTTGAATAATGGTCAAGTTCAAATTTATCGAAGCCAATTGTAAAAGTTTTACTAGTTTTAAATGATGGACGGAGAATAAATTAATGAGGATATTGTTCAATTTCATAAAAGTAGTCGGAAAACTATTTTGTGGGTGTCCGGTTTCAATACATGAATGAATTAAAACAATATTCTATTATTAAATTACTCATGCATGATTATTAATTTAATTGCAATAAATGGCTGTGTAGGTATTAGTATATGTTCTGTTGACTATTGTAATGATAAAGTATGTATAGTTTATGAAAATTATTCAAATATAATTTATGAAAATTATTATAAAAACATTATTTTATATACAGTCTGTGAAAAAATAAAAATTAAATAACCTCCAAAGAAATTTCAATAATTTTTTGGTGTTGATTTTGTTTTCTTTTGAGACAAAATTTTCAGTTCATACTATTATTTATATTGATGCCAGAAAATTTACTAAGATTGGTTGATATTTTTTTCACAATAATGCATTATGTGTGATCGCTTATTCATTAAAATGTTAATTTTTTTTTCTCTTTTCGATAGTTTCTCTCTTTTTTTACTCCAGAAAGTTCGTTTAATATTCTCTCGTTTACTAGATATAATCTATCACTCCTTTATTTAAAAAAAAATGCAGTGACCATGTAGCTGTAAGTTGTATAATTTCATTACAATTTGTGCATAAAATTCACTGTGCATTATATATTTCCAAAATTTTGCTCCTCTTCTCTCTTCCGATCTTTTATAAAGTAACATTGGATGAATTGAATAAATTTCGTTTTAATCAGTCATTTTGTTTAAAGTTAATGGTTCGGTGATATAGTATCCGATTAAAAAGGTGTACTTTACTTTTGTTCCTGTTAGAGTAGACGTAATTTCTATATGACTCACCAGAAACGGAGCTTATATTTGACTGAATAACGAAATATGTGGCCTTGAATCTAATTTTATGTAAAATACACACAAACTACTTTTATTAGTTTTTGGTTATTCCATTACATTAACTGTGTTGACATAACCAAACGATTCAATTGCATTAAACAATTGCAACGTCCTCTCAATTTAAATGGAGCATTTCGCTTAAAACAAACACATGCCGTTTGCATCATCTGAGCTAAGCCAGATAGGTCAAGATTGCTCCTACTGTACATCTAATTCCTGTTTTATTCTGTTATCTCTTACCAAATGTCAAAGTTCATTGTTTCTCAGAACGTTCATAATGTAATGTCACTGATCTTTCGATTGGCAAGTGTTGCCATTTTTATTATCTGACGAACGAACTGTAAACTGTCCTCTGAACCTATAAACTTATTACAACAATGTCATTTTAGCCCAAATTCCGGGGTTGGAATCTAATGCTGCCGTTTACTCGTACTGATTAGGAGACGCTTGGTGACACTGAATCTCAATGAAAACAAATTTTTCTCTTCCTAGTCAAAGAGTCGCGACTTAATGGCGTTACTCATGTCATCCAACACCGCTTTATTCCATAGATTTTACTGCGATAATGCCAATTATGTTCGTAAAGTAATTGTCGCTTTTTCGAGCATTCTTTTTTTTTTATGGGAACATTTCTCTTTGCCTGAACATAAATACTTGCCACTTATCTTTATTGCCGAACATCTTTCTACTTCGGAATCTGTTCACAGATAAATATAGCTATTGCTGTAAAGTTACTTAAATAACTTTTTTTTTAAATTTTATTTTAAGGGTCTTTTAGTCTAATTATGAAGAATACTATCCTAGCAGGAAATACTTTTTTCAGAGGAAAAGAGCTTTTCAATGATAATATCGTATTCTAAAAATGGATTGATGTCTAATGTATTAATTCATGAGGACATCATTTTTTTTAAACAATGGATCATAAGTTAAAAGGCATGGATGTGATATTCGTACTTTGTAATTTCATTTTTAAATTCGTAAACGATTTTTTTTCTTTTGTGCTTTAAGATGCATGGTTTTTTATTATTGAGAGGTATCGCTAATAGTAATTTGCTACCTATTATAGAATGAAAGCTTTTCTGTTATATGATCAAAAATATATAGTATAGAATTTGTTTTTAGTATACAAAATTTTTTATTCTTTTTTTTTAACAGAAATGTGATGTGATTGGCTGCCATCTCTGTTAATCGAGGGAAACATAAAATCAAGTTTTACTTCTACATAATTTTTGAAGCTGATAATTTGAAAGGAGGTTATAAGGTAAGTGTCTTGTAAAATTATACAACCAACAATTGATTATAGTTTTATTTTTTTCCCTTAAGTGTCACTAAAGTGAATTTCATTTCTTTTTTTAAAAAAAAGAATTTCTGTCACAGAATCTTAATTGACCTTCAATTATTTTTAAATTTCTTCAAAAATCGTATGCTTCGAGAAATTCGGAGATGTTTCTTAAAAATAAATTTTACGTATTTTGTTTGTTTTAACTGAACATTTTTCTTTTAACAAAAAGACCAATGCATTTTTTTTATGTAGTGATAGATTAATTAATGATTTTTCGAAGAATTCAGTACACTTTTTGTAATTTTGTAATATAAAACCAGAGTGGTATAAAAGTTTTGGGTTGTAAATATAAGTATCTTTCTTTAGTTTTTGAATTTATTGAAAAGTTATTCGTAGAAATCGTTTCTTGGAAAACATTTTATGGGGGGGGGGATAAAATATTTTTATTCATTGAAATTTTTAGTGGAAACCTAACAACTTTTGTTTATATAAATTTTCTGCTGAATACCACATTATTTTTCATACATATTTCCCCTTATTTTTGAGTTTTATGAACATTTACTTAAAAAGCCTTGAAAAATAAGCAAGACTACCATTTGTTCTTTTATAGGTTAATTTTAATTGTAATATATTTTTTAAAAAAACGACAAAGTTGCGCATGGTAAGTGAATTATTCCAGTATTTTAAGTAAAATTTTTTAAAAAGTGGAATTCTAGACGTGAAAATGGATTGTAAATTTTTCTTTACCCGCTTTAAAAAACACTAAACATTATTATACATTTTAATATACTTTTCTGTCATTAAAATATTTCTCAAAATTTTCATATTATTGATGGATGATTATTGTTATTGAATACTTTTAACAATTTAGACACAATCATTTTTAAGATTTCCGAGAACTTTAGAAAAACTTTAATATTACCCTTATTCGAAGTACTTTTTCAGGTAGAAAAAGGCTCCAATATTAATATCATGTGTTTAGAATAGTCTCTGTACATTTCATTTCCCTTATTAATGTACCCAAATTGTTATTTTAATATGTTAAAATGCAAATACGGCATTTTTAAAATTGGGTCATGTTGGTTGATTGGATTTAGTTGCGAATTTTGTGGCCGTGGATGATTACGTTGAACCTCGTGCTCGAGTTCCGATTTCAATAAAGAGATTTATTATGTACATAATTGGAGGCGAAGACACGTTAAATGAAATGGAACTTAAGGTTTGATTATTAGTATAGATAGTTGTTCAAAATCAGTGGCGTAACGGAGAACATCAGGACCCTGCAAAGTGAGGTTTTAGGCCCCAAGTTAATACATACTGAGAGTCAGCCAGGTTTTGAGCCCCCTAGAATCTCTGGACCCCTCCCCGCAATACGGAGGCGTACGTTACGCCACTGTTCAAAATTATGTTGCCTTAGTGCGACATTAATTTAAATTTGAGCCATTTTTAAAAATACATTATAGGGTAAACCGCATCATTATCTTCATTTCGTAAGCATGAACTGATATTCGATCGTATTTCGATTTGGGAAAATATGAGCTCTTTTCTCTCTCTCTCTTCATAATTAGACAAAACCAACTTTAAACGCAGCTAGTTTCATTTTTTGGAAAGTAATTATCCGCTCTAATTCATGATATGTATGCATTGAAAAGAGAAAGTGTGCGGGAGTTTTAAAAGTAAGACTTTAAACGCGCGCGCTGATAATATCTACATCTTATCATACAGAAGAATGCGTAAGCCATGTAAACGTATTCTAAGAAAAACATCGAGATAACTTAAATTTGTGAATAACGCGGTTAACTGCTCTTTGATCGACTAACAGTAGTTAAAGGCTTCCGTATTTTCTTTAAACTGTTTTTTTTTTATTGCTTTTTGCTTTGAAGCTTTGAGAGCATTGGAAAAAAAGTTTGATTATTATCTCTTCCATTTCATGTGCTCTGAATATCTGAGTATTCTTCGATATGTCTTATCATGAAGAAAACTGAATGTGTTTTCTCGGAAGTTGTGTCAAGAACAAGCTTCCTGTGTTTCGTCATTAATATGCAAAGAAAATATTCAACTGAACATCATGAAAAGAAAATTAAAATAGCTTTCTATTTATTTTAAGGAAATGAGGCCAAAATGTCGAATTCGCGTTATTTCCCCCCTAAAAAGAAATTTTGTATTATTACTATAGTAATATATATATATATATATATATATATAAACTCATTTACCGTCTCGCTGTCTATATATAGCTCGACACATATACGGTTATAAAGCTACTTTTTTGCGTACTTAGCTATTTAAATATATTTGTGAGTATTGATATTTTTCAAATCGTACAATGGTTGTTGACTATCAAAGTTTTGAAATTGCAACTTTTAAAATGTTATGATCTTAGTGTTTTCGGATATTTCCATTTTAATATTAAATGCGTTTTTGTGGATTTTTGGTAGTTAAGTTCTGTTATACACTTAGCAATTTTAGTATTTTAATATTTTTTGTGTCTTAGTATTTTTAAAATAAAGCGATAAATTTCTTAGTTTTTGAAATTTTAACATTTAAAATTTTTGCGATTTTTATGAATTTGGATTTTTTTATTTTCAACTGCTAAGTTTCAATAGTAGGAAGGTTGGTACCATCAAACTAGTTTAACCCCACTTTTCGGTTCTAAGTACGAAGTTACACTTGGTTAATTTTTCAAATTTTGAATTTTGTGTTATTTTTATTGTAATGTTCGCCATTGAGATCTTGAATTGGGATTTGATATTTTGAGATTCTATTAAAGATTTTCATGCTAATGTTTTTCTAAAGAATTTGCGTTTCATTTATATATAAAATACAATACTGTATTTTAAAAGTGTTTTTTAAAAATCGATATTATTGTCCTTCATTAATAACTTTTTTAACATGAGATAAATTACATTATTTATTAAAGAATAGTTGTTTAAATAATCGCCTAAAGGTGCTTTTTTCGAAATTTGTTTTTGAAAATATCTGAAGATTTACTGGTTTTAAATATACATAAAAGTAAAAAAAATTATTAATCTGCTTTTATTATCATTATTATTGATATTTGACTTGTTTGTTGTGGAATATTTTCCCAGAATTGTTGTGATTATCTGTTCTTACATTTCTTGTTATAAAAATGGCAAAAAGGTACAATTACGAATTTACATGACTATAGACAGTAACGCACACAAAAATTTTCAAGGAAGGAGGGGGGCGGGGGTCGAAATCCACTATTCTCGTATCATGCTCCAATATGCCGCCCAACATATTCTTTTGATTTTGTCGATTTTCGGTAACAAAAAAAAAAAACAGTAAAAAATTAATTATTGAATGAATAACTAGCATTAATTAATAAAATCAATTTTTTCATTACAAATACTTAATTAAATTTTACGTTCTATATACGTCAGATTATAATCAATTGGAAAAAAATCAAAAGCTTGGCGGGGGGGGGGGGGGAGCCATTGACTATAGATTAGAACACCATTTTTTACGATTCTAACTCTGTTTTATAACACGGTTAATTAAAATACATCGATGTACCTTAAATTGTAAATTACAACTATTTATCATCACCACTGACGACTCTAACACGAATTTCAACCCAACTGGAATAAAGAGCCACAATAGGAACTTTCGCCCCAGATCGTTAGGCAAATCAAAGACCTTGAATGAATTCCAATCCAACTAACCAGTTTATTCTTTTTACGCAAAACCATTCACAAAATTCTTATTCCTTTTTAAACGTAAATGCCGAGGAGAAGACTTAACATTCATTAACCTCGTATCGGCGGAGCATTTTCTCTGGAATTAGCATAAACCGATCCTTTTGGGTAGAAATTCAATTACCATATTAAATTACTCTCCGCACACGCCTAGTTTTCTCATTTACTACGAGTCACGTTTTCATGGGCGCTTATGTATCCACATCAGAGAACTGAAAATAACTGTAATAAAGTAAAAAAAAATCCAACACAACACCGTTTATCAGAAAGTAGGAAGATCGTTGATTAGCGTGAACCGATTAGGAATGGGAGGGCGTGCGATTTGGTAATACGCGTTTGGCGCTCTCCCCCCTAATTGTGTTTCCGTTATTGGTCCTTTTCGATTTGTTTCTCTTTTTGTTCCGTGGTGTTTTCTGTTTGTTCTCGATTTCTCTTTCTCTCTTTCCCGCCATTTTCGAAATTGGTTCGAAATTGTTTGTTATCGTCCCGGTATTAATTTATCTGTTTGTTGAAGCGTAGGGATTAATTGCTAGCAGCAGCTGGAGAAAAATGTTTGAAGTTTTGCCGAATTTCCCTTTTGTTGGTCTCTAGGGTAAGGTATGGAAATGCCGTGATTGATTAAAATTTGGCTAATGGGAAGATAATAACTTGTACAATCCATGTGTGTTGTGTTGAAATGGTAGATTTGCCTTTTCTGATTTAATGTTTTTCGAATTACTGTAATAACTTATTGTTCCGATTTGTCTTGAGGGAAAACATTAGAGATTAACATATTTTTTTCTCGTTTTCCGGAACTAAGTCTGGTGTATTGATTCCAAAACAAACTTTCTGTAAATATTCTGATGAGAGAAATTGCATTTGAAGATTGCGTGGAAAACTGAAGACATTTCGAATGTGGACATAGGATCAGAGACGTCTTAAGGCTTGAGAAAACTGGGTCCAGGCCCGGGGCTTTTAATCGTCGTCAATGAAATCATGACTCGAATATTTTAAAAATCTTTAAGTGTTATTCCGGGACATATTCTCCGAAAATAAACTGAGAATTTCGTACTATATGCCATCTAGCAACAGCGGCAAGACTGAATTATTATGTAATATCCGTTATCCGTGTCTAGGCCTACCAACCATACACCATCATATTACTCTTTTACTCAATAGGGGGCAGTTGGTCGAAACGGTTTGCGCGTAAATGACTGATATTGTGTGAGTTGAGCACTTTTATTTGTTATGAGTTACCGTTTGTACAACATATGCTATATATCAGGGGTCGACAACCTTTTAGCTGTGGCGTGCCAAAACAATCTACCAATATGATTCAGCGTCCCACACGTTAGGACGCTTTTGAAACAATTCTATTTCCGTTATAATGCATGCAGAATTAGAGAATAGAGGTCAATAGTTTAGATATTTACATTTTTATTAATTTTGCATCATTTAAAGATATTTCTTAAACAGCATAAAGTATAACTATTTCTTCACCAAAAATAAAAATAATAAAATTTTGCATATGTTATGTATTTTTAAACATATTTATTAAAATAAGAAATAAATAACACATAGAATATAAGTATTTCCCTTCATTATAATTAAATTAAAAGATAAATAAAAATCTTAATGCTAACCTAGTGCTTGCAGCGATCTACTTTCATGTTTCAAAATCAAGCGTGTAATGTGTGACTTTCAATTTGACACGATTCTGAGCATTTAGTTGTTAAACAATTTCTTTTTGCGAACTCGAAATATTTTTCACATGAGGAAAGATTTTGTACCTTGATATATAGAACCAAAAGCGGAAAGTAGAGTACATGCAATTTTCTCTCTTCACTCAGTTAAATCTCTCCAGCAATGGCATTCAATAATTTACAAAATAACTGTAAATTTATCTTAAGAGTTATCTTTCAGATTTTTTCGTAATTCCGTAAATGTCCATAATTCTGAAGATGTTTGTCTAATAAGGTTCATTACAAATTTATCAACTTACATCCACACAAAAATTGACAAATTTGTAGAATAGTGCAGAGTGCCATTGAGAATCGTACCACGTGCCACATATGGCACGCATGCCATAGGTTGCCGACCCCTGCTATATACTTTCTGTTTAAAAGGGTTGCAAGTGAGGCCTACTTTAGCACAGGGACCTACGACCTCAAGAAATCTTAAATCTTCACTGTTATAGGACTTGGGGCATATGTAATAAAACTATTTGTTGAACATGTAATTGACTACAGCACTACCTTATTCATATTTCTATGGATAGTGATTTCGTTGGTTTTAGAAAGTTCATAATTGAAAAATTTTATTTTGGTTTATTGAATTTTTTTATGGGGGACCGATATATTAAGGTGAAGACTGGATTAGCTATTTTTAGTGCATAAGTTATTTTATTTAATTAATATGTACAAAATGAATTTTTATAATAAATTAAATAACTTTTTGCTATAAAAATATTTTATTACAAAACTTTTGACTATTAATTAACTGGAAAATTTTCTATTATGAGTTTGTGGGAATTCCAATCATCTTATCAATTTGAAACTAAACCATGCTTTTATTTTTCTCTTTTTATGGAATTCAAAACCAATACCAGCAAAAACATTTGATATGAGAGCTATTTTTTAATTACTTCATGAGTTATTGAAGATTTCAATGCCATAAAATACGAAAATGCTGTACTCACATTTAATAAAATTTCATAATTAGTATTTTTGATCAAAAGTGAATGTAGAAACGCGCTCTAACGAAAATGCATGTTGAGCTCTATAAAGTTAAATTCAGAATTAGAAGAATTTAAAAGCCAAGTATGCAATTTTCCGAAACGATTAATATGGCTGTAAATACTTTGATCTCATTTTCTTTTAACTGCACTTACCGGAATGAACATTTTTCATGACATACAGAGAGAAGACCTTATAATAGATAATATGCATTTATTTCTTTCCGTTTAAGTGTTAAAAGCAATAACAAGTAAGGTCGTGTTTCTTTGGAATAAGATTAAAATGGGATTTCAATAAATATTATATAGCTTTGAAGTCTTATTTTGTGTGTTCAAGTGTTTATTTTTAACGAGAAATTTAAATACATGAAAAATCATTTAGGGTAAAAAGGAAATTGCTTATTTTCGCGATTATAAAACAAATACATAAGCTTATTTCATAGGTGGAAACATTATATTTATTGACAGGCAAATAATAATAGATTTCATTGTATATAGTGGCAAGGGAAAATAAATTTTTCCAAACTGACAAATGGAATAGAATGATACATAGTCTTTCTTTATAATCCAAAGTCTTCTATAAAGCACCATTTAAAACTTTTCCTTTTTAATATTTAATTAAGGAAATAATATCTAGAAGTTTTACTAAGCAGAACAAGAGCAGCCGAACTTAAACTGCCGGATTTATTCGTAATTTAATTTTCATCCAGGCTCGACATCCATTAATGGAAATGTCCTAAGCCATCCTAGTAACTTCCACGAAACTTTGTATAAAACATATTTTTAAAAGGCAAATTAAATTAAGTTTTAAAAGATTATATTATAAGTATTAAGATATTAAGTATCCGTTTATAGCAAAGTACGAATGTGCTTCCCCATCAGCCTGTCGATCCTCCTCCTGTTGCGTCTTACTCATCATCCATTTTTGTGCCTTGTAAACACTAATCCTAAGTTAATTACTAATTATTCGTGGCGCCGAGAGGGATGTGCAAGATGTCACCCTCTGCACTCCGTCTCTCTTTAACAGAGAGAACTTTACCATCCTAATTAATTATTAGACGCCTCCAAGATTTGCATTTCTCGCGCTTTTCATGGAGGAGGCTTGTAACATGAAGACACTGTTATTGTGTATATTATAATTTTTAGCTGAATTTGCCATCTCTAGATAATTTCTTTTTTTAAACCCAATTCCTCCAAATAATGCTCTTTGTATTGAAATATTCGTGTGTGATGAGTGTAAAATGACAGCAATTGTTCGAAGACTATTTGTGTCGATCGAATTTGTAAGACTTTTATGTACTAAGACAAAAGAGAGGGATTTAATTGTCATTAAAATGACAAATATTTTCATTTTCATATATGTTTTAATGAGTTTGTTCATTCTTTTGTGAGTTAATAATGGTAAGCATAATCCCCAATTGCAGGATTTTTTTTTAATTCATCGTTTGATCATTCCTTTGAAATGAATTAAGTTTTAATCATTTACAGACGGTTTAAAATTCAACCATTTTGGAAACATAAAATAAAAGAGGTAATAAATATTAAACTTTTTGTTCATTAATATTTAATAAATTTGTTTCAGAAAATGTGTAGTTCCTTATCTTTCTCTCTTTACGAAAGATTTTCTTCGTTGCTTGCAATGAACAGAAGTTTTTATCAATTGCGTACATATCAAATTAAGAAAAGAGTAAAAAATGCCGTAATTTAACGGAAACAATATTAAAAGTAATGGGATTTCTCGATTTTTGTTGTCCGAGTGTTAGTTTCTATTGAATAATTCAAAATTAACCCAGCATGTTATACGAAATTAGCGATTAAAGTTATTGTGACATTATATAAAAATAATAATTAAAATTATCACAGCATATTACATGAAAACGATGATTAAAAAATCTCTGTTAACACTATACATGGCTATATTACATCAGTCCTGGAAAGAATAAACGGATGCTGCGTAAATTTATAGATAATGTTATTGTTACACTTTCTATCAAAAATTTTTTATCTGTCTGTATATCATTCCCTACATTGGTTATTAAATCTCTTATTAGCTAGTGGTGTATTAAATCAAAGAGTCAAATAAAAATGTCTTTTTTTAAAAAGAAATTCCTTAAAATATGTATAGTAAATATAATTATAGAAACTTTTACATATTTTTTCCTCCAAGATTATGCTTCAGATTTCCTGTAACACAGACATTTTATTAAAAATCTACATAATTTATATGTGTGAGACTTTCTTGATTGAAAATTAATAAAGAGGATCCAAGCTTGGAAAACATTGAAATAAATTGAAAAATAACTTAGAAAAGCACGAGAGGATAATATTTTATTATTCTAATTTCTGTTGAGCAGTTTATTTTTTCCACCTGGCCGGAACATCTGCTCATGCACCCTTAGGTCACGTAACCTGAGATATGCACAGTGGGCCTTGGCCCTCTTGGGCTGTTGCGCCACTGAGTTTAGTTTAGCCTGTTTTTATGCACAAAGTATGTTGCACATATGACACCTTATATTGGAAAAATTAGTGAATTTCAAGGCTCAGAAATGAAAATATATATATTGGGCTCTGTAGTATTATACCGTCAACCAATGTAGCCAAATACTGCAATCGTTATTATTACTGTGTTTGTCGTACTGTGTTTTGTTATTATTACTGTTTTTTAATCGTTATTACTACTTCGCTACATTTGCCAACATCTTTGATTCAACGAAATTGGTCAACGGTATAATTCAAAGGTAGTACTAAAAATTGCACCTATCTTAACATTTCTAAATTTAAAGGAAAATCGTATTCTATTGAAAGTTTGTGCAGTGGCGTACAAAAGGATGGTATTTCGGGATTCAAACCCCTCCCACAGACCTACAGGTTTTTAATTTTTACCCTAAAAATTACGTCTCGATGCTTTAAACTACGTTTTTTAAAAAAAAATGTAAACCTTCCCATGAAAAAGAAGTCTGTATACGCCACTGTGTATGCCAGTGGCATAACGTACGGCCCCCCCCCCCTGTATCGCAGGGGGGAGCAGGGTTCCAGGAGGCCCAAATCCCGACTGGCGCCAAGTACGTATCCTTTGTAAGATCTGGCTTGGAGCTTAAAGCCTGACTTTGCAGGGAGGCGCTGGTGTTTACGACTTATTGGAGCACATGATCTAATACTCTCCGTTACGACATTAGTGTATGTATATATAATAACCATACAGGTTACTTTAATATTGTAAAAATCTTTCATATGAAAGTATATTCGGAGTTTAGATAATTCTCTTTAACATTAAACGATGACCTGAAGAATATGTGCTACATTTTGTCTCTTCAGAGCTGAGAGCTTGATTTTTCTTCAAGTCAGGTGTTTGGTTCTGCTTCTAACTTCCCAATGTCTGCTTTCCTCGTTTCCTCTAACTTCGGGGGAAAGAGGGTACTTGACTGAAGATTATATCGCTTACCCTCCATCCCTTACTTTCATGAGGGGAGAGGAGGTCATTTGGGAGTATATATCTTCGCGTGGTAAAGCATACTGTGGGAGGTTACAGCTAATATCTTGTTACAGCGACGCTGTGTTGACATCACAGCTTCTGCTTGTTTTAGCGTGTGTTTATTTGAAATTGGAGCTAGTTTGGTTGTCGTACAGTTAAGTAATTGATTGTGAAAGATCGATAGCTGTTGAGTCAGTGGGTGTCGAACCTGCGTTAACTGATATTTGTTTGTTTTGGTCTTGGAAGAGAAAATTGTGGTAATTATTACGTAAATGAGAGATGTGATTATGGGATAACAGATGTTGTTAGCTGTTCCCCCCCCCTCACCATAGTGAGTGATTAGTTATTTTGGGCCGTTATGCAGTGATTATTCAGTTTGGACACTTAATAACTTAGAAGCTAATTAAAGTATAATACTTTTTATGTTGTATTCGCATTTTAGAGTACGAGATTTAATATAACGCTCGTCATTCTTCTTGTGTCAGTTTTAATATAAATTATAATGTCGTTGATATAAATCGGATCAGAATTTTATTTTTATAATGTCTGCTATTTAATTTCTTTTCTCTTGATATGATTCAAATTTTTCAATGCAATCATTTTAAAAAATTGCAGCCCTTTGGTATTCTTTGTTTTCGCAGAGTGACCCACGAGCCACAATAGTTGCCTACCTATAGTGTTCTAGCAATTACGTTTGTGAGTTTCGTGGCTGACAGTTAAGTTTTGAGTTAAAATCTTAGTTCCTCCAAAGATCATCATGTGAAATATTGGGAATTGCTTCATGTGTAAGTTCTGCTGCAAATCTCAAGTTTTCCTGTGGTAAGACGTCAAAATTAGAAGACTGAAATATCAGCTCAAGTGTCGCAATCTGACCAAGATAAATTAAAAA
This sequence comes from Trichonephila clavata, assembly GCA_019973975.1. Lineage (NCBI taxonomy): Eukaryota > Metazoa > Arthropoda > Arachnida > Araneae > Nephilidae > Trichonephila > Trichonephila clavata. The sequence goes on along the minus strand of BMAO01005068.1, from coordinate 381,745 downwards.
CCCCGCCCTATTAACCCTGATGTAGCTTTTTGGCGATGAAAATTTTCTCAAATCGAAAGCTATTGTTTTTTCCACTTATAGTTGAGAGTTTTGTATTATACTATTGGTTAACACAAATTAAACTTTCAACAACGCATAGTAAACATAAAGGCATTATTTAGAAATGGCAAAATCCTACACTTTCTTCAATACCAAAACGGTTGACTTAATTGTTTTCCAATAAACTAAAGAATAGGCTCACACACTCGCCCTCCTTTAATGCTGTCTGCAAAACTTAGCATAATGCTAATGAGCTTCATTAATACAAGCTATTCATGTGAACACAGGCAATCAAGCCCACAACCTCTCGAAATAGCTTCTTTTGTGCAAATATTAAGAAATTTCTCCCTCCTCTTTCTCCATCAATGAAGCCAAGCAACTTTTTTTGGTTGCCTTGTCTTCTTTTATTAGTTTTTAATTAGGAAATCTTCTACTAGTTTTTGCTAAAAGGGGAGAAAAGAGGTTGCTTTTTTCCCCCTCCGTCTCCCTTTTCCTGTTTTTTTTTCTCCTGTGAAGTTGTGTTTTTACAGCTGATTCGCGGGATATATTCTGACACGCTCTCAGCCTTACGAGAAACAAGTTAATTTGCGGCAGTTCAGGAACAGGAGTTTAAGTGCAACTAGCGATAATTGGCAACTATTCAAGAAGAAAAAACTAATTCTTCCCTTTGATGGTTTGCATTCTAAGTAAGGAAGGGTTGTCTTGAACTAACTAAATTACCCGTTTAGGAAATGGGTAGTTTGCCTTTGATTATCTCGTTAGTTGTGGCTTTCAATAAAAAGAAAGTAATTTTATTAAGTAGATGGTATATTTTTTAAAATTTTAAATCTACTTATCTTTTTTTTAAAAAAAAAACAAGACAGAAGGCCTTAGAATAGCAATAATTGGGAGAATACCAGATTAAGCGAAATATATTTTAGAACATCCTTTTAAAATGTGGCATATTATAAGTAACAGACATTAGAGAAAGAGTTTTTTTAAATTTTGTTTGATATACTTGGATATGCGAATATTTATATTCAGTTATAATAAGAAAGGAAAAAAGGTTTTATGACCGTGCATACATTATACAAACGTCAAATATAGTAAAAAAAAAATTATGTATTTATTTAATATTTCCAATAGTAAACAAAAAATAAATAACTTTTAGGTTAATGAGCAAAAAATATTTATTATTAAAATAGTATATAAAACATTCATAGTATCATTACAGGCAGTCCCGTAACGGACATCCCCGCATCAGGGGGTTCTATAAGGCCCAGTCAATGACTGAAGTCAAGTACGCAATCCTTTGTATGATACGGCTTGGAGCCCAAAACCTAACTTTGCAGGGGGTGGGGGCTAATATTCTCCGTTACGCCACTGATTACAAGGTAATTGAATGTAGTATTTAAAAGCATTTGAATAATTTTTCTGCTCTTTCCCATTGCAAGTTCTTTTATTTGATCATTTCATTGTAATTCTTAGGTTTAATCACAATTTATTGAAACAATAAATAAATAATTTAATTTTGTATTTATTGTCATTGTCGTTCTATACTTAACTTTATTATATAAGACATTCTTCAGAAAAATCTATCTACTTTTTCTTAACTTATTGTATTTTGTAAAATTTATTAACATTTTCTTAAATTTTAAATTAAATTGTTTTTATTTTATTTATTTTCTTCGATGGAAGCTTTCGATTGAACAGACTCGTGATCACAGTCTATAAAGGTCATGCTTGTTAAATATGCCCAAATATTCCAGTTGAAGGAGGCCGTGGTTGCCGAGAGGTCATGATCGTGAGTTCGAGTTCTGTTGCCATTGAAAATCTGCCATGTAAAGGGTCTTGTGCACGTTAAATCTGTCGTGGCTCGAAGTCCTTACGTTAGTGTGATATGGAAGTTTGGAGAGTGAGATGCCAGTTTAGGTGTCGTCCTCGTCACTTGACCGAGATTCAGAGTAACGAAGTCACTCGCCATTAACCCTCGTATTGCTTTAGATCAGGGGTGTCAGACTCAAAGGCTAAGGCTAAAACTTAAGGTGGGCCGCAAAAAAATTCAATATTCATAGAAACTTACGGCTATTTCGAATAATACATAATAAACATGTAAAAGAACAAGAAAAATTAAATGTTTACGTTCTGTGACATTTGACATCTCTTCTTATACCATCTTTCCAATTTCAGGTGAATTTATTAAAAATTTTATTATACATTATTGTGTGCCGATATATTGGTCGGGCCACAGAAATATTCATTGTGGTCCGCATGTGACCCGCGGGCCGCGAGTTTTAACACCCCTGCTTTAGAGTGTGTCGTAAACCCAAAATTGATAACTTTTTAAACTAATTTCGATAGTTAATTTAATTATTTATAATTATATTTTTTCTTAGTATTATAAATTGTTGTTAAAAATCTACAAAAGGGTTTAATGGAAATGACCTTGGCCCTAAAGTTCCCACTGTGGGCGATATTCAAGTTTGAAGAGTAGGGTATTTGTGTATGTGTGTTATTTTACTTCTATATATCTGATGGCGAAATTAATGTCAAGAGCTTATGGACATACATATTGGTCTAATTCAGCATTCATTTTAAATCAATCAGCATAGTTTTAATATGTTACTAGAAATGAAACTTAAAATCAATTTCAATCGATTTAAAACCTCACAAATATTGATTGCATTATAATAAATTCCACCAATTTTCTTTCATAATTTAATTCGTTTTAAAAAAAGCTTATTTCATTTTGTTTTTCTAACTCATAATTCATGTTTGGTTGATTTTCAAATTATCAGTTATATTTATATTTTTTTCTTGATATCAAATGCATTTTTCACTTATATATATCATGCTTAGCGTTTGACAACTAACAAGGAAAAGTAAAACTATATATCCCACAGCGGAATTTGAAGTATCATTAATTTTCCATTCATTTTGAAAACTTTTTAAATCCGTGGTGGCGCTGTCCACTGCAGATTTAAAAGTTTCTCGATTACTTTTTTGGGCGATACTTTGTCATTGTCAAAATTTGTGATAAACGAAGCCGTTTTTCCGCAGTATTGAGTTTTGCCGCTCTTTGTCTTTCTTCCTAACCAACATGGAAACTTCCCCTTTCCTACTTAAATTTTTGATAAGTTTTCCTCTAAAATAAGATACAGAAAATATTATTTTTGATCAAATGACTGAGGAAAAAACCTTTTATTTGTATCCTTTTTCTTTCGTTTATCTTAAGTTCTTTGAAATTTTGATACATGTAGTAGTTATACTTTTAAGTTGTTAAAATTTGAAGTATAACTACATCTGTATCAAGATAATACATATTAGAATTTTAAACTTTATTTATTTATTAAGGAAGTTTCTAACCATTTTAAAGATTTACTTAATAAGGAAGTTTCTAATCATTTTAAAGTAATGTCTGCATTTTAAAGCTTTATTTAAAAAAAAAAGAAAATACTTCTCATTTACAATTTACACTTTCTGTAGTAAGAAGGTTAAATTTTTTTTTATTTTATATAATGAATTACCATTTATTCAAATATTTCTGATGGGGACAAAATTTTTCTCTTTTTTTTTTGTGTCGTTTATTACTTTATATTTGAAATTCGTGTTAATGCTCTTTCTTAGTATTTTTTAGTTACACAATGATATGCATTTTTTACTGATTTCAGTTTTCTTCGAAATAAGTGACCTTAAGGTTTACGGGTCAGTAACCTTGACCTTAAGATTACGTTTGAAATCGTAATTTTGCAAAGGCGTATGAATGAATAGCTTTTTTTTTTTAAATATTTAGTGTCTCTTGAATTAGAATATATATATAAAAATACATATAATTTTTTAAGAATAGAATTACAATTAAAATTACTTAAATGCACCTTTTTGGCAATAAATGAAGAAAGGGTGATATATTTTCAAACCATTCCCTCCCCCCTTTTATTTTGGAAAATGCCGTAATAATAACTATATATTAATAATAATATAGTATAATGATACTATTACATATTAGTGCTATAATAAAGCAAATTTGAGCAAATGAAATAAATGCCTGATAAAACTTACACATTGTTCCATAAAACTACACAATGTTATGAGTTTTCTTATGACTTATATTTATTTTAAATCCGAACAAACTAAAATAAGCAGTTGCATAAGAATATTTACTTCTAGCAATTTTATGGTCGCCTAAGGGTTAAAGGAAAACACTTATGCGGTGAGAGGTCATTACTTGAATATTTTCCTTGAACGCCTACACATTCTTTCTTGGGGAAGAAGGAACAGTCGGTTGAAAATACCTCTGAGTAAAAGAGTCATATCGGCAAGATCCTTTATATTTAAGATTTAACTCCGCCAACCTTTATAGGTTTCATAATCTCTCAACAATCTTGAAATTGCTCACCACAAAAACCTCCTCCGCGATCCAATCACAAAAATGAAAATTTACATCCCCAAACTACACGCTTCTAAACTGCTTACCCCCACACTCCAAGGTACCTATTAGTCCTTCCGTTCCTTGACCCGTACAGACCTCGACACCCCATATTCATCGACAAACATGTTTATGTCTCGGTTCACGGGTGGATCTCGAGTGGTCTATCCAACTGCAACCAACCTGACGCCTTCATAGATGAAGACCTTTTGCTTCAATCCCCCGGTTCTCATAGAAATCACGTATCCAGTTACCTTTTGGGGCAGGGGCGCAGCTGTGTACTTAGGAAAGCGATCGTCTGCTCTTGAATGATTGGGAAGGATGAAGGGCTTACTCGGAATTCTTGGTGGTCCACTGGTTACGGGATTAGTGGACTGATGGCACTGCCCTCCTCCTTGATTGGATTTAAGGCTTATTCCGGGCCAATGGTGGCCATGTTTCGCGTGGAAGTGGAGATTGATTTCCGTACACGATGAGTTAGGTTCTAGAAGTTGTAAGTTGGATGGCAAGAGAGTCACCAAGATAGCAATGGAATAAGTTTGCTGTTTGTGTTTATGCGTCGCAAGTTGCTTAGGGAGTATATTTTTATGTTACATTAATCTTTTAAATACCCTTCTATGCGTTGCGAGAAGCGATGGTACAAAAATACTATATGTGATAATGATATAAATACTGTTTTGCTAATCTATTTTTTCCTTGATATTGCACACTTTAATTTTTAAAACCACTACATATATTGAGAAGTAGATGCATTAAAATTTGTACACGTGTTTATTTTTACGTTATGAATGTCTCAATTATCATTGATATCTTCTGAGTCATGTATAATAAGACCTTATCAGCGATAGCCTGGTTGTGGTCACGAACTTGTGGCTGGCATGTTGCGGGTTCGAGTTGTCGCGCTACTTAGGACCCGCCGTGTTGGGGGGGGGGGCAATTGCTCGTTGAATCGATCGAGCTCAAAGTCCTCCCGTCGGCATGGTGTAGTAGTTTGGAGAGGGGGATGCCAGCTCTGCTGTCGTCCTCGTCATTTGATCGAGGCTCAAAATTACGAGGTGCGTCTCAAATAGCTCTTGTATTGCTTTATAGTATACGACGTTAATGTAACTCTTTGTCTGAAATTTTTAAGTCAGGTTTTTTTAAACTGTTTAAGTTATTTTGAGCTAGGATTATATCAGTTATTTATTTTTTGTTTTATTTTTATGATCTAAGCTTTAGAAATTGTATTTTGAATTAACTCAGTGGTATTATGCATTACTGAATTTTAACAGCCTTTCGTCTTAGAATACTTGCATAATTTTACGTTTTATTTGTTCTTTTCTTTGATGAGAGTATTATGTTGATCCTTTCTTTATTTTGCTGAATTTGTTTGTGTAATTCATTTTTTTTTTCCGATGGAAAAGCGGAACTTTTCAAATTTGATTATCAAAATATACAAGTAGTCAAAGGAACATTTTGAAAATAACAATAATTAGGAATACATTTTGAAGTAAATCAAACCTCGCGTGTTCCTTATATTATCCTTTTTTATGAGCACAGGCCATGTTGGTTCATCTTACTCCCTTCTCTTTTCAAGTCACAAGCTTCGATTTCCGAAACCAAAAATCTCAAAATTGGCTACCAAATCGTTCCTCATAAACTAACCGGCATCACGCCAGCTGTGAAGATTTGGGAAATAACTTTCTCTCCCGCTTTTCTTCTTTCCTTTTTCAAAAAAAAAAAAGTTTTCCTCTTCCCCCTTCTCCAGAATTTGTTCTCACAGAAAAGAAGACAGAAAAAAGAAAAGAAAGCCCACATCTCTTTTTCCTGAAATGTCTTTCTGATATTGCCCGATCCCTTACCATCAGTTCCAGCTCACCGCCCCCGATATGAGAATGCATCTCTGCGTATGCGATTTCCGTGTGCAAACTTCATATGTCCTTTCATGTGCGACTGTTATATATCTTTCGTAAGAGTTTCTTTTCATGCTTTGTGGCCGACTCTTATAGATTTGGGGACTGTGTACCGATATTGGATGTCACCCCCCCCCCCTTCTTTCACATCTGGTGATTGTGTTTTGCTTTTTGTTTTTCTTGGATAATGCAAATAAAGAATGTAAGAATTAATATTTCTTTATATATATATATATGTCAAACAAGTGAAGATTAAAAGGTTCCAGGGGCTAAACACACGAGGTTTGAATTAAATAAGCTGCAAATTTTATTTTTTAATTTTAAAAAAAATGTGCCTTCGAAAAACATTAAATTTAATTTTTAAAAAAAGAGGAATAAAAAACGAACGTTTTCCTTGCTCATTTAAAAATTTCTCATCTTTTCTCTCTTTTTTCCTATTTTGTTTATTGGAGACATTAATTACAAAATGAACCTAAAAGTCAACAACAAGTTCTGGATATTTTGAGACAGGAAATTTATGTCTTTATATACATGAAAAGGACTTTTTACTAAAAAATACTTCCAAAGGTAAAAAGAGTTTCATGTTTAAATATTTGAGCTCTTCCAGATATCACTAACAAATATTTGCCTCATTCAAACATACCAATTTACTGTCGTCGTTGGCAAATCTTATAATTCTTTATTGTTATTAAAAATTAATTATTACTGCAATTCTAAAAATTAAAAAATTGAATTTTTATTAAAAAATGTATTAATGCTGTATTGTAATGTGTTTTTGCTTTGCTCGAACAATTACTTGTGTACTATAGCATAGTGCTTTGAAAATAATTGTATCTCATATCGTTAGATTATTTCAGTACACGAATTAATATTTACATTTTACCATTAATAAAATTTGCACAAAAAATTTTTTTCGATAATTTTTACCTTTTGAGTTACAAAATATTCAGTAGTGACTATAAATTCGTAGTGATTATTGTTCGAATTGATATATCCATCACCATAATCGAAATTGCGATATTTTTCTATTGATTTTGAAGATATTTCATTATAAATTCGCAAATTAATCGATTTTTTTAATGATCTCATGAACCGATTTATAAATCAATATGAAGTCGATTTATAAATCTTTCTCGATTAAGATTTCGAGCACGTTGCGATCGATTTAAAATGTAACTTAAGCTTGCCGGCTTGTAAATCGATTATTTCTGACACGATCGATTAATGAATTTTAGTACGTAAGCATCTTTATTTGTAGAAGGAATTCAAAGTAATTTAATTTGCTTAGATGAAGTGAAATTCGAGTGTATTATAATTTTAATCTAAAACCGAGAAATCCCAGTCAACCATCTGTTGTAATCGGAAACCTATTCTGAAAATGTCTGCTCCTCTGTTATTTTGCTGTGTTGCCAAGAACCATTTTAAAAGATTAAATATTTCATAAGTTAGCGTTATTCAATCCGATACATAAAAATGGGGTCGATATATATCTTATTTGAATTCAAATTTCCCAGTATATATTTAACTTTTCGATACGTATTTACCTCTAATTGGATAAGAATGTCATAGCATATTGTTTTAAGCAAACAACCAACATTAAAAGAATTAGTATTTTGTAATTACCCTATATTAATATTGGTGGACTATGGACTATAAATAGATATTAAAAACATGCATTTCCATTGCAACCTATAACTAAGCATTATAGTGAAAAACATGTCGCTTTATTAATTATGCTAAAAACATTATGTAAATAATTGCATTATAGATATTACTCTTTTTCGTTTCTGTTTCTATTGAACAATTTATTCCCCTTAGTGAAGTATGCTTTTGATATTCTGTATGAAACCGAGGAAAATTTCTGAATTTGTTATATAGAAATATATGAATGAAATACTTTTTTATAGACAAAAATGTTCCATTGACCAATGCACGTTTTTTCAGATCCTTTGAGACGCGCTTCTTTTGTCTTATTTCCTGCTGTCGTCACGCTTCTATGATATTTTTCACCACTTAATTGTTTGGGCGGGAGTATAACTGTAGAACTGGTTTGCTGGCATCTGTTCACCGCTTGAGGGAGAAACTACACCGTAGGCGTGAAAAAATACCAGTGAACGCATTTGCTAAATGCCAGTTCTTACAAAATAAAATTTGGTTGAAGGATGTTAGATTTACTCTCAAAGTTCCAAAATGAATAATTCATAACTCTTTTCATGTTTATTGGTTAAAGCTAAGTTTATGAATGAACCACCAAGCCAGCAATTAAATTCAGAGCTATGTAAGTCTTGTTTTGACAGTTTTAAGACTATTATTAAGTAATTTTTTAGAAGAAAGTAAGATATTTGTAAATGATACAAATTCTTCTGACTGACAGATTTATTTCATTCTGATTCTTATCTTGTTCAAGTTATACTAACACGTTAAAATTACAAATTTCGATCAAAACACGCATTTTTTAAAATTTTATTAAATAGAGCAATTTTTTAACTTTACAAAAACATACATACTTTAGTTTTTGCGTTTCATGGAGGCCGAGTTACAATAAATTACATAAAATTTGAAAAACCAGGTCTTCCATCTAACAAAAGTGGGCATTCAAATTGTTCAAAATCTATCATGGTGAGACGGATAGTTCAAAATATTGTAAATGCATTTCTATGAAACATTTTGAACGTGATATTTGTATTATTTTCTAGGGAATGTGCTAAAATATAATTTGTATTGTATGGATGCTTTTTGTCTTTCGGCCTGTTATTTCAATAATAGCCTCATATATGTGTCATGTTTCTCACATAATGTTAATTCAAACATCTCTAAAATTTTTATACTTTAATAACATTAAAATTTTATTACATTCCCTAGATACATGAATGCAGTTCATTTTATTAGAACTATTATCGATATAAGTTCATTACTTTTATTTGTAACTGCTGTAAAGGGTTTTCAAGAAATTTCTAAAATTTCACTTATAATTGTAACTTAGTAAAATATAGATAATTTATTCTGAATATCGCTGATAGGGGGATTGATCCCTAAAAACACCATTTATATTTTAGTATGCTATTTTTGAAAAAAGTTCTCTGAAGAATTGTCGACCACCCACACGCATAGCTCTTTAATTTGACCATCTGACATCTTGAACTTACATTTGACTTTCCTATCGAGCGGTTAGTGCGATATATCACCGGTAAAATGTTTCGCCCATTTAGAAGTCTGATAACAATGACAGTACTCTCTTATAATTCCGTATTTTTGTTTACGTAATAAATGGTTTATGCTTACGAGACTGCCGCTAATGTAAATATAAACTAACCAGACCACTCCAGTATTGGTTTCCCCAAGCCTCAAATGGTATATTAAACCGTGGGAAGATACTTTCATTGCCAAGTCATTTCGTGTTGATTCATTTTACGGTGCTTTTTACGTCAAATCTTAAATCAGGAAAAGAATTTTTACGATCCGCATCACCATTAAAAACATTTACCTACAGGGACATCCCGCACTTCTGTAGCTGTCTTTGAGGACTTGCCGTTATCTTGAACACACGTGCAATATTCCCTGCTCTGCATTTACAGAACAATGGAAGCTCACTGAAAAGGCGGGAAAAGATAACTTGTATCAACAACTGGCGCCAACTGCTCGAGAACATGCGCGGATGCCTCTCGACCTTATCTAAGAAGGCTTCTTTCATTCATAGAAACAGATCTGCAACTGCAACGAAAACCTTGATAATAATGGTCTTTTTTCTGGATTTTTTTTCCTTTTCTTTTTCTCTTCCGCTTTTATTGTTCATTATCTGTAGAATAACCCTCTGGGATTGTGTTATCTTCAATGAACTAAATTGAAAATAATTGAGAGATAGATGTGTTCTTGAATTTTGGTTCAGTGCGATCACTTACTCAAACATTATCAGGTCATTTGTAGTGTGATAAATATGAAATGCGATTGCAGTTTTCCAAATTTGGAAATTTCTTTTTTTAAATAAAAGTTATTTTTGTAGTGATTGAGTAAGTTTGTTTCAGAAGTGACAAGTGTAGTTGAAGTGCAAACTTTCTGTAAAATGTGTAGGTAATAGAGGGATACGATTGTGAGAAGTTTTTCATGAGCTTGTGTATATTGATTATTTCAAGAAAAATTCGTCTTTGTAATGCTTTGGAATATTTATTACGTTAAATTACATGTAAATGTCGACAAAATCTTTTAGAATAGAATCCATTTCACACACTCTGTTTTAAATCATCATTACTAATCTCGTAAAATCTTAACACACTTTGATCTTAAGTCTGAATTAGATTGAATCATTGTTATGAATCACAATCATGAATTAGATTGAATCACGTTGGCATGTTATGGTAGTTTGGTGAGGGTATGCTAGGCTCAGATGTAGTCCTTGTCACTTGATTACTGTTTAAAATTAAGACGTCCGTCGCCAGTAGCCTTCTTGTTGAGGGTGACGTTTATTGACACTCACTCAATGTCTTTCGAATCCAAAGTTGAATTGAGGAAAAATAAGATTTTTCAGAAGTTACTGTGTTCTAATATTAATGAATTAGCATACAACTTAAATCGAACCATTATTTTACCATGTTTTTGGAAATGAATCATCGAGTTTAATTGTAAATAACTTTACCACTATGGATAGATAAAGCACACATACATATTAGAGAATTCATTCAAAACCCACTAATTTTTTGACCCATAAATTACGCACATAAAATCAATGTATTTTGATAATTTAATAGCGTAAAGTTGGTTGAAATCATTAGGTTGCGTTAGGTAAATTCAGCTTAAACGGTTGGAAAAAATATTCAAAAATTGCAACATTTTACATTAAGCAGGACTTTCACATGTACCTACCTGGCTGGCGCAGAGAATCCACGATATGTCTTACAATCAAGCCTTTCACTTTGTATAACATTAATCTTCCTCCTCAAAATCCTTCCGTTATGTACGATCATTTCTTAATAATCCTATTCCGTGATCGATTATCCGGATTTCGAACACATCTATCTTTAACCATGACTTTCCTCATAACCCTTCATGCCAAAACGAATAATGGAAGCATTTAATAAAGCGAATATTACAGAACCTTCCGCTTTTGGAGTCAAATAATCTATTGCCAGCCTCCTCCGTAATTATTTTGATGTCAACTTTACCGTCGCCATTGATTATTCCTCTCTTTCCTTATTCTAAAAAGACTCTCATTACGGTAAAAGCAACTTAACAACAATTAAAGTGGTCACTGATTGATTCTATGACTGGCATTGTTGGCGGTGGTAAAATTGGAAATCACGTTAAGAGTCGGCAAACTTTCTCGATTTACGAAATGGGAACAGATAATGGAAATTATTTGTGAGCCTTTTAGTAAAGTTGTCTCGTCTTTTTGGTGACTTTTTTTGTGTGTAGAAGCAATTTCTTTATGTATTGTTTAAGTAGCTGCTTTAAAAAAGGAATTGTAAGTAGAATGACTTTTTACTTTGTGGCAAAAGCGATTTGGACCAGATTTTTTTTTTTGTTTTTGTTTTTGTTAAATGTATTTTTTGCATAAAGAGTGCATGTTATTTTTCCTAAATTATTTATGTATTGTTTAGAGAGGCTTCTTTGTCAAAGTTTTTAAAGGAATTCAAATAATTTCAAACTCTTTAGTGTGTGTATGTATGTCAAAAAATGTTTTGATGGTGTATTTTAAATGCTATTTTTAAAAATGTATAGTTAAGGTATTGCCAAATAAAATTTATGGAAAAGTTCATATGTTTTTATTATTTTGGAATTTTATGAAAAATATACACAAGTTTTGCTTCTTAATTTCATTGTAAAATTGTAATTGCATGTTAAATGCAATTAAAAGTAGTATTCAGCTCTTATGGCACTGTATACAAAAATAAAATTACCAAAGTATTAGTCTTTTAAGTTTGTTGTTTATGGTTTGGTGTGTTTCTTTTTCTCGTAAGGTCAAGTTCTCCCTTCCCTTTCCCCATTTAAAAATGACTACATCATAAATAAACAACTATCTTAAACCGTTATTTTGTTTTTAGTACAAAAAGCGTATGATTAGATTTTCATGAATGAAAAGTGATTTGGAAAATAAATTCTTGGAATCTGCTCTTTTTTTTTTCTGTGATTTTTAAGTAATTAAATGAAGAAATGCAGTGTTATGAATTACGTAAAACGATACTTTTATATATTTATGGGTTTCAGTTTTTTGCTGCAAACTACATTGTCTTATTAGCTTACATATGTTTTTTTTTTATCATTTCAAAAAATAAGTTTTTTTGAAGCAGATAAAATAAACGTGGGGAAAAAAATCTGAGAACTTATCTTCTTTTATCTCAGCCGTCTTAATAATAATTAATGAACTATGAGTATTTATATGTAATTAAAAGAATCTTTTTTTTAAATTTGTAACCTCAAAATCATTAGCACCTTGAAAACAATACATGGTATTGAATTATTGCTCTAAGCTACTCAAGTAATGTATCTTTCGTGATAGTATAATTTTTTTTTTTTGCTTCCAGATTTATTCAAGAACGCTAGAAGGGTAGATTTAAAAAAAATGAAATGTTTTTAATTCAATGCTTATTTTTATTCCAGTGGGCATGTTGTGTGGGAAATAAAAAGCTAAATTAATTCTCGATATTGCATTAATTTATCGAAACCTTTTTATCTCGTTTTACGTAGAAGATACAAGTTCTTGGACCCTTGACACTAATTTATTATCGGAGATCCGATAAATTACCTTCTAAAAAAAATCTTTTTTTTTTCTTCTTTTCATGTGTTTGTATACGTAGGTTCAATAACATACCTCTGTAGTAGTTCAGAAGGCGACTCTTACCTTTAACATGTGCCTTGGTTACATTGATGCAGAAGGATCCTGAGCAAATTTTGTCTGTTCAGCCTACATGTATATACTTAGAGAAAAGCCTCGAAAGTTCTCAATCAATATGCAAGTAGGTGGACATTCTGTTCGACAATGCTCTCTTGTGGAATACGAAATGAGATACAAGTTCTGAAGACTCCTACGGAATGTTTGCTTACAACGTGTTACCTTCATGATGTGAATGACGAAACAACACTAGCAAGAGTATGCAAAATAAGAAGTGATTGATTGTTATGGGAAAATCCAATCCTTACGGTTGCTTGAAATGCTCTTTATATTCAGAACTGTTTTTTTGCTGAATAAATTATTTAATACGACTTATATATATTAAAATGTTATATGGTTAATTTATTATCTTGTATACTATCAATTTTGTTTCGAATAACTTACGTTAGAGTTATATCATTAAAGAACTTAGCTCCAATGAGTGAGCGAGTGGGAGATATATTCACTTCGCACCATAAAATAACGCGATGACTATTAACGACAGACCTTGTATTTTTGAACCTCGGTCAAGTGAAGAAGACCGCACCTGAGCTGGCAACACCCTCTCCAGACTACCACTCCACACCAACAGGAGAACATTGAGCCTCGATATATTTAACGTGCATCCCCCCCTCTACACGGTGGCTCTTCAGTGGCACCAGGATTTAGCTACAGTGAATAAAACTGTAAAAAGATCATTTTATTACTGATAAAAGAACAATTAAAAATCCTTCTCTCAAATATGATTATACACAAAACACTAATATTACTCTATGTATTATTATGAAAGCTACTTTTATTTGTTTTATTTATAAAGTCTAACTGAGGGAAAATCTTTGTATTCTTCAAAAAAAATTTAATTTCAAATTTTCTCTCTACTCTCTCTCTCTCTCTATTTTTTTTTAAGTAATTGAACATCTTAAAAATATTTTTTATTTAAATTTTTTGCAAAGAAAACACAGTGCTTAGGTATTTTTAGCAATAATTAGCAGTTTTTAATTTATGTTTGCGTGGATAAATGATTTATCAAAATATTTTGTTGGATGAAACATTTTCTCTATATCCTTCCCCTCTTTTTGCTTTGAGTACTAAAAAATAAAACGACTTTCTCTCCTAAAATAAATATGAAAAATATTCTTGGTAATACCAAGTGTTCTAAAACAATATTGAATTTTCAAAATATCGCCGAAAAGCAACGTTTTTATTTCAGCGAAGAGAAGAAAAAATATATTATTCAAAAGTTTATATTTTGTGAAAATGAAATTTCATCTTTCGCAAAAAGAAAAAAAAACTTACCTGAAGGAAAATAAAGTTATACGTATCCGTTTCACGAACAGTCTGTAAAGTATAGAATTTCAATCTTGGGATCGTTTATGATGAAGAAACAGAAGGGAAAAAAATTAAATCTCACATCGCCACCCAAGATTTCCGATTTTCTATCTTTCATCGTTATTCCTTTCTTTCTTTTTTTTTTTAAAAAGAAAGTAAGAAAGAAACTACAACTTAACGCCATAGGCGAAATTTGCTTTTTTTTACATGTTATTCAAGTAAACTTTGCGGAAAAGATTCCATTTTTTTTTTATCCCTTATACTTTTTCTCCCCTTCGTTTTCAATCGAATACCATAAATATAAGTGTTTCACCGGAAAATTCAATTGATGCTGTTTTAAACCACTTTACTTGTGCACGGAGAGAAAGAAAAAGTACGGATAACTCAATGTGTTGAAGAAGAAATAAAAAAAAATCATTTCGTTTTGTTTGGAAACGTTTAAAATTATTTTTTCCCCTTCTATTAATGGGCCTGGAAGGGGTTTGTTTTTGAATCTCGGATTTTCTTCCTTCTCAGTAAAACTTAATTTATTTCACCCTCCTCCTTTGTAAGAAAATGAGGGGGGGGGGGTTGTAACCGGGGGCTGTGGTTCTTCTTCGGGTAAACAGAAGTGTTTTTCTTCATTACTGAATAGTTGATTCTAAAATTTTTAAATTTTGTTAATATTTCTGATCGGTGTCGTTTTTTTTTTAAAAGAGTCATTATAATTGCCTGAGGTATGCTTTCATTTTTCGCAAATTTAATTAAGTTTTAAAGCGTGATTTTTTTTTTTTTGATAACTGCATATTTAGGGTATTATGCATAAAAGGTCTTTCTGGACTAGGAACTCGTTTTGATGTAAGGGTATAATTAAGTTTAATGATGTCTGTAAGAATGTTCAGTAGCATTTATTAAAATAAGAAGCCTTATTAGCTTCCAGTTGTATGATTTGAATTATAAAAAATGTCTGTAAATAATACAAACAATAAAAAATTTTAAGAAACGTATTTTTTCTTTGGATTAATTAAGAATTCGTTTTCTTTAAAGTAATATTTTTTTTTAAATTTTATTTTCTTCAGCAAAGGTAAACAACACTCATCCATCGGTTTTCATGACACTTATTTTGCATGATTTTTAAGTAAAAAACAAAGGAAACAAAAACTTATAGAGTGTGAAATTTTTTTACTGCGTGTGTTTTGCATTATACCATTTAAAAATTGAGTATCAAATTAGTAAATGAATGTTGTTTTAATTTTGTTATAGTCCTCTAATTTCTTCAAAAAAAAGAATGAAACAATAAAAGAACTCTCCTTAATCGGTTTCAGGTTGCACGATTTTTTTTAATTAGGTATCTACAGCATAAATCAAAGGATACATGATCGTCAGAAAAATGTAATTTTGAATACGCATAATTTTAGAGATATTTATTACAATAAGGGGGGGGGGATGTTATTTCTTTTGAGAATAATTTTCAGAAATATCGAACATTAAACTATATAGAAAAATATTTTTTAATGGATAAAAAAATTGCTATTATCCTTTTTGAAAATTCCTTGAGCACACAAATGATTTTTTTCACCGTGATTGCATACAACATCTAATTCTTCAACATACCTTAAAATCCTGCTTATAACGCGCACCTATCTGTACATTAAAAGCTGCAGTTTTTAGTTGTTAGCTTTATTCGCCGTATAATGCACACCCCCTTTTTTTACGAAGAAACCTGAAATATTACGTGAGCAATGCTCTTATGTTTTGGTCATTTATTCGAGATATCATTCCAAGCTTTAGTAAAAAAATAGTGTACTTCTAGAACTACAACCCTTTAAGTTCAAAAGGAATATTATTTCTTTTAAAGAAACAGTATTTCGATATATGTAGAAGTCTTAATTTTTTTCGATAATTTTTTTTTATTTTTAAAGCTCTCAGTTATATAGCAGTTATACGACAGCTGTATAACTGAGCTCTCAGTTATACGACAGCTCTCTGTCGTATAACGCACACCCTTCAATTTCAGTCTTATTTTTTGAGTTAAAAGTGCGTGCTATACGCCGGAATTTACAGTAATCGCAATTTTTCCTCAAATTTTAAAATCAAAATAAAATTTGTAAAGGTAACAATACATTTTTTAAAAAAATGGGCACCGCTGTCTTTTTATTCTTCACAATTTATATATCACACAATTGTTTGAATTTATCTGAAATATACTTTCAAAATACGAGTGGGAAGACAGATGAAAACAAAGAAAAAGTTTTAATGCTGTGGGGCTATGCATTATGTATGATCACTCTATTTCACATCATATGGGTTTGTTGCGCTTCTTCAGGGGTGTTGCTGGACTCACCAACCTACCGTTCTTGGGTGTTTCATTTACGTCTTCCTTCATACATCATCCCTTGACGAAAAAACACTGTACAGCCCTAATTTTTTAGGTCGAGACACCACCACACCTTGGCACATTTCATGCAGTATCATGGCAAAATTTTGATTCCCTTTTCGATTTTTCTGATCACACCCAAAGGTTAAGGAGCACATGTGAATCTCATTTTAATGGATCAAATCTACGATTTTTTCTTTACTTTTTTAACTGCCGCACCTTTTTGCCATTTTCAGTCTAGTTCCTTGTCATTAAGGCTTCATGTATTACCGCACAATGATTTCTTGCGCTCAAGCCCACCCAGCGCGTTCCACAGAAATTGAGTTTTAAGCCGCCTACCTGGCATTTATTTCCAACCATCGCTGCGGTAACCATGGTGAGATATGCCATTTGCGGATCGTTACTGCCTAGTGGTTAGTGTAGTATTAAATATATAGCTGTGTGTGTCGTTCAAAATGGGCTCGTTAGGTTTATCTGCATGAAAGGAGATAGATTAAGACATTACCTATTGAGATGGGCATGGTTTATAGGTTGCTAGACTTAATCTCGTATTAGGAGTCTTTCAGACTGATTGCGAATCGCAATGGTGTAGATGTATTAAATGTAATGTAATCCTAATGATGTGAGTAATAAAAGTTAAGATATGTAATTATGATAAAAATTATTAATTTTTAATCGGTATTGATTGCTAATCTGAATGTGTTTTATTTAAATTCGTTATTTATGGTGTGATGTGCTGAAGATTTTTTTGTTCCGACGGAATATTTGCTCTGTTTTTATCCGTGTGTTTCTTCTTTTTTTTCTCTTTTTTTATTCCTACATCAACAGCTGTAAAAAAAGTAATTGTGCTTGTGTCTTGGTGAGTATGTGAGGGTTTATTAATATTTCACTATAAAGCAACGCGATGCCTATTGGAGAAATACCTCATAATTTTGAACCACGATGAAGTACACGAGCAAGTGACGAGGACGACACCAATGTTGTACGTACTTAAGAGTCAATCAAGCTTTGGGCCCTCTAGAGTCTCTGGGGTGCACGTTAAGCCACTGCTGCCGTGCGAAATTTTATCAGCAGATAAGAAAAATGAAATTGTATCTTTTCCGAAGCTGGACACTCAAGGGGACTTCGATATGCCATTCGTACTGAAATGTTATAAGATTGTACAGGGTGTTTCAAATTGAATGGGACAAAAAGAATAGCGCAGTGTGACTGCCGTAATGGATTTATTCAGCCGAAACAAATTTATTCTGCAACTACAATTATACAAGTTTTATTTGGCAACAGGGGAAAATTATCGAATGACGAACTCGCCGCTAGAGTCGCTGTTAAACAAAATGTCGTCCGTGCAGGAGAAAGCGTACTGCGTTTTCGAATATGCCAAAACCTCCTCGGTAACTGTTGTGCAAAGACATTTTCGCACGAATTTTCTTCTCTGGGGTTTCGTTAAAGACAAGGTGTTTGTGCGTCCACTTCCTCAGGACTTAGAGGAACTGAAGCAGCATGTAACTGCAGTGTTGAACTTCATCACAGGGGATATGCTTTCACGAGTGTAACAGGAGCTTGATTACCGTGTAGACATTTGTCGTGTCACCTTAGGGGCACATATTGAACACCTGTAGAAACTTGAATAAATGTAGTTTTGAGGTAAATTTGAATTTTCAAATAAAATTTATTACAACGTTCACAATCATGTTTTCTTTTTGTCCCATTCAATATGAAACACCCTGTATTTGCCATGATTATTAATAAATCACGGGGGCAGAGTTCTGGAAAAGTAGGTTTATATGTAACATTGAAGGAAACAAAATATACTCATGGACAATTGTATATGGCTTTATCAGTAGCGCACACAAAAAATTTTCAAGGGGTGGGGGGTGGGGGTCCAAGGTCGAAAGTCCCCCTACTCGTATCATACCTCAAGACAACACCAATTGATTCTTTTGATTTTGTCGATTTTGTTTATAAAAAAACAGTAAAAAATGAATTATTGAATTAATAATTAGCATTAATTATTAAAATAAATTGTTAATTACAAGAACTTAATTAAATTTTACGTTATAATTATATAGGATTATCATCAATCGAAAAAAACTCAAGGGCTTTGGGGGGGGGTGTCCGGACCCCTAGGACACCCCCTTGTGTGCACCACTAGGCTGTATCAAGGTGTAGAAGCAAAGACAATAAAAATTTAGTGCAATTTAGTACAAAAGGTGATTAGGAACATTGTTTGCGAAGATGAAGACTTTGAATTATATTTTTTCTTACTTACAATATTTTGAAGAAGAAAAACAGAACTATATACATAATACATGGAAATCACAGTTTTACAATTTGAGCAATGAATATCAACAGTTGTATAATTTGTACAATGGGGGCTGGTCCATCGTTAGGCGGACATGGGGGAGGGGAGTATCCCTTTCCTCTAGAAAATATATGTATGTACTTTTTTGACTACTGATTTCTTGAGACATTTTTCTACCACAATTTTCCTTGTGTGAATAAATGACAAGACGCAGTGATTTATGTACAACTTTGTTCTCACGCATTGTGTTATCAGCCTTCGGATCAGTCGCTTAAGAAAATAATTCCATATATGTAAGTAACTAAACAATATTCCATCAAGAGAAACAGCCGGATCTTTTTTTTTTTTTTTGCTGTCCGTCTTGACAACTCTGAACTATCGTGCAGTCGCTTCCATTTTTTTATATATATATTTATTATGCTCGATGAGTGACACGCGTTCATTGGACGCTGACTCATCGCTCTACGAAAAGCGTTCGTTCTTTTTCCTGCTACCCCTCACACGAGAGTCGTCTGTCCTAACAGCTGCCGCCTCAGAAATTACAGATTTCCGTTTGATTTGAGTTGTCTGTCTGTTCTGCACATGCGGGACCTTGTTGTTGATGAAAAGTTCCGGAAGATGGAGAGAGGGAAAGAAAAATTACCACCCGCGGCGGCGTGATTCATCCATTT
This sequence comes from Trichonephila clavata, assembly GCA_019973975.1. NCBI lineage: Eukaryota > Metazoa > Arthropoda > Arachnida > Araneae > Nephilidae > Trichonephila > Trichonephila clavata. The sequence goes on along the minus strand of BMAO01005068.1, from coordinate 361,889 downwards.
TATTCGTTGTCCTGGCAATTTGCATTAATGGGTTAGAAACTGTTAGATTTGTGTCTGTGTGTGTGGATTGTCCTTTTTGTTTGAGAACCTTTCTCTGGCGAGGTACATAAATTAGAAAATAAAATGACCTTGAATTTCAACAGATGTGCTTCAGAACATGTTATGTTTATTGCTGAGTGGAGTTTGCACAATAGGCTGAGATGACAGGTTTTGTTCTTAAACCGAAATCCATTATGTATAAATAACTACACATCTGGAAGAAAAATTCTTTTATTATTTTTACTTGAAGTCACTGAATACGTTCGGAACCTTGATTTTGATAATTTTTGTTTGATATTAGTGTCAGTTGAATTTAAAATTATTTTAAGAATATTATAACAAGAAAAATTAATTAAGTACGATTTTTTGGCAATAAATTATATCTTCAAAGCATTCTCTTTTTATGAAAATTGCTTTTATAATAATTATAATTTGCCTGTATACAGCTGGGACTTCTATACGGGGGTTGAACTAAAGTTTTTGAAGTATATGATTTTGAAGTGGATTTATTTGTATTTTAATTTTTTAAAGTAGAGAAATTTTTATCCAAAAAAAAAAAACACTGGTTATTATTTTAATGGATCTTAACTATGAAAATAATGTGAATTTTTCATAATTTTTAGCTTAACCCCCAGAAGTCTTAGCTATACAGGCAAAATATTTTGTAAAAGAAGCATTTTCCATAGAAAAAAAATGTTTTATAAACGTCTTTTTTTTTTTGCCAAAAAATTGCGTTTAAATATTTTTTTCTTGTAATAATATTCTTAAAACAAATTTATATGTATATTCTAATTCAACTGACACTAAATATAAAAAAAAATGTATTCATTTAGACTCTTTTTCAAAATTATGATTTTGAACTTATAGTCGCTTCAATGAATCGTGGATTTCTTAAAACCCTGAGTTAAACTGCGCGCGGTTCATACAATATTTTCTCATACAATTTCTCCAAAAAAATTTGTAATTTTTTTTTAATGAAATTAATAGTTTTTACATAGTAAAATCGTTAGTTTTTTTTAAAAAAATCTGAATTAAAAAATAAAACTGAGAGAATCCATCCAACGTTTAATGGTAATCATTTTCTATATTTTGATGGTCTTTTAAACACTGAGCTACTTCTAAATTATGCTCCCAATTTTTTTTATATGTTAGTCAATTTGTCCTCACTTTGGATCCAACGTTTTGAATACTTGAAGGACAACTACTTTGAAATATTTTTTTTTATTAGTTCGTATCCTGGTGAGCGTGTAACGACCGAAAATGAGAACTCTCCTTCCTTTATTTGCTTCGACTGCGAAGTGAAGTGCTGTTTTAAAGTATTTGAGTACACAGAACGTAGTGCTCATCGAAATTCATCGTCAGTTGTATTAATGTTACAGCCTACTTACTGTCACATAAACAAGCAAATGGTACGTCATTGGTGTCTCTAATTTTCCAACAGTGAGCAGAATGTCCATGAACCACCTGCTGGGAAGTGTTTGACCATCCTGCCTGTAGTCTCAATCTTGTTCCTAGCGATTTCCATCTTTTCATACATTTGAAGAAATTCATCACCAATCACAATGTTTTCCTTGTGACGTAGACGTCCAAATGGTTATCACGCGCGTGCTCCCTTCCCAGGTAGCGGACTACTATGACACATGGTATTGTTAACGTATTCATGGATAACTCAGAAACACTTTAAAACTTCAAAGCGTAGAACTTTGGACGTTAAAGTTTAATTTAAAAGTGGTAAATTTGGGGTTGAGTTCAATAAAGTCTCATTTTAGTGTTGCAGTTATATTAATAATTTATGTTAAGTTACACAAAAGCAACACATTTTTACAAAAATGATGGACAAATAGCATGGACGGTTTCTCATAGCGTCTACATTCTTTCCTCACCTGCCCTCTACTGAAGATATGTGATCACTAGAGGGCTCTTCTGCTGCTTGGGATAGTCAGTAACAGTTATTATGACAAGAGTGGTTACAAATTTAAGTATGCGAAATACAGATGGAATACAGTTAGTTGTTCTACTTTTTGTGGCGATGCATTCGCCTCGTCATCGTGTGTGAAACTGCATCAGTAACACTCAGCATTAAAAAGTTGTATAAGTTTAGTTTTATAGAACTTTTTAAAATCTCCTATTTGGTTGCTAAACTTAAATTTGGAATGTAGTGAAATAAAACAGTCATTATTTTGGCTACAATTTTAAACGACTTTATTCTTTCAAAACTACTGTACCAAATGATTGTTCTCAGTTTCCACCTCAACCAATTTCAAATAAAATTGGAAGCGCACATAAAAAAAAGGTAAAAATTTACTGTATAAAACAGTTTATTGAACGGGTTCATCCCACAACATTTCGATTAATATGTTGCACCCGAGTACACAGCTTTCATTTTATCGTCTTTTCGATTTCGAATAAAAGAAGATGGGAGGAAAATGTCATACTCTCCCGATAAGCATTTGTAGCAAATGGAAACACACACACACACTAAAAGAAATGACTCTGAACAAAAGAACGATCGATTCGAATTCCACTCCTGCCGAAGATAATCATAATCGTAAAAAAAAAAGGAAAGAATTTATAGGACAGAGTGGACAACATTGAATGAAACATTCCATGAGAACAGCAATTACAAATCAACCGGAGAAGATGACAACGGTGGGGGATGAGATGCGAAGAAAAACATACCTCTGCATAATACAGAAAAGCGACGATCAACTTTTCTTGAGCAAAGGATTTGGAACCAAGACGAATTGCCAGGATTCAAGAATGAAATCAGAAACTGGATTAGGAGCGTTGAACATTAACTGTAAAGGGGGCTGCTCATAATTTTCTTGCTTTACGCTTTGCTGTTCGTTTTCTTTTTAAAAGATTCGTGCAGAAAGAGCAGTGGGTGATTACGGAGAGAGTGAGTGAGAATAAAAGGAGGTTCTGGAATTAATTTTGGAACCCCCGTTGGACATCGTAACATTTAATGTTCGTTCTCGGAAACTTTATGTGATCGGCTCGTTTTTCTCTGAAGGAAATAAAATGGCTCGCATATTGAGTGATTTAAAAATATTCCTGTTCTTTTCGAAATGAAGCAATTTACTTCCATTGGACAGTATAAGTATCTTTTTATTTACTTTTTTAGAACCAGAATGGATTCTTATTTCTTGTAAATAATTAAAGTTCTCTGTGTGTGCAACAACAATATATAACATAATTAAAGGAACTGCCTTTAATACTGAAAGTGCTATTGAGACAAATTTATTGCTACATTTATGATATGGAGGTAAGGTAATGAAAAGAAATGAGATACTCTTATAATTTTAATTTTTAAAAGCAGTTATTCATCAAAATTTTTCAGAAGTGAATAATATAGCTTTCTATTTACGCAAAACTTAACATAACCGTAGTAAACATCTCGAATTGTAATTAATAATTGACCGATTGGAAAAGTAAGATTTTAAATATTGTGAAAATTTCTGAATTTGGTTTAAGTTAATTTTTTTAATATTCCGGCGTATAACGCACACTTTTAACTGAAATAAATTATAGTTTAAAAAAAAACTAAAAAACACGCTTTTATAGTTAATCGAACTGAAAAGTAACAAATAATTCTTAATAAAGGAATAAAATAATTAGCGAGAAAATTAATGTCATTGTGGTAAAAGCGTGGGGTGCTTAGTACTACATTTTTTCACTAACTCTGCTTTTCGGAATAGAATTAGTAAGAAATTATAACAATTGATATTGAGCACCCCACGCTTTTACCACAATGATATTAATTTTCTCGTTAATCATTTTATTCTTCTATTAAGAATTATTTGTTACTTTGCAGCTCGATTAACTATAAAAGCGTGTTTTTTAGTTTTACTAAACTATAATTTATCTTTCATTTTTTTTTAGTTCGATTTACAATAAAAGCGTTTTTTGTTTTTGTTTTTTTTTTTAGTTTTAAGACTCATTTATTTTGTTTTCTGTATTTGTATTAACCACGAGTGTTTTCGCTGTAAGGTTGTAACTTAATCTTTTAGTCGCCAAATTTGGAAATAGGAAATCTTTTATCCTGATGATCCTGATCAGGACAATGGAACAAAATTATTAAATTATTGTATTGCCATCGGTCCTTGATAAGTGTGCAAAATTTCGAATTAATATGACTTTTTTAAGTGAGTAAAAATCGAGTTCAAAGATTCCGTTACATACGAGTGAAGCTAATAAAAGCGTATTAAAAATAAGATCGAAATTTAGGGATGCGCGTTACACGCCGGGTATAAAAATAATACCTTTAAAAATAATGATAAAAAAAATATGAGCACAGATAAAAATTAGATTACTACATGTGCATTTAATCTGATTTTGTAACTATTTTTTCACCTTCTAACAGCCACATATTTTGTAGTTGCCTTGAATAGTTTATTGATACACACATCTAAAAGCTGAACTAATGGCCTGGAATAACTGTGCCATCTGTTTGTTTCACTCTGTCAGCGATATTTTCGTACTATCCGTTAGATGAGATTTGTACATGTCCTAAACTAAGACTTTCTGTATTCTTTTAAAACACCTGAATGCTTTCGCCAAACATTTCCTATCCACAATTTTTCGCTGTTTTCGCTCATCTTTCTCGTGTATATGAACGGATACACCTTTTATAGGAAATTAGATTTTGGCATTGGTTTTCTTTCAAAAATAACCGTGGTTTTTAATGTTATATTAGTCCGCTAAGCAGCACGATCACTACGTGACCATTTATTTCTATTGAGATATTCGTGACCTGTTACATTTATGTGAATCGTTATTGTCAAAAGATAAAAGTATTACACATGTACATTTCAAGTTTCTTTGTAAAAAAGGGGTGCACGTTATATGGCGAATACACTTAAACATTAAAAAGTGCCGTCTGAAAGTAGATGTGCGCGTTTTATGCAGGGACGTCTTAAGGCATGGGCCAACTGGGCCCCGGGCCTCTAACACAATGGGGGCCTCGTCTCTCGTTCTCTACTCAGCCTTAATAAGATCATGATCCAAATAATTTCAACAGTCAAATGTTATTTCTTGTTGTATTCTCCTGAAAAACTGAGAATTTCGGATGATTTATAAACTGGTTGTCTGTGATGACCGTTGTCCAAGTATAAGCCTAGGCCAGAGTAGCGTGTAGTATTTTTCAAGGGGGAGGGGGGGGGGTTCAGGATCGAAAGTTCGCTATTCTCATATGCTCCAATACGCCGCCCTACATATTCTTTTCATTTTGTCAACTTTCGGGAACAAAAAAATAGTAAAAAGTAAATTATTGAATGAATAATTAGCATTAATTAATAAAATAAATTATTTATAACAAATAATTAAATTTTACGTACTATATACATAGGATTATAATCAATCGAGATAAAAATCCAGGGCTTTGGGGGGGGATCCGGACCCGAGGATCCCCCCCTTTGTGTGCGCCATTGGCCCAGGCCTATCATCATATCCCAACATTACTCATTCAGTCAAAAGGTGGCAGTCGGTCGAGCCGGTTTGTGCGATTGTAAGTCATGCACATTTATTTATTTCGGGTTATTGTTTTTAGAGTTTTTGACTACGTATGCTATATTATGTCTGCTTTTAAGGGTCATAGCATGTGGGGCCTACATATGTGTAGAGGTTCAGGGCCTACTTTTGCATAAAGAGGTCCAGGGCCTGAAGAAGTCTCTAAGACGTCCCTGGTTATATGCTTCAGATCTTTTTAAACGCAGTTTTAATTGTTGTCTACGAAATTTTGTTTTATTGAATAACTATCTACGTGCTTAATTCAACTTTTAAAAACAATGTTGGGAACATACATACTTTTGAGGTCAGATTTGAATGTCATGATCAAGTTATATACCTTCTACGAATCTTCTCAGACGTAATCTAAAGCTTATATTCAGTTATCTGTAAATCAGTAACTGAATACAAGCTTTAATATTTGATTCCCATCACTAAATAATCCCTTTTTGAAACTGATAGGATTTTTTTCTACCGTTTACTGATTACTGGGAAATTTATGTTGATATTTCTATTCAATTAATCAGTGAACTTTTAAATCCGATTTAGTCCGAAGCTCCACGTTATGACAAACACAAGGGGGATTACGCGTGCTTCGGGGAAGAATTACCTGTATAATCTCATTGTGCAAGCTGGTTGGCTGTTGCGTCGAAATAATCCATTAAATTAAATCAGTGCTACAAATAAAAGCGCCACATTTTCTCTGCCAATGTTGCATTTTCTGTATCTGAATACTTGAAGTACTCAAAATTGCAATTCTCCAGTTACATTTTCTAAAAATTTCATTTAACTTTAAAAGGTGTAAATGTATCTTTTTTTTCAGCCCAGAAGAATTGCTTTCATTGTGAAGAAGCAATTCTTTTTCGAAGAAACTTCTTTTGTTGTTTCAGTTTAGTCTTTCTACTCTGTAATTACCGCGTTCTCTTTCGTGGTGTTCCCTGGTGGGTCATTTCCACTTTCGCCTGCACGCTTGCATTCCTTAATTTTCATCATTCCAGCAACCGGGGGGGGGGGGGATTCTTTTTTATTCTCGAAAGAAAATTCCATTTTCCGTCGAATTGGGGAATCATTGTAACTATTTTTTTTACCCACTCTGTTTCTTTGTCGACCTTGGTTTTCTGTTACAGCGTTGGCATGGCAATGAAAAATGGCCCCTGACGTTTATCATTGAACGCGGAGGCGTAAAATAGGGGGTTCTTTGGCGTTGAAAGAGTTGAGAAGTATAAATTTTCTGAGGCTATCTTCTTTGATCGGTGATCTCCCTCATATTTTTCTCGCCACATGAGGAAATTGGCGGCTCATTTAATTTTTGCCACCTTCAAGGAAGTGCCAGTGTTAGTCCCCCTCCTCCCTCGGGAATTCTGTAAGTAATGGGATTCTCGTGGCGCTCGTGAGAAAGAGATTCTTTTTTAGGCTCGTATCTGGTCGATAATCGTTTGTATAAATAGTAACTACTTGGTATTCTATGTTCGAAAGTGATTTTTTTTGTGTTCATCCTAGATTTAGGGAAAAGAATCATATAATGCATACAGTTATCTGTTTTCTTGTATAACTTATACTGAGAAGAAAGGGGGAAAGACGACTTTTTTTGCATGTTTACATTAATTCCACAATTTTACTGTCTGTCTTTTGTTTTTATTCCTACCCAAAACTTATTTTAAATTACCAATGTTGATTGTTAAATTCACAAAATATTTTAATTAAAAAAAATACATTAAAATAAGTTTAAGCGTATCCTTCCGATTATATATCCATGCTTTTAAGTTATTGTTAAAATTAGAGCAACGATCGGGCAGGCAGGCGTTTTACATTTAGCAAATATTCCCGCATTTACTGTAAAAGATATTATTCTTCTTTAAGGTATCACTATCCAAAAATTGTGAATTTTGCCAAAAATTGACAATTTGTTTTATGATTTTATTTTATGGGCCATCTTATTAGCTTTATAAAAATGCCAAGTTTACCATTTTCCGTTCAATTGAACAAAAACTACAAGTGTTTTAGTAAAAGCAGATGCCATTACTTTAAACAAGATGTCATACTTTAAAACGCGTTTTACTCGAAATGTGATCAGCGATTGCTAAAAAAGTTTTGAACATAATTAACTGTGTGAGATTTTTTCTGTAAGTTCTGTATAATAGTAGAATTGTTTTAACCTTCAGATTTATCAATCACTGTTTTATTACAAAATTTACAGTCCCTTATGTGAATATAATCACTGTTTTTTTTAAGCAATTTCATATAATAACTGAGATAAAGTGCTCTAGTTTTTGTAAAAATTAAAATATCTCTTATCCTGAAGGTCATTTCAAAAATGAATAATATAGCAACACATCAGATTGAAAAAATTGAACATTTGTTCGTAAACCTTTGGTACAGAATGGACCGCGTTTATGCTATTTTTTGTCAATTTTTACCTATTTTTCCCATTTTAGTTCTAATAATTTCTTTTTCTCTTCTTAATTTTAGCACATTTTTCTTAAAATGCATTAAACAAATCTAAAAATAACACAAAAAAATCCCATATCTCCTTTTTTAAAAAAAGTTGTCGCAACCAGTCGGATACCTTAATTCATAGATATTAATTTAAATACAAATAAGTAACGTAAGCCGAAGAATTTAACTAGCTATAAGTTTTACACACATGTTCAGCTCTAAAACAAACATTTTGGAAGTAAGTAATTGGGATGTATCTTTTTTTTTTTCTTTTTGTCCTTATTCATTCTTCTTTGTCTTTAATTTAAAACCGTTTGCGATTTTATTTGAAATATTTCCTTTATTTATCTTTCCATTGTTTGCGAGTTGCTTTTATTAAAATATTAGAAGTTGTTTTCAAGAAACATCGCAATTCATTAAGTTAAAAGGAAGTTTCGTCATTTTTGTACTTTTAGCAATCCTTATATGTTTATGTGGCATTATTTATTTTCCCTACATGGACATCACACAATATATTGATGCTTGGTTTCCTATTAGTTTCTTCCTATTATTTTTTATTATCTTATTATCATATTGCTTTTTGTGTGTATTTTCTTATTTCAAAATACGTACATTTGTAAAATGTTTTACCGTTTTGATAGTTTTCGTAATTTATTCTAAAACAGTGGTTCCCAGTCTCCATGTGTGTGTACACCTTTTTAAACTAAAAATTTTGTCATGAACCCTGAAGTGTAATAATTGTATTTCAATGCATGGAAGAAAAACTATAAGTTAAACTTCGATGTCCTGAATGGAAAATGCTTGACGTGAAAATAATGTATAAATAAAACGTTGTGATATCTAAAGTAGTGTTTGTTCAAACTATGACTTTTTGTAACGTTTCCTTCCACACAGCTGTAAATCGGCTTCTTTTTGTGGATATGATCACAACGCTCAATGAACACCTGCATCCTTAAAATATTGCGCGGTCCTGTCTGGACATAGCTCCGGCAACCTTTGACACCAGGAGGAGCCCCTACTCGGCCCACGAACCGAATGTAACTCGAGGATAAAGCTGCCGACCGCTACCATTTAAAAAGACCCTAGAGTGGGAGACAGTTGAAAACTTTCGCAGAGTCTAAACGTGACCTCCTCCCTCACAAACAACATAATTTGAACTCTAATGATCTCGACAATATGTTTAATAACTTCAATGTATATACTGTAATTAATAGCTGCGACGTGAATAAACTAAATATTTAGATTAATACATTTCACGCTACCATTTTTTTTATCTCAAACGTCACACTTTACATTAAAATATAAAAACATATATTTTTTTCAATGAGATGGTTATCTTTTTATAATACAAAGAATAACACTACTTTCTGTTTAAAACTAAGAAATATTTGTTGCATTCATTTCACATATCCGAATTATGCACAAAACAAAACTAAACCGTTGATTAGATGTTCGATTCTTTTGTGCGCCCAATAACTTGTCTTGACTTTTTATTCTAAAACTTCAAATTTTGACTCTAAAAATTTTAACACGTAAAAATCATTACTAATTTATTTTAATTTTCATAATATTGGAGATGGGTTACAAATATTTTATTTTATATCAAACGTTTCGCGGCCCTCCTAACTTTCCCATGCACCCCCAAATCAATTTTAATTTTTTCACGGAAACCCTCAGGGCTAAGTAGGAACCACTTTAGAAACCTACGTTCTAAAAGAAGAAATAAATTGCATATTTGCTTGATTATTCTTTTATATATAAAACATGCTGAAATATAAATATATAATTGAAGAGAATGAAGTACAAAATAACAGGAAAATTGTTATAATATAGCTGTATTTCTTTTTTTCCCTAAAAATTTGCAGAAAATATAATCCTTTTATACCGGAGAAATATTAAGAATAATTTTTACCGCAAGTTTAATACATTTAATTTATACATAACAACCTTTTGTCTTGAAAACACATACTCGTGATATAAAAAAACTTTATGTTGCGCCTGCTTTTTTTTAAAGCAGCTTATCATTGTGAAAATCACTCATTTCTTAATGAATAAATAGCAGGAAACTTAAAGGAATTATTGTTTCTTATAAATTACAGTGAAAATCGTTTAACACGAAAATGAGAGAACTGAAATATTTTTTCGTGTTGAAGGATATTGAAGAAAAAAAAAAACCCATATATTAGGGGTGGCGAACCTTTATGGATCAACGTGCCATTTTTTCCTTAAGGAGTGTTTAAGGGCCGTCAAATAATTTTTTGACTTGTGATTTTTGGAAAATAATAAAACTAAATGCTAACAACTCAGAAATCTTTATTTACTATAAAAAAATACCTTTTGCAATGCATAGTTGTAAGTGTTGTAGTTATACGTGTAATTCAAATTAAAGTAACATTAATCTGACTTCTGTTGTTAGAAATAACTTATATTAGGATTGTAAGATGTTACTTTTAGTAGAATGCATACTGAATTGCAGTCATCTGCCAAGAGGTTTCTAAGCAATCAATTGTTTTTGCTGTGGTTCACTTTTTTGATCAGAGGATTTGTGATTTGATTCAAAATGCCGTTTTCCAGACGATGCTCTGCATACCACTGTTCCAGAACATAAAACACTTCACTGCTTTGTCACCTTTACTAATCACATGCTATATATATTTCTAGATTCACCAAGTTTGAAATTCTCTGTTACACTTATCTTGCACTTTTTGTTCTTTTGCTGAACTAGCCATGTTAAATAACAGGTAAAAACCGTAAATATAATACAAATAAACTTTAAAATTCAGTTATGTCAATGAAATTGACTATGCTATGCGTAGACAAATTTTGCATCAAAAGCAGTTGTAGTTCACGACGTAACTAAGGCAAGATAATAACAAACGAGTGTGCTTCCAACCACCCCGCGACCGATCACTCGCGTTTGTTAGTAATACTTCATAGTGAACTTCGTTAATTTGAAATAAAATGCAAACCATTTTGATCGCTGTGCCACTGGTTCGCCATCCCTGCCATGTATCAACAAAATTAAGTTTATTAGAGTACATTTTACTTACATAGATACATATATGTACTTGTATCAGATAAAATCAATGGAACAAAAACATTCACACACATGAACTTTATTAAATTTAATACAAAATTTTCTTCTGTTTTTGATCAACAGCCGTAAGAAGCTCCATCTTCATTTTAAGCGAAATAGCAGTTTGCTTCCCTAAAACTCTGTTTTTTATTGTTTTCGTAAAAATGAAATTTCTAAAATAGGAAAGAAAAAGAAAGAAAGAAAAAAACGCGAAACAAATTCACTGATTTTTATTGACACTGCAAAGTACTCGTCACCGAATTCCAAAGTCAATTCATGTGAAATGAGATGGTGTTGTTAGCGTTTGTAGAGGTGGAGTGTGAAAGTAGCTTAGGTAACAAAATTGGCTTGTCACTGGCTGTTCCGAGGGTGTTCCAAAGTCAAGTTAGCCTTCTTTCTACGAAATTCCCAGAAGGAAAAAATTTTGTGTTAAGCGATTTTTGTTTCGTGTGAAGAGAAAAAATATGTACATACATGCGTAGCAGTTTGTTGGGAAGCCATGTATTATTTCGTGTTAACCGATATTTCGTCGTAAGCGTTTTCGCGTTCAACGTATTTCACTGAAGATGAATTCGCTACTTTTTCCTAATATCCATCTTACCCGCCTTATTCTCCATCTTTTAAGTCTCTAAAACTAATTCACACACACATTGTGCACATACGATAAATTTCTTCAGCAAGTATATTAAATAACAAAAGAGAGAGAGAGAGAGCAGTGTCCATATTGCAAACTTTTAAGTCAAATATTTTTATTTCTGAGAATATCCATGGAAAAATAAAGGCTGCCTTGAGTACTGTAATGTTTTGATCCGCCTTTCTTGTTAAGAATGATGGAATCAGCAAAAAGAACCGCAATTTTTCAATTCTGTCGATACTGATGATCACCCCCTCTCCTCCCCCCAAGTGATTGAGATAGAAAGTTCCTTCGCGTGATTAATCAAAAAATTTTCAAGTTAACTTCTTGTAGGAACATTACGTGAGTAATGAAGGGATTGAAGGAAATTCCAGAAAAAAAAAGGGCAAGATTTTTCGTAATGATTTTGTCTAGATCTCAGTGATGACTTTTTTTAAAACTATTCTCAAACAACGAAGAGCTGAGAGCTCGACAATTTGGGAATGGATAAAGAAGGTATAAGAATGATTCTTTTTCTAACCGCTTATGATAATTTTTTGAAACTTTTCAAATTGATTGATACCTACCCTGGAAATTTTCTTAATAATTTATGGAAAGACAGGAATTAGAAATGGGAGGTTTTTTTTGACACACGCACCTTAGATCCCATGGATATCTATATTGCACTTATAAAGGTCCATAAAAATTCCATAGCACTTTAAGTGAGTTCTGTGGTTGAGAAAGTTATTAAATGGATCGTATGAGTACGTACGCAGTGAAAACTTCGTAAACAAAACTTGTTCAGAGTTGTTTAACTGAACATAATTTATTATATAGTCATACTTTTTGTTTTAATTGTTATAAACTTAATTATGGTGCAAAAATAATATCTCATTGTTTGTATTGTAAAGAATTCTAATATTTTCCTGTTTAATATTGTTTTGTTATTCTTATTAATGTGCTAGTTATTTCGTTTTTTAGAATGTAGTATCTAGAAAATTTAATTTTGTGGATAAAAAGTAAAAAAATAAAATAAATGCCATGAAAAGCTTTTGTTATGAATTATTTCTATTTATGTACTGTAAATTTACTTTATAAAGATATTCTTAAGAGGTAAAAAAAAATTAGTGAATAAGTTTTTTAAAGCAATATACCATTTTTTATGTGTATTTTTGTAATTTGTTGCTTATCCTTGCTGTTTCGTGTTCATTGTTTCACTTTAAAAATATTACCGTTTAAATGTTTTGTAACCAATACTATTTTTATCATTGAAATTAAATCCCAAATGAGGTGATTCTAAATTGAAATAAAGTCTTATTCTTTTATTGTTATCATCTCCTATTCTTTTATTGCTATCCTTTCTAAAAATTCAAAACAATTTTTATTTTATTGTGGTTACAATTTATTTTTCTTAAAAACCGTTACTTCCAAGCGTTTATTCTGTACTTCTGTTAAGAAGCATTTTTTATCACGTTTCTCAGTTTATTTTGTTAGATATTTAAGGTTACGCGAAAGAAAGGCGCGTACATTTTTTATTTTATTGTCAAAATTTTTGTTATTTTGTTACAAAGACTTAAAATTAGAAATAAAAGTATTATTTCAGCTTTATTCAATGTTAAAACAATAAGTACTAACAATAAGTACTTTTTTATTTATTTTCTTTTTTAAAAAAGGGAATTTAATTTTTTCAACTATCAGTTTTTTATGGCTTTCGAATTTTTAAAATTCTTTGAATTGAATCAAGGACATAACGAAAAAATTTTCATGGGGATGGAGGGTTCCCACTAAAACTTGTACCTCAAAATTAATTTCAGATTCCGTTGTTAAAATTTCAGTATATAGTAATCGTTATGGAGGTTGGGTACATCCCTCATATCCTTTCCTCCCGTTGCTACGCAAATGTGTTTCATAATGCATCTAAAAACTGGGTAATTTACGTATTTCATTAAGACCAGATCATTAATTTAACGTATTTTCGAATAATTATGACAATTTTTTTATAATTTTTTTAATTTTGAATTAGAAGGGGGAAAAAACAGAAGAATATACAGAAAAATCAACCTGGAACGAAATACATTAAGATAGCTCTAAGGGCAAGGATTCTGTTGGGTGCCCCTTTCTTACTAGTCAACTATCGAATTGCGCGTAATATGTACCTTTTTTAATACTCCTTCAAACCAGTACTTAAAAGAAACCTTGTCTCCATGCTCAGTTGCATGAGGAAACTCAAAACATTATATAATATTAAGTACTTTGATTATAATAAAACAACTCTAAAAAAAATTTTCCTAGATGTTTTTGATTCTCGTTCTTTTTTTTTTTTGTTGATAATTTAATGTTATGCTATTTTTATTGCTTCTTTTAATTAATTTCTTTTCAATTATTTCTTTCAGGTATTACTCAATTCACAACGATGTCATGGATAATGAATCCGTGAGTTAATTTCTCACCAACATAAAATGTAACAAGACTGCTGTACAAAAGCAAAAGTCTCCACAGAAGTGAACATAAAAGATTAACCAAAAAATGGCTCATCGTCCACACTCTTCCTTTAAACAGTTGACGTTTTGTGTCAGAACTGTGTTGTGTCTCGCCTTGCTATTCGTGTCCGTGTCCTGTCTAGTACCGAGCGATGACGATGAAACGAACTATGTGAAACTCTTGTTGAGGGACCTCGACAGCAGCGGGCTCCAAGAACAGCAACCCGACAAGATCGCGGACGGGAAAGACGTTGTCAAGAGGCATTGGGGCATATCCGATGCAACAGCTGTGGCTGGGAAAGTCTTTAGTTATCCCATTCCAGAGGATGCTTTCACCGGCAAGATCAAAAGATACGAGGTGAGTGCTGTACTGCCATTCAACTGTGTCTGAACTATCATTATGTGTGTTTATTTTTTGTTTCGCTTCTAATGACCTTACACCTTCAAATGGATATGGCTTGAATCGTTAGTCAAGAACAGTGGATGGCCTTGAATGGGGCGAATGTTTGGATAGTTATGTTGTTGACTCATTGGTTGTAATTGAGCAGGTTTTTTCTTTGGTTTTCTTTAACGGCTTTGTAATGTGTTGTGTGCGGGTATTGTTGATAAAATTTACCGTTTAACTCATTCATATTAAGGGGGGAAATGTGTAAAAGTAATATTGAAAATTGAATTAAAGAATCCGAACACTTTCGGGGTACTTTTTCAGAAAATAGCATACTAAAACATTACAATTGCTTTTTTCAAGAATCAATAGCAATAAATACTAATATTTAACTATTAATATTTCTAAGAAATTATCTAAATTTTATAAAAATCACAATTCAAAGTGTAATTTTAGCAATATTTGTGAAAACTTCAAAGCAATTAGAGAAAAAAGAGTAATAAATTTGGATCAGTAAAAATATTATTCAAACAAATTACATTCATCATTAGAGAATCTACTAAAATTTTAATGTTCTATTAAAATTAAAAAATATTAGAGAAAATCGAGTAAATATTATAAGAAATGTGACATTCTTTATATGAGACCATTATTTAAATAACAGGCCATAATTCAAACAATAATCACACAATAAAAATATTTTTGTGGTAGCGTATCGCGTTTCCACACCACAGGTCCGGGGCTCTATCCCCAGGCTGGGAAAGGTCAACTCAGCCCTTCATCCCTTCAGTGAGTCGATAAATGAGTACCAAGCTTGCTTGGGGACTAAACACAGGGGGTTTCGCACCAGACTGACCACTAGACCTGAACATCTGCTCATGCACCTTAGCGCCCAAGGTCACTAACACTGAGATAGGCACAGTAGGCTTTGGCCCTCATAGGCTGATACGCCACTGAGTTTAGTTGTAAGAAATATTTTAGTACATTCCTTAAAAAATAATATGAATATCAGGTTCACAAATACATTTTTAACATTTTGAGTTAACAGACTCACCGTGATAGATTTTGAGCAATTTAAAAATGCTTACTTCTTGTTGATGAAACACCCACTTCCAGTTTTTCTAATGTAATAAAATTGATTGTACCGCTACCTTTAGATAGAGTAGAAACAAAGTGAAGAATATTTTGTAAAGCCAAAAGATAGCTCTGTTCACTAAGTTTAAAAAATGTGTTTTTGTCCGAATTTGGTCTTTTCAAAGTGTTCGGGTGGCCGCAGTAGCCTAGTGGACAAGGTAACGGACTCGTGACCGGTGTTACAAGATTTTGTGCCTAGTACCGCTGAAGACCCGCCTTGCAGAGGGTGCCGATGCTAGTCAAATATGTTGAGGCTTAAACGTCCTTTTATTGGTGTGGTGTGGAAGTTAGGATAGGGGTGTGCTAGCTCAGGTGTCGTCCTCGTCACTTGACCATGGTTCAGAATTACGAAGTCCGTTGCCAAAAGCCCTCGAGTAGCTGAATAGTGCGATGTTAATATTTATTCTCTCAACGTGTAAGATATCTTAAATTTTTTTTAAAATTACTTTTATTGAATTTAACAGATTGGCTTTGTTTAAAAATGTTTAACAAAAGAAATCGATATGCTTTATACATTTTCAGTTTGAATAAAGGAAATGAAAAACACATTCGTAATAAATTTTAGTTTAGTTTTATATTTTCATGCATTATCTTAATTATTTTCTGTGTGTTTCGTTACAAGGATCGTTTACGAAATTAGATTTAAACAGTATTGTTGTTTGAACTGTATGCATAAATTTAGATTCTATCACATATTTAACATATAATCAGTATTAAATATAAATGAATTTATTGATCAGTTTTGGCATTTAATTGTTTTCAAAATTACATAGAAAAATTGGATTTTTTGACAAAAATGCTTTTATTTAAAGGAATTATTAATCACGGTTATTTTGTATTACTTGTCCTAGCTTATATGCTATAAATTTTCATTGTTATGAAAATCTTTACCCTTCTTTTATCAAGATAAATGTATCCATTCTTTATTCCATATTTTATTCTGATTTCTGAACTAAAATTCAATTATCGGATGCTTTGAACTTTTATATGCTTAAACAATTAATATAACCATGTATATTACTGAAAAGCATTATGACCTTATTATATCTAAGGGTCATATTACATTATGTTTCATGAATACCAATTTCTGAGCAAGAAACAAAAGATGTCACCTCCTATTCATTTCATTTTCTCTTTGAGTAATCAACAGATCTTTTCTTTCCTACTGACCTCAAAATGCTCCCAGTAGATTATTGCATAGTTTAAATGCATTGAAATTTGTGTTAACTATTTAAATTTTATTTCTACTGCTTAACAACTTCTATTTTTCTTGTTATTCAATCTGTAAATTCATGTGGAAAACCATTCTTTCAATTCTCATATTCAATCAATTATTCTTGCCACAGAAGCATTTCACAAGAATGAAAAACAATACACCATTATATATTGTGGGATAATTTCGTCATCTGTGAACGATCATTGTAAAAAAGAAGCCTAATGTGTTCAAAATTTTAAAGGATAAGATATAAGTCCCCAACGCGAAATAAAATTGTTTTGGAACACTAATTACTGGTGCTTCAAAAAGACAAAACACTTCTCCGTGGAATTAGTTGATGAGCTTTTGCACTCCTTTCTCCCCTCCGTGTATAAGTAATTTTATTTTTTACAAAATTCATATCGTGTTAGTTGCTTAAGATTTCCATCCACGCATCTTGTTCTCTGTAGAAATACCTTTTTTCTTTTGGGCCGATAATTTGCTTATCAACCTTGAGTTGGAAAAAAGAAACATGGGTAATTAACTTTACTGATTTTTAAAACATGACTATTAAGAGTTTTTCTGCGTATTAGATATTTAATTTTGAAAATAATTCTTTTTATTTTTAGTAAAGATATTATTATGTCTCTGTCCCCTTCTCTCTTTTTTTTTCATTCTCTCTTTTTTATCGAGTCTTACTCAAGGTTGAACAATGATGTTGTTATTCAGAGTAACAACTGATGAAAAAATATAAGAAAGAAAAGAAAATGGTTATAAATAAATCAAAAGAAATAAATGTCCCTAAATGGGACTCGATAATGATAAGAGCCATTATTGTTATAAACTTCCATTCTTTGTTTTTTTCTCTTACTATTGTACCAATTGTCATTTAAGGTACTTGAAGACCCAAAGGATGTATTGGTAACAGTGTATCGAGAGTATTAATGTTGATTTGGTAGCCTAGTGGCTTATGGTCACGAACTCATGGCCGGTGTGTCACGGGTTCGAGTCCCAGTGTCACTGAAGATCCGCCGTGTAGAGGAAGCCGATGTACTTAAAATCTCTCGAGAATAGATCTCCTTGCGTCGATATGGTGTGATAGTTAGGAGAGGGGATGCTAGTTCAGATGTCCCGTCCTCGCGTCACTTGACCGAGATTCAAAATTTCGAGGTCTATCGCCAAAAGTTCTCACTCTCTCTCAGAAGTATTACATTTATAATAGGATTATATTTTTATAATAGTGTGAATGAATCTTAAATCTCAAAAGATATACTAAATTTCAAAAAAATTAAGATATTTATATCATGAAACACATGGTTGAAAAACACTCATTGAATTGCCGAAAATCCAATCTATTGTTTTACAAAAGAGGGAATAAATTAGACTGTGTTAATTGGCAAGATATTGTAACAAATTTGTAAAGAAGTATTAAAAAGAGCAATTAATACTTATAATATGTTAATAATGCATGTTTTACTCTCCATAACGGAACATACGTTTATCTATTGTGTCATTCGATCGCCTGAAGGTTTAGTAAGACAACTCTTCGGAACTCTTGTCTTCCATTCATCTAGTTACAGAGCTCGTAACTTCATGAGCGAACCCCATTATAAACTACTGAGAACTTGAATCCAGTGCGCTAACTTAATTTAGGTCTGCCTTGTCTGCTTCCAACCATGGACAATACGGCATCGGTGGCTGCAGTAATTGCATTCCGTCTTGCCGGAATCCATTACCCTGCGCACACCAACTATTGTTCCATACCAGTCTGAACTTTCCTAACTAGCTAAGTCGCCTGCCTCCAAGGCATCGTATTACAAGCGGCTGAAACGCTAAAATGAAAAATTTATTTGCCTAGTATCTGATGGGAACGTGAGACGGCGTTGTATTCGCTAGATTCTTCCCTTTTTATCTCTCGAACGTGAACAAAATTCATTTTGATTCAGTGGCGGGAAAATAGATTCTAGCGATAGTGTTCTTTCTTTCCTTCTTCGTGGTGTTAAATACGCGTTTATGGCATCAGAATCTTTTCCGTTATGTGGGTAATTCCATGTTCTACAAATGTCGCAATGAAAATTATTCTATTATAAAGCATCGAAGGAGGATTTGGTTTTGTAACTATTGATAAATATTCCCGTTTTATGCATGGTGGATAATTACAGGTTGTGTTAAGAAGCCATTAGAGAAAGAAGGATGTCCATTAACTTTTAACATGTTTGAAACCCTATTTTGTTAAGAGGCATGCTAAAAGCGCAACAGGAATCGATAAAAGCTTTTAGCGGTGTCTTTTAATAATATGCATCTCGTTTGTTATGCGATGAGGTATGCAAGGAGGGTTTTCTGTAAAATTAAAATGAAGCCGTGTTTATAAGAGAGGATTGTTATCTATTGAAAAATGATTTCCTTCATTTTTAAGCTGATAATTAGTGATTCTATCTCGTAGTCTTCTTTAATATGCTTTCGTGATTCAAATTTTAATTTAAAAAAAGATTTATTTCATTTTTTGAGTAAAATAAAAATATAACTTGTTTGAAATCACTTTTAAATATGTCTATTTTGCAATTCCTACTATTAGTTCACATTCTCCCTATGTACGTATATTTATATATCTTGTGTTCAAATTTTCAATCGTTAATAAAATGCTTTTTATTCATCCACTCAAGTTCCAATGATTTTTTTTATCTCGTAGTAGATGACACTTGCTGTTAATACAGTTTTTTCAAATATTAATTCATTCATTAAATTTAATTAATTAATTGAAGAACTGGACTACTGGACACTCACTGGAAAGGTCCCTTGCAATAATGAAGCATTACAAGACATGGATAGAATGAGAAATTATAGACTACCACAGCTTCCTAAATTAAAAACGAAAAAAATGGAAAGCGAATAAATAGTAACAAACAAAAATAATAGTCCAAAACCATACATAGAAAGGAAGAGGGAAAATTTCAAGGAAATTCGCTTTCTGTTTTGTCACTTAATATTGTAATTCTGTCATATGTATGTACATATTTATATTAATTGTAACTATTGAATAAAAAGTAACTAAAATAAAATTTTATTTGTTGGCCTGAGTAGGAATTGACTTTAAAAACCTTTTTTTATATTGCATGTTTTCTGGAAAATTTTAAGTTAAGTTTTGTAAAAAAATGTAAAAAAGTAATGCAAAAGCGAATTATATTTTAATTTTCTTTTTTCACTGCAATTGTAATTTTTAATTGTTAATTGATAGTGTAATATGATAGCAAATGAAATTATTTTTTTATAATTAACAGTAGTGAGATAGAAAAATAAGTTAATTGTTTACGAAATCTGCTTGAAAGAGAAATGCTTTTAAAAAGAGCAAAATACGAAGAGATAATTCGAGTAAGATATAAATATGACTACTGACTGGGCAATCAAAATGTAAATAGTAAATTATAGATAAATAAGGACGAAGAGAGTTAACACTTCCAAAATATAAGGAAAAACTTATAAATACTTGTTAGTCTCTTGAAATACTGAGTCATTTAAATTGTTCTTCGTATTTTCTTTCCTTTCCGTGAGGTAATATTTAATGGAGTCAGACTCTCTCTCTCTCTCTCTTTTCACAGAAGGATGATATGTCATTTTCTTCTTAGAAAGTGCATTAATTTATAATGTTTCTAACTTGGTTCTGAAACTGTGCAAAAACAATGGAATATCAATATAGTGGTGATGAATTAGTTTTTTTGATTCACTATTTATTATTGATGAGTATCCATAAACAAATTACATTTTGTTTCCATTGTTCTGTGAGTTCTTTTAAAGTATACTTTGCATTGAAAAAGAGGTCAAGAAAGTTATACAGTGTACGATTTTATTGTACTACTATTTGAAACAATCCTTGCTTTGTTATTGTCCCAAAAATGCTGATGATCCTTTTTTTAAAAAAAATTTTTATTAGATATTCTTTTTATTTTTACTACCTAAACTATTACTACTACTTACTTAGAAACTTTTTGATTTTAGCTTCTTAAATTAATTTAGGGGCATTTGTTATCTGAAATTAAAAACTAGACTGGATTGTAATAAATAATGCAGTTTTTTAACATATTTAGAACAACGATCCTGCTGGAAAATTATTACAAAGATTTGAAAAGACATTGAGTCAGAAATAATATATTGTAAAAATTCAAAGATAAATGATAAGCTATTTAGAACGTTATTGTGTACTGATTGTAAGAGGAATCTTATGTGATATGAACCATAAACAATATCAGCCATCATGACCGAAAGTATATTTTCCCCTTATTTGAATAACTGAATTAAAGAGAGAGGAGATGGAGTTATCTTTATATTTTGGTAGAAGTATCTTTTTGGTACTTACGTATTATCGCAACCTATTGGCGACATTTTTGAAATGAAGCACCTGGTTGCTAATTAAGTGTGTATGACACATAAGAAATCGGAGGTGCCGACTTGGCGAGTTATTAATAGAGTTGGCGATTGTTGAAATAATACGTAAGTGCCATTTTTTTTACCATCCTAATGGCGTAATAATTATGAAGCTTTTTTTTCTTTAGATGTTTATTTTATTTTTCTTTTGGTGTGTGGGGGTAAGGAAGAATTTTAATAGCGAACGAGCATAACCAGCCCACATTCCAAAAACATGATTTTCCACAAGTTGTATAACTAGCAAAAATCATCCTTAAATGGCCATCGTGCAGTAAGTTACTCATTAACCAAGTATGACACATAACGGTGGGCGAAGGTGAAATTCGTGATTAAAAAAATTCTAAAACTGAAAATAAGGCTAACTTTAATATTTTTGTATCTACGATAGAATTTAAAATTTTATTTATTTTCTTTTTATTAGAATGAAAAAGTTATACATTCTTGAAATCTTCGTGGGGGTATCATTTTCTCTAAAACAAATAGCATTTCTTACTCCTTCAAGATCGAAAACTTAACCTGTTGTTTAGATGCTAGCTTAATTATATTATATCTTTCACATTTTTGTGTCTTACATCGTTTTTTTTTATGCTTTAACCCCAGAAAAATTTTATGAACACTTCTGTAGTTTTTAATCCTGTGAGTTGATTTCCAGTACTTCACATGGAGTGATGTGGAAGTTAGGAGAATTAAATGTTAGTTAAAGTCTCAGCAGTGGTGTAGTGGAGAGCATTTATAGAGCTGCAAAGTCCTGCAACTCAAAAAATAGCAATAGCATTACAGTCCTGCAAAGTCAGATTTTGGGTCTCCAAGTTGAATTTTACAAAGGTAGGCACTTGGTGGCAGTCAGGCTTTGGGTCCCCTAGAACCCTGCCCTCCCGCGATGCGGGGGTGTACGTTACGCCACTGAGTCTCGGCTTCCTTCATTGAACCTAATTTGAAAATTGTTGTCTTTATAAACAGAAAAAAATCAATTTTTTATTGTTGTGCAAGCACATTTTTGTCTGTTTATTTATTGAACATTTCATTCAAGAGAGCAATATTAAAAAATTTTATCTTCATTATTATTTAAATTATGTTTGTATATTTCACTTTTTATAAAAATGTAATGTCAAGAATTTGGTCGATGCATTTAAAAATATTTTAAATTCATAACTAAGCATATTTTATCGTGTAATATTTTATTTTTAAAAAATCACTTCCATTTAAAAATTGCTGGAATAGGATTGCATGCTTATTATCTTTTATAAACCTTTCCCTCGGTGAATAATTAATTTCGTGCTCCCTGGAAGATGAATCTTCCTCGTCAAATTACCGAGGTGTGTTGTTCGAAAGGAAAGGTTTCGGGGTTGGAAAAAAGTAATCTGAAGGAAATAAACCAGATTTGCTTTCATGTGCGGTGGTTGAAAGATAAAAAGTGAAATTAATTTGACCAGAAAAATTGTCTTAATTAGAGGAAACTGGAAACTGCTTTTCCCCCTCTGCTATAAATCGACGACATATCTGTGCAACTCGCTCGTAGGTTTTTTTTTTAATTTTATTTTTTTGTCGAAAAGAACCATCTGGTTTACGAAATTAATTTCGCGTGACTAGGATCTTTCGTCGTTTAATAAAAGAGAAGAAAAAAATCCGAGATTCAAAGAATGTTTTCTTATGCCTTGGTATTTGGTGCAATTTAAACTAATGCAGAAGGAGGGAGGAAATT
The DNA here is from genome assembly GCA_019973975.1 of Trichonephila clavata. NCBI lineage: Eukaryota > Metazoa > Arthropoda > Arachnida > Araneae > Nephilidae > Trichonephila > Trichonephila clavata. The sequence continues at coordinate 338,905 of BMAO01005068.1, read as the reverse complement.
CAGTTTGTCGAAAGAAAAAAAATTCTTTTTTCATTTTCATTACGATAAAAAAAAAATTTTTTAAAAATTAAGTCTTGTTTGATTTGTGGTTCTTTTTCTGAAACTTTTTTAAAATCTATAAATGGTAACATTGTGTCTTAAATTTGAAGTAGAATCATTTTTCTAGCAGTTGCCTTTTTGTATTTTATAATGCAGTTGTCCTCAAGAGTTGATATATAAGAAGAAATAATCTTTTTCGTTTCTTGGCATGTTTTGTAAGAAAGCAATGAAAAACGATATAGAAATGTCATATTATAGGAAAATAGAATGTTTTTTGAACGATATCTAAGCAATATACTGCGAATACATGAATTTGTAGGGGAAAAAAGTGTACATTTATTTCCTTGTATAATCCGAGAATTTTTCGAACATTTTAAAAATGAAAATAAAGCTTATATGTGGATCCGCTAACCTAGGAGAAAAAATGTTACATTTAATGGCAGCCATGTGCATTCGATTTTAATCTTTTTCCACTTTTGGGGTGTTTTGAATGAAATTTTTATATTTAAAAAAATCACGTAAATCCTTCAAAATCAGTGCCAGAATCTGAGTTTCTGCATTGTTCGTGAAATTCTCTTTCATTGGGCTACTTGAATGCTTATGATCATCAGACACCGAATTTTGCCTACTTGACATGAAACATAGGTCGACGATCACATCCCTTGTATTAATTTTTGTTCACGCTCCATTCCTAATAAACAAACAAAAATAGCCCAAAAATATCATAAGAATGGTAAAAGATAACGAAAGGAATGGAAAAAAATGTGTTAGTTTCAGAAAAGTTTACCAGAAATAAAATTATCATTATCCTTTTATATTAGATCTATTCGAATGAAAATATTCCACCCCTCTTTTATTCACTTAGTAATATTTTCGCACTCATGGTGACATGCTTGAAAACTACAGGAACTTTTTTTCAATTCGGCTTATACACGCGTTTTGAACTTTGGATGAATTTTAGAAGAAAACATGCACTTTTTTTTGGCTTATATACGGATCTTATACAGTACTTATTTTTTTCTATCATAAAAAGAATGTGGGGTCGCTATCTTTTTGAAATTAGATTTTTAAAAGCTGTATGTATGAAGTGAAAATCATTGAATTGTTCTTAGATGTAACACACCATATTTTCTTAATTTGTAAACAAAATTACCTTAAGTGCCAGACTCTTTGTTCCAGATATGTGGCTCGACAGCCCATGGTATGCTTGGTCTTCTCAAGAAGCCTTTTCCAAGTCAATTTCTTCCTGCTAGTGTTCTCCATTTTTTAAATTCCAAAACTAGGAGCTCTGTTTCTAGGCCATCAATCTATCTTAGAGATTCGGCCTGCATTTTTAACGGTGCAGTTTTCGTCCATTCTTACAATGAAGCCTGCCCATTTCATTCGTTGTACTTTGATGAAGTTAACGATGTTAGATTCTTTATATGAGTGATAGAATTCTAAATTTGGTCTTCTTTGCCACCTGTTATTTTCTTATTTTTCTCCAAAAATAATTCTTAAAATCTTCCTTTTGTAGATACTTATCATGTTTTCATATGTTAGAGACATGCACCAACTTTCACAAGCATAAGTTAAAAGGGATCTAAAAAGACTTTATTTCAATAAAACCTTTGTTTTTCTTTTGATTGCATTCGATTTCTTTTTTTCTTCATATTCCATTAAGACATATATTAGCTATAGTAATTCTCTTTTGGATTTCAGTAATATATTTAAATTACTGTTATAAAATAGCCCAAACCTCTGGATTAAATATAGCGTTCATAGTTTCATTAATTGTTAACCTGTGTAGCTGCAATTTAAACACTTTCATCTGAGCCTCTGGTTTAACCGAAAACTTTATATATTTTTATATTTTCAGTAATTATAGCAATCAGGAGCCATCATCGGTGATACTAAATTCGCTTTAAAAGCCGTTCGTCTCATTTACTTGTATATATATATAAGTAAACACTGTTTAAACAAAGATGCTTTTGTGGCGTCGTTTAGGTCCAATTACCCCTTACGCCAAGCTATTTTAAAAGGTTAATAATTCTTTCTAAAAGGCCTCGAAACCACATTTTAGTCTCTAAATTTCTGCATTAATTTTCCGCGTAGTATGAGTAAATGTCAACTAATGCAACCAACTTTATTCTAGACCTTTAAAAATGGTTATTATAATGGGTGGTATATTTTACAAAATGAACCACTTCAGCGTTTCCGTGAGTTCTCGTGCCTACGCTTTTATAGCACGTAACTTTAACGTATCCTGGAATTTTAACCATTTCGGGATTTACAACTGAGATAGGGAACTTTCGGGAAAAGACACATTACGTCGGGCCTCAGTCGTAAAATGTGTATTTTTAAAGTGTCTGGCACGAAAGTGTGTTGTTCATATTAGCGTTTCTCTGAAATGTAATTTTATATTAATACTCTGTGAGGTGTATTTCGTTTTTGAATTTGCTTGGGATGAGTTTGACCCCATTTTAAGTATATATATATTATTTTTATTATTGTTATTCTGTGCCTTTTCTGAAAATTTGCGATTGTATTTTAAATTTTTCATGCTTTGTGATATCTCTTCAAGTTAGATGTTTTAAAACGCGTTTTTTTATGCGTTCTTGCATCAAATAAAATATTATATGCAAATAATTTTGAACTTTATTTTAAAAACATTTTTAGGGAAACTCCCATTTACGTCAGTTTCATAATTTAAACTTAAGGTGTGTGTATTTGACTGAGTAATCTTGTATGATTATCAATTTTCCGTTTGTCCTCTTAAAAGTTAAATAATTTGAGAACTGAGAGGTCATTTTTTATTTGACACAAGCACACCTTTTTGCAAAAAATAGCGGATTCACGTTAAATTTGATTTTGCTGTTATATCTTTCACGTTCAAATATCTATTTCGCCGTATAAATTAAGATAGAATTACGAGTCGTTAAATTAAAAAGAGGGGGCATGAAAATGTAGTGCAAGAAATATTTCGTTTAATCAAAATTAGTTTCTTTGTGTGTGTGCGTGTGTGTAATTTGTATAATAGTTAGAAACTCTGTGTTCTGCTCTCTTTTTCCAATGATCAGTTGTGGTCACTAAAGCTTAGTAGTCATGGTCGCGAACTCGTGGTCAGCAATGTTTTTGTCGAGTTTTAATGCCACTTAACACTTGCTTTATAGAGGACCTGATGCGCTTTAATTCCATCTCGGCTCAAAACTCATCACGCTAGGGTGTAATGTGGAAGTTTGGAGAGTTATCACCCTCGCGTCATTTGCTGTGGTTTAAGATTACAAGATCTATCTTCAAATATTGTAGATTTTTCAATAAAGTATTGGATAGGTTTTACATACTATGTTAGTATATTTATTTCTTTTATAATCAATATCCTTCGGTTGTCATGACTTCAATCAACAATGTTTTAAATCTTTATTTTTATTGTTTTTAAACTAAGGATACCAATTGGAGCAAAAAGAAGAAAAAAATATTCCTCTAATAAAATTATAAAAATATAACTAATGAAATCAAATATTGAGGTTTTTTCTTTTGCTTTTATTTCCTTTCTATATAACTGTAATAAAACTTTTTAGCAAACCCAAATAATTATTTCAAAATTATTATATTCCACTCACATTTTTACTATGGGCCAACACATGTTACTTCGACATCCCAATATGCTTTCCCCAAGTATGAAACAATCTTCAGAACTAATTCAGTTATTTCCTCCTCTCTTCTCTCTTAACGGTCCCCATCTTTCACTTTTATGACATACTTCATGATGACGTCATAGTGTTCCCTGCATCCCTACTATCAGTCCGATTGGCCGAAAATAATTGGCTAACGTATCTTATGGACCCCCTCCTCTCCCTTTTAGCATTTATATATCCCTCGATTCCAGTTATCCGGAAGCAGCCGTAAAACCCAAGAGTTTATGTCTTTTCGGCGTTAAGTTTATTTTATACGGTTTCACTTTTATTGCTTCTTTTTCGCGTCTGGACTAGGAATAAACAGTTAACCTTCCAGCTGTGTAGAGCCCTTTGTCGAAGGCGGGATAGAATCTCTGTCGATAGCCCCTTCCTCTAACTTTTCTTTTCTTTTTTTTTAAGGAAAAAAACTTGTTTTCGATAATTTATTGAAAGAAAGGAGACACTTTAGACTGTTTTAATTGGTTATTTTTCTTGAAGCGGCGCTTGAATGGGTTCTGGAAAAAGAAAAGAAAATCTTCCTGCTGTGCAGTTTCAGCAAAATGCCACTAAACAAGAACTCTTTGAACAATTGGGTTGTTTTTGAAACGTTTTGCTGGCTTGGTTGCGAACAAGTTTTTTCAAAGTTTCTTTTATGTAAAATACTAAAATATGTTATGATGTTAATTTTTTTTTAAAAAAAAAGAATGCGGTTCCTCTTTACGCAGCTAAGTTTCTTGAGATAAAATCTAACCGCAAAATAGGTCAAATGGAATCTGTTAGTTTTGGATGTAATTTCTACTTATCTACTGACTTAAAAGCAGAGAAATCTAAGAGATCTTAGATAGTTATCAAGATTTAAGAAGAGAAAATGTGGCTTGTCTGGTATAATTGGTTACATTTCAGACCATACTGGAGAAAAGCTCTATATTCGAATCTGCAGTCAGTTGTAGCTTTTTGTTAGTCTTTAAATGCTATTTGATACCACCTAAATGTTTTTTGTTTTCCTTTCTCCTCCTGAATCGGACGTTGCATTCATTATTTTGATGTGTAACATCTTTCCTTTCGGTTGCTGGATATTTGTATGAATGATTTCGTGAAAAGGGACGGAAATGTGCAACAGGAAGTCGGGGAAGCGTGTGCTATTTGATTTGACCAATCAGCGCGATTCGTGGTGCTCTTCGCTACCCTCGCATCGGGGTCCAACTCTAAAAGCCATCAAGCTGCCAGCCTTTTTTATATTGTTAAATTTAACATTTCAAAAGATTCGAATTCAAAAACTCGGTTTCATTTTCTTGACTCTAAATCCACTTCTCATATACCAGCAAGTCTTATTAGACTTCATCCAGGATAAACTTGCGATTCTTACGCTCACTTGTCAAAGTCTCAGGGATGTTTGTGTATGAAATCTCAGGACAGTGATTTCAGTTGTAGTATGCATTTCTCCGAATCAAATGGTTCAAAATATTAAAGATTTCCTGCATTTTGTACTTTTACACCATATACGAAAGGTGGTTCTGCTCTTTTTTTAAAAAAACTGTCACTCGCTTCCCTTGATTTCGAATGGTGATTCTAACGTTAACTTATGTTTGCCAGAAGCCGAGCCATTCATAGCTTTTTTAAAGGATGAACTCAAGCTCGAAATGAACACAAATCGAAATGTTTCGACAACTAACAGTGGTATTGTTATTGACGCTGTTTTTCAACGGTTTTTAAATACTTTGAAATCACAAGTATATGTGTCATATTTTAGTTAAAAGCCTATTGTCTCCGCTCTTCCCCAAACTGAACAAGAATAATTATTTTTGGTAAAAAATTGCATTACTCCTTGTGTTAATTAAATAAAATTTTCATTAAAGATCTAATTATTCGATAGAAAATTATTTCCAATCCTACCCGATTCATTTTTTTCAGGATTTAAGTTACTATTGCGTATTTACTACGATAGCATGTCAGATGTTACACACATATGCGACTACTGTAAGACTCGTTTAATTTTTTTTTTTTGTTTTACAAATGCACTTAAATAGCACCTATGTCATTTAGTGAACGCGTGTTCCACAAAATTTTTCAGTAACACAACCAAAACCATTTAGTGCAAAGCACACGTCCAAATGTTCAGCGGTCGTAGGCTGACCAGAGTCACAGAGAGTACAGTCAGATGAGTCGACGATACCAATTCTATAGAGGTGGGACTTCTTACATAGTCATACCCTGTCAACAATCTAAAACGTGAGCTACAGCAACGACGCTACGCATAGAAAAGCTTTAAATATTTTTGTATTATTTCTTATTTCATTGCAAAATTTACAACGCAGCTATTCATTATTTTAGTTCTTAGTGTTAAATATTGTGTAGTTTAATGCTTTTTTAATGGTTTCTGCGCAAATTGGCTTCTATTAGAATAATGATTTCAGATCTACGTAAATATTCTTTAAAACCATCATCTAAAGCAGTAGAACATATTGAGATACAATTCTCAAAGCATCAAGAGTAGTAACAGGGGTGTAGCCGTATCAATAATAAGGGGCCCTAAGCTACAGGGGCTCCAACATGTGTAACTACAGTGCGCTAACAGGGCTTCCATATCTAAAAAAGGGCCCCGACGGAATTTTGATACAAAGCCTCCTCAGAACTAGCTACGCTAGTGAGCAGTAAAGTTATTTTAAGTATATATTGTAAATAGTAATTTAACTTTGTAGGGTTTTTTTTTATCAAAACTCGATCAGAAGTATGATAATCAATACTAATATTTGTTTTAAATTTTCCCTAAAACGGATATGTTTGACTTTTGAACCGCGGTTTTCAACATCGATTAATTTTATTTGTAGTAAATATCTTAAATCGATATTTGCAAATTAAGACAAATATTTTGTTTTTAAATTATAATGGGTTTGAAATCGTATATGATATTTATAGACGACTCTTTAAACCTTAAAAATATTTGTAGACTTAAAAAGAGTAAATAAGTGTATTACTAGACACACAATTAAGATTTTATATCAATATTGTTTTATATTACAAAGTTAACGATTACTTGTCTGTAATACGTAAGATGAATCCATTCAGTGTACACTCGTCTTATTTAATTTTTGAATATATACAGTTAAATTTCAACGCATTGCTTCATGAGCAGTTATTTTACCGAACTCCTTACGCACATTCTTTCCTTATCCCTAACTAGATATCTTGCAAAATTTCTTTCAATTTTGTTAGCTTAAAGATTTCCATTGCATAAATCAGAAACATTTCTTCCAGATACCACAGGGATGACTCAGAAAATATTTATTATCTGATATCTTAAAAAAATATTATGTATGCTTCTCTAAAGGAAGTATTTTAGTTCTTTCTTAAGCTTCTGGTTTATGTAGATACATAATACGTTGGTATTCAAATCGTATTGCGGCAAAAATAGATAAGAAGTTTTTGTAACGCCATAAAATTTCAAGGTCATAAAAATATGTAAAAAAAACAATGAATGGTTCATTTAAATTTTTGAATTATATGCTAACACGAGAAGAAGGGAAATAAATGTTCCCTTCTGATTTATTTAAGAGAGCCACGATTGTAATTTTAATTTCAATTGTAGTACAGTCGAACAAAAAGTTGGCTGTCTCAAAGTTGTATGTAGAATTGTATTCAATTGTACTTTTTTTTTTATGAAAACGTTACAATATTAATGCATTTTTATATGAATACAATCCTTAATTTATTCGCAAAATAATTTATGTATTATCTTCTATGAATTTTAAAACACTTTTGACTCGCTGATGCATTTCGAACAACGAACGCACAATGAATCGTTTCATTTTTAACATCTTTTTATAAGCTTCACTTGTATGTAACGGAATCTTTGAACTCAATTTTTACCCACTTTAAAAGGTCAGATTAATTTGAAATTGTGCTCACTTGTCCAGAACAGATGACAATACAGTATTTAATGATTTTATTCCATTGTCCTAATCAGGATCATCAGGATTAGTAATTTCCCATTTTCAGATTTCATTTCGCATCTGGTGACTAATCTCAGATCCCATTTCTAGATATGGCGACAAAAAGATTAAGTTATAACTTAGTTCAATTAACTATAAAAGGGGTTTTTTTTAGTTTTTTTTAAACAATAATTTATTATTTACTACCTATTAGAATTGATTGGTCCAATATACGCAGACCTTTAATCTATTTTTATTACATTCTCCTAATATTCTTCTAATTTTAAAAGGTAGCTTTTTTAAGTAGGTCTTCTCTGTTTACTCTCTCGTTTGTTGCAGTATTACTTATATAAAATGATTTATTGTGTCTATTTTGATATGTCGAAGAAGAAATGAAGTCATTGTGTTTTGGAAAGTAACCTTAATGATTTGGCATCGCTACTGTGTCCTTTACCTGTTTAAATCGTGCTTTAAAAATAGCACAATCCTTTTTGACGTTTCGTAAAAGCAGGCTATTTTTTTAAATTTGCGTAATGTATTGGAGGTTTTGATTTGTTACACTCACTTATTTTTAGGCATTTTGCTTATTTGATAATTTTAATGCCACTTAAAACTTTTTGAATTCAATATCTGAAATCGACATAGTGATTGCAGTGAAAATAAATTGAGGGGGACTGAAATATTTTTTTTGGTGTGTTTAAGGGTGTTGCATTAAAAAAACATTTTTTTCTACAAAATTAAGTTTATTGGAGTACATTTTATTTACACAGATCTGTATATAAGCATGTATTTAATAAAAACCATTGAAACAAAAAAAAATTCACAAAAACCTAATGAAATCGAATACAAAATAGTGCAATACCAAAATCTTTTAAAGATTTCCTTTTTCATCTGATTTTGATCAACAGCCTTAAGAAGCTCTATCTTAATTTAAAGTGAAATAGCAGTTTGCTTTCCCCCTCAGCTCTTTGCCTTTGTGCTTCTAAAAAAATTGTTTTAATAGAAAAAAAATGCTGACCAAACTCACTCATTTTTACTCACACTGCGATGTACTCGTCACTGAATTCCAAAGCCAACCTTGAGAGATGAGATGTTTTTGTGTGGCGTGTGTAGCGTGTTGGATTAAAGTAGCTGAGATAAACAAAACTGGCTCGGGCCACTGGCTATTCCGACGGTATTTGAAAGTTAAGATAGTCTTCTTTCCACGAAATATGTGAAACAAATTCTCTTTCATTTCACACCCTTCTTAAATATCGCCAGCGCTGTTGGTGTATTCCGTATTTTGTTCACTCCCAAAAGAGAAATATTTTCGTTTTAAGCGATTTTCGTTTCGCGTTAAAAGAAAAAATGCACGAAAATACTGAATAATTTGCGGGTACCGTTGTATTATTTCGTGTAAACCCATATTTCGCCTTAAGCGTTTGCGTGTTCATCTGTATTATGCTTTCAATTGCATTTATGGTATATTTTTTCTACTTAACAGCAAAAAATTTTTGTTCTGTTTCCATTGAAAAACAAAACAGTAAGTAGTAATGTATCTATCAGGCCTCATTATGCCTGACATAAACTTTTATATATTTTTTTTAAAAATCGGGTCATTCCTTGGCGGTCATTCCTTGGGTCCGCCCCCCCTCAAGCCCTTGATTTTTTTCGATTGATTATAATCCTATGTATATAGTACGTAAAATTTAATCAAGTATTTGCTATTAATAATTAATTTTATTAATTAATGCTAATTATTCATTCAATAATTAATTTCTTAATGTTTTGTGTTCCCGAAAATCGACAAAATCAAAAGAATATGTTGGGCGGCGTATTTGAGTATGATACCAGAATAGTGGACTTTAGACCCAGCCCCCCTCCTCCCCTTGAAAAATTCCTGTGTACGCTACTGGTTTATCATCATGCATCTGAATTATTTATCCGTTACAAAATCGAATTGTTTATCAATTTAAATATTTCTCCCTTCCTTTTGATGTTCAAAATAGGATTTTTTTAAAGAACGCTCCATCAACAATAAACTCTATTATCCATGTTTCTTAAATGATGATACTGTCTAATTTTAGAAAAAGACTCATTGTATTGATATTTTGTAATGTGACTTTTTTTCCGTTTAAGATTTAGGGGGGTACTTAACGTTATCGAATTTACAGTCACTAAAAGGTTATTATGTAGTTTTGTCTGTAATTTAGGATTAGGGATATTATTACCCGTTCAATTATTTATGATCACATGAATAGAACTTTATGACCTCGATATGCTCCAAATAAAACGGAAGGTTATAAGTTGAAGCAAAATGATTATTCTTAAAATCATATATCTTGCTCATTTAACCATTTCTTAACAATGTTTACCATTTAAAAAGTTCTTTAAGATGAACGCCTTTTCGAATTTGGACTATCATTTAACGTAATTTAAATTTTTTTAAAAATAAAATGGTTAAATAATGGTTTTTGTTTAAAAATAATGGTTATTGTTTGGTTAACACTTTCTAGATCCTACAAGTACCTTAACATTTCAATATATGCAAAAACTCAATGAAAATCTAATTGTTGCTTGAAATCTCTCTCTCTGGTAGTATTATTTCTGACGAATTTTAAGATAATTTATAGGTACATTAATACAAATTAAAGAATTTCCTAAAGCAAATTTAAATTTATTCGAAATGACGTTTTTGATGACTCAATAGACTATGTAGTTTTGAGACTCAATCTTGGTCTCTACCCAAACCGTATTCCAAAAAAGGCAATTATCATTATGATTAAAATAAAAAGTTTATGAGAGAGAGAAATTTTGTTCTGGTTACAGTGAATCGCATTTGAAAAGAAATGGCGAAACACCGGAGTTTTTAATAAAAGTAGTTTCATTGCAAAAGAAAAAAATAGTAATAAGAAGGACAAGAATTTCATTTTTTCCCCTCATTTTCCGTCACCTGCCATTTCTGATAAAAAAAAAATATGGAGGGAAGTTCCAAAAAAATATGGTAGATAATTTTACGAAAAGTCATCTTGTAATTAGCCGGAGATATACTGAATGAAAGTTTACGACTAAGGCTCTTTGACTGTCCAGCTTATAAGACAGCTTCTGTATTTTATGAACTTCCTTATGGTTTCCAAAGAAGTTTCTTTGCCGCTTTGGCGTTATTTAGTTGGCTCAAAACCTTTCAAATTATCTATTGTTTCTTATCGTTATAAATAAAAATTTCCCATTTTAATAGGATTGTTTTTTTATGCTTGGTTTTTGTTCCAAAAGCATTTGAGTATCTGGATTGCAGCAGTCAATTTGTATGAATATTTTGCTAAATTATAAGGCATGCTTAAGATGACTCATAGAATGATCATAATCAAAGTTATAAGTTGTTCAGTACCTGGCAGGAGATTACAAAAACATGTTTAAAAGAAATTACTCTGTGGAATAAAGTTATTACAGTCCAAAAGAAATATAATCTTTTCTAATTTTTAGGGCATCAAATAGCAAAAATTTGCGTTTTTTTCATTTAGCGTTCGATTTTCTGATAAAAAAAGTTTGATATAAGCGAAGATGTTTTTATTGCTTTAATTAAGTTGTATTGTATTTCAAGCTATAATTTTTATTCTGTTGTGTGTGCGTATTTTTACATAACGTTGCCGGTGGTTATTTATGTTGGTTGTTAAGTTCTTGATAAACGAAAAACTTCTGAATTCATTTTACTCTTCTTTTTATTTTCACATTAAATGTCAATGGTGTTACGATATCACAATAAGCATACTAACACGTAAAACACAAAGGATAAAAGAGCTGCAGCTATTTACATATATTTTAGACGAAGACATGGAGATAAAAAGAGAATGAACACAAAGAACTCTCGCTTTTTATACTAGCTGTGAAGGTCGAACAGAAGCTACGATTGGCGAGAAACGGGTGGGAGCGAGTTTCTGATGAAATGTTTCTATTCGATTACGATTAAAATTAACGCGTTAGTCCTGCACCAAAGAATTAAAAGTTATTTTAAAGGATATTAGGGAGAATTATTAAATATATATTTATTAATATAAAAAATTCAATAGAATGTTTAAAATATTGTTTAGAATTTGATCAAAATTGCATTGTTTATTTTAGAACGAATAAAAAGTATAGAGAATAAAAATCTTACATTTCCTTCCTAAAAAGTAAAAATATCGGATTGTTTGAAATAAGACATGTTACGTGCGATGGTGATATTTTAGTGGCTTCAGAAAATTTTAAAGCACTTTCTGTTTTTATACTTTGAATAATCTCTACAATTCATCAAATTTATTTAGTTTTGAACCATTTGAAAAAATTGTTTTAATTTAGTTTTACAATATGATGCCTTTTTTTTTTTCAATACTTTTTTTTCCAAATGTTTTATTTTAAAATAATCTCTCAGTTGTCTTTTGTCTCAATTTATTCGACCATTTTTACGTAAAAATAGTTTTCTACAAATTATTGAGATTTTATTTTAAAAAAGAAGCGAAAGAGTAAAACACAAAATGAAAATTTTAATCAGTTAAATACTTAATGCATACTTTATCAAGCATTCATTTTATTATTATTTTTAACTGTAATAAATGCTACTTAGTTTTCTGATTTGAGTGATCATTGGTTTTCAGTATGAAATAATTTTATATCACAACAATCAATTGATCGGGAGTATATCGTACAACTGCATTTTAGTCAAAAGATTTGCTGAATTGAGTATGAAAAATATTCACATAACCTTTAACGTAGTACTCCCATCAACTGGGATATGTATGCCTATCTCATGTTATTGAGGTCATTAATCTTGACCTCTAGATCTCCTGTGAAAGTTCTTTTGTAATTTTTTTAAAGGATTCCCTTTTCTCTTTTTCACTCCGCTTTCTTTTTATTCTATCCTTATTTTAAGTTTTTATCATTGTGCAAGGATTTTAGAAAGTAGGCCAAAAGAGAAAAAAGAACCGCTATGGCCCGTCAAAAAAGAAAGGGGATACTCGAACGTTGTGCGAGTTTCTTTTGAAAATTGAGTAAGTATTTGAAATCCCTGTGTATTTGAACTTTGCCTTTGGGATTTTAAGTTGATACTGATACTTGGCATAACTTTGTGTTGCATTTTTATGTCTTTAAGAAAAAATGACAAACGGGAATTATAATTCCTTTGCTTTTTCAACGACTGGATCAAAGGTTCTTTTTGGAGTTCAAAAAAATAAAAGGCTGGTTGAAGTTTTTACTTATTTTGTACTTTTTTTCTGAGATCTGTGTGAAATATCCGTGACCTCTCAGTGAATAGAAAATTCTTTTGAATCCGTTAGTTGCTTTTTATGTGCAATTTTTTACTTCGGTATTCTCCTATTTTGATCTTTGACGTCAAGAATTTCGAAAGGACCGAAACAATTAATATGAAATAGAAATCGGGCTTCTAGTATTGTGTTACGACTTAATTGTTTAAATGTAAATGCAGTTCCATTGAAATTACCATATCATGGCTTGGTGTTTTGATATTTATATTGCTGATAAGATTTTAAATTATCCAACACTCTGTTCTGTTATTTTTTAATATTATCTGCGATGAGAGGGTGCGTTTTGATCTGTGGTATCTGGAAACTTAAACAATTTTTTTATGCAATTTGCTGAAATTTTTATTTTCTGTGTGTGTGACAGGGATTATGTATTCTTAATACTAAATTTGTTGGTTTAAATGGATTCTCTTTTAAATTCACATTTGCTTAGATTTATGTGCCCTTAATCCATAATTTACGTAACAAAGAATAAAATAAACAAATGTGTCTTGTGTTACATAATTTTTAAACCTCAAAAATTCATTTTTGAGTATTTTTATAATAAATTTGTTTAATCGATTACTTATAAATCTGTATTATTATATAAATAATATTAACTGCCAATTATTTATTAGGATAGTGTATGTGATTTTCTTTCTTTCTTTGCCTATATTTTTGGAATTAAAAAGTGAGTAATATCAAAAATTATATATATATATATATATACTTTCAGAATCAGTTCTATTATTTTCACCCCCACTATTCCCACTATTCGAGTTTTTTGTTAATTGTTTACTCTGGTGGAACGATGTGACCTTAATAGCCGAGTCGCCATGTTCGCGAACTCGTGACGGGCTTTGTTTCTGTCGAGTCGTAGTTTCTTGTCCTGGCGCCTTTTAAATCCTTCCCTGCAGAAGGTCTGATTCACGTTAAATCTATATCGACATTCAAAGTTCTCATGTTGGCGTGGTGTGGTAGCTTGTAGAATGGGGCTCAGCTCAGGTGTCTTCCTCGTCATTTGACCTTGGTTCAAAATTATGGATTCTGTGTTTATGATCCTTGTGTAGTTCCAAAATGCGACGAACAGTCAATCAATCTAGTTGGAACGATTTTCATAATGAATCCAAATGAGTTACTATAACACAGTGATCAGTCCCATAAAATCTTACAACTTTGATAAAACCGGGTTTATAATTTTCAGGGGAGTTTTATTTGTGCTCTCGAGTTCATATCGTGAAGTTCATCTTATCGTAAGTGAACTATTTCGTCAGTACATTCACAAATTTCTCAAGATAAGCTGTTCAATGTCCCTTTTGGTGAAATCGGTTTTGCCACTATTGTTGAGGTCAAAAAGCCGATGACTCGACTACCCGTACACTTTGTTGTATCTTCCTCCTATCTTTCCGGTGGAGTACCTGTGGCCTTGAGCTAAATAACAGTTTTAACGAATTTCCAGCTGAGAAATTGGCCAAGGGGTGCACGGGAGAAAGTTCCTTGTTTTAACGAAGCGAGGCTAATTTGGTCCGTGGGGTGTGTCTTGAGGGCGGATGGCTCGAAATAGAAAGCAGATCCCATGAGGGGGCCGTTGACTTAAGACAGAATTGTTTAAAGCCATTGTTTAAGCAAAGACTTGTCTCTGTTCGTGTTAAGCTATCGTTCAAAAAATGATCAAATCTTGACAGGCGAGTCTGGGCTACTCTTCTCTTCACTACTCTTCTTTTTCTTGTTTTATCGTTTGCTGTTTTTCTTTCTTGGGCTTGTGAGTCATAAACGTTAAAAGTATGAGTAAAAGAATGCTATTATAAATATGGTTATCTTCTAATTTTTTAAAGTTATTCAGCATTGAGTCGAGTTTTTTTTTCAAGGTATAAGCAATTGGGTGCACCAGTACTACTGGTATTTTAAGATGTTTCTATACGAATATTTATTTTTTGTTCAACAATATTTTATTGCTAGCGTCAATTTTTCATTCGTCAGGCTTATTTCTTTTTCCTCAAATATTTCTACATTTCTTCGAAAATTTAGGAAGTTTATATTTACTTACAAACTCAAAAAACTTGTACAAATGTGAATATAATGTTTTTAAGCTTTTTTTCCTGTCTAGTTGTTATTGCTGTAACTCTAGCTATTTTATTCAGTTATATTTAAATTATCCAGGAAATTCTCTATCGACATACCAATGCTTCACTTTTATTATAATAGAAAGAAATTGATGTGTGTGTGTGAAATAGGTATTTACGAAAATTTAAAATAATATTTCGCATTTCAGAATATATATTTTTTTTCCAGTCAGTTAATATTCCTGAGCTTTATTTTTATGAAATGAAATATTCATCACTCTTCGCTATTCTTGCCTGAAGCATGACAAACAGAACAAAGAAAAACAGTAACCCAAGTGTATAATTTGTTGAGAAGTCAAGTTTCTGATATTGATAGTTATTTTATAAGTATTATTTTTATTGCTTTTACTGTATTTATAAAATCCCTGTTGTGCCTGAAGATATTTTTCGATTTCGTACTTCATATCTTAAAACAGAAAATTATTTGAAAATGGAAAAATTTTATCTAAAGTAAATATTTCATTAAAAAATATTCTTCGTGTTATTTAATTTTAAAATGGTTGCAAATAGTACTTGTGTCTATTTTAAGAGAGTAAAAAAAGGCTTATATAAATTTTGTGAGATGATTTATTTATTTGAATTCATATATATTTATTGGTTAGTCGGTTTTTTGAGTATTCCACGAGCGTATCCACTCTATCTTTTTTTAGCGAGAGAAATGATATGTGTGTGTGTGTTATCCTTTTTTGAATCTTATACCCATATTTTTTATTTTAAAAAATATTATTCTATCAAACTTATTATTCTCTGAAGATAAAACTGATATTAAGAACTACTGAAATTAAACCCCTTGGGGTATTTCACCCAAAATTGGGGTGGAACGCAGCGAAATCATACTATCACCTGCATAGTACTTAAAGCTGCGGCCGAACGACATACGTAATCTGAATTTTACTTGCCTTGATCTGATGTTACTGTCGATCGGGTAGAATAAGTAATAACACCAATTTCTGTTGAAGTTCTTTGTAATAATTAAATAACACACACACACATTTCCGTTCCTTAACTTTATAATGGAGCCAGTTGGGGGACAGTAGTTGGTTAGGCGCTGGCCTTGTACGCCCAAGTTTGCCGATTCGACCCTGGCTCACAAACTTGATGCGAGCATGTTAAAGATCCCTCGAGTGCCTGTTTAGCTTGGGTGCTCTCGACAAAATTCAGTTCCTGGTACGGTTTCGCATCGTCAGAGCTTAGGTACCTCTCTCTTGGTGGGAAACTGGACATTAAAATTACATTGGGGCAATTGGTATCCACCTATTTGGTGTCGCACTAAAAAGTGATACCAGCTCACGGAAAATGTACTAGGTCAGCAATGGTTATTCCGATTCGCAGTTCAATTTGAAAGAGAGGGAAAAAAACCTTTTAAAAGATTTCTAGCATTACTGCTTACATTTTTTTCTTTCGTGTAATATTGTTTCTTATAGTAACAATACAAGGGAGGGAGGAATCCCCACGGGTCCGAACCCCCCCCCCCCCCCCTACTCTTGATTTTTTGCTTCGATTGATTATTATCCTGTGTATTTAGTAGGTAAAATTTAATCAAGTATTTGTTGTTAATAATTAATTTTATTAATTAATGCTAATTATATATTCAATAATTCATTTGTTTCTGTTTTTTGTTCCCTACAATCGACAAAATCAAAAGAATATGTTTGGCGGCTTATTGGGTATGTTACGAGACTGGTGAACTTCGATCCTGCCCCTCCTTCCCCGGAAAAATTCTTGTGCGCCAATGCATAAATTTATGAAGTAGTAATTGAAAAAAATATCTGCATTCATTGTTTTATTTAATATTTTCTACAAAAAAAGAAAAGAAACCTTAATTATCAAGTATATAGTATACGTTGCCTTTTTGGTATATTCATTCCATTTTTTACGATACAGAAGCGGTTTTTATTTTCCCGCCATCGCACTAAACCTACCCCACCGTATCATTTCCAGACAGAAAATATAGATTTTAACCTGTCATTTATAGCCTTCAGAATTTATGAGTCATCGCCGTCATCCGAAACTGGAAGTTTGGCAAGTCAGTTCCAGTTCCGAGTTGAGGGTGTCCGATTTTAACTTTGATCCATGAGCGGGGGATGTCAGGCATCCGGACATTTTTCATCGCAAGGGTGGGCAAGAAAGAAGTGACAGAAGTCGAGGAATTCCCTTGTGCCACAGATAAAAAAGAACGGTTAAAGAATGGGATGCTTAGTTCGCCATCCCTGCTATCCAAGAGTGACAAGCAATGTTGTAAATGATCATGATGAAGGACCTTCCGAGTCACTGCGAAAAAGTTAAGCAAGGAAACGGATTCCTGTGAGCTTAGAAGCTCATAAAAATTCTGATGGTGAATTCTCGACTTCTAGATGTTTAATCTAGTTTTACTTATTTCTTTGATGGTCCGGAGGGTTTTTTTATTGCGTTTTTAAAGAGAATCTAATCGGGTAAATTGATGTATGAAACTTGTTTTTGGCGGTTATGATTGGAAGGTTTGTTTCGTAACGTGATAAGAAAAATTTATAGTTTCTTGTTGATATTATTATGTCTGCTTCCCTTTTTTATATACTATTTTTTGTGTGTTTTTGTTGCTGTTCTCAAGGTATAAGTATCAAAAACTTGATTAAAAACAATGAAAATTATTTCAACTTTTTGCAATTCGCCTTTTGGACTAGTTTATATTTAAATATTTTACACAAACTAACAATATTCAGCTTGAATAAATTTCAAATTCTGTGTAAGATTTTGCTTTTGTACTATATTCAGATGCATAGCTACCCAGGGATGTCTTAAGGCATGAGCCAACTGGGCCCGAGCCCAGGGCCTCAGCTATAATGGGGACCTTGTCTCGTAAACTCAGCCTTAATATGATCAACAATTCGAATAATTTCAACGGTCAAATGTTATTTCTGGTTGTATTCTTCGAAAAAGTGGGAATATCGGACGATATGTCAGCTGGCTACATGCGATGACCGTAGTCCATGTATAAGCCTAGGCCAGGGGCACACACAAGGGGGGGGGGTCCTCAGGTCCGGACTTCGCCCTTCCCAAAAGCTGTTGATTTTTTTTCTCGATTGATTATAATCCTATGTATGTAATACGTAAAAAAATTTTGAGTATTTGTTATTAATTTTTTATTTTATTAATTAATGCTAATTATTTATTCAATAATTAATTTTTTACTGTTTTTTTTGTTACCGAAAATCGACAAAATCGAAAGAATATGTTGGGTGGCGTATTGGAGCATGATAAGAGAATAGTGAACTTTCGACCCTTGGAAAGTTCTTGTGTGCGCTACTGGCCTAGGCCTATCACTATATACCATCAATAACAATTCAGTCAAAAGTTGGCAGTCGGGCCAGCCGATTTGTACGATTGTAAGTCATGCACATTTATTTGCTTCGGGTTATTGTTTATACGAGTTTTTGACAACATATGTTATGTATTGTCTACTTTTAAGGGTTATGGGTAGGGCCTGCATTTGTGTAGGGGTCCAGAGCCTACTTTTGTGCTGGGACCCAAGGCCTCAAGAAGTTTTAAGACGTCCTTGTAGCTACCGCCGTGTCAGTCATACAGCTGCTTCTCACACATTTTGGGGCCCCAAAATGTGTGAGCAGAAAATCGTAAAATGTTAAAGAGCCTCAGAAAAGGTCTCCCAAGGAGTTTTGATACAAGGCCCACTCAGGGCTTATTACGTCAGTGACTATATTGTTATTTACTACAAGCGTACTGGCGACTAGTCCGTTAGAACTTTTGAGGCATGTATTAAACGTTTTTTTTTCTTTTGTGTGCCTCCAAATATGGATTTTAAAATATTTTCTCTGTCACATCCGCAAAGTACGTTAGCTTCTTAGAGGAACTCGTTATTCACTTCAAAAGACGGATACATTTTTATCTAATCAGCAACTTAGTTAAAAAGGCTGTAAATAAATAAGGCTTTCGTGTCACATAACGCCTACGTCTGACCATTTACCAAGAATGGAACAGGATAAGGTTTGCTGCTAATTCCCACTTATTTTCCGATTGGAACTTCTAAGAGGATCCGTTCTTCACCATCGGAAATGTACCATAGATTTCATTCCATCCCCTGGTTGATCGATGTTTTTACAGGGGGATAAAAATACATCATTGACGCTTCTTCCGACGACTATTTCGGCCCGCCTTTCTTTTGAAGCACCAGAGAACTACATGTCATTAACCCTGGTGTCATTACACACAGATATGCTCGGTTCGCTCACATCATCGCTATGTGCTCTCTTACTTCCCCTATCTGTTTCTTTCTTTTTTATAGCCTTTTCTCGATGACTAACGTTACATTTAGTTTCTGTGGGAGGGAGGGAAAAAATTCATTTCCATCCGGATGGTGGGGGTGCTGATTCCCCCCTCACGTTCACATAAGTTCTGGTGCGATTAAAATGAAGACTTTTGGCGCGTTTTCGAAACTAATGAAAGATTAGGGTTAATTAATTAAGCGAAGTTTGGATTTGTTATAATAGATTGTATCGTTGCAAATAAGTCTGCCGAAATCGTTTAATTTTGTTGTTTTCCAAAAATGATAGATGGCTCCATAAAATAATCGGTACTTTTAAACCTAGATGGCAATGAAAAGTTTGCATGATTTTGTAGAATTTTCTTTTTATTTATAACCTTTTATAGGATAAAAGTTATAGTGGTAATAATTAGGTATATAGTTAACTACACGGTTAGTTAGATGCTTTTTTTTATATCTTATAAAAAGTGATAAAATTATTTAACTTAAAAAATAATTCGCTAAATTAAAAAAAATATTTGCTTCATTTAAATTCATAATCTAGCATTATATTTTAAGAACTGTTTTCCAGTATTTCTGTCCTCTTCTTTTTTTAAACTATAAATGCAATAATCATTACCAGATGTATAATGTTGAAAATTGAATAGATATGTAATGTCCACATAATTTTTTTACATTGCAGACTGAAGCCATAATTCTATAATACTAAAGTGATTATAGATTTTAAAATTATTTAAGGAGAATTTAATGATCTGATTATACTTTCGGAGCTCTTCTGACATGGACGGAATGAGCAGAGAATTTATCAAAAATATTTAAATTATCCTATTAAGCATAGAAAATGAAAGTTATGTTTTAAAGAATATTTAATGCCAACAACAAAAATATTCAATCTTTTTTAACATTACGTATTTATGTCGTGAACTGTTTTAAAAAGTTTCGGGCTTGTTCTACTCTTTGTGTTATTTGCATATTTTTCTATCATTTTTTTTAAAAAATTAATCGCAAACTTCTTTTATTCTTTTTACCTCAGTAATTCCACTCATATATTAATTGCACGAGTTACTTAAAATACATTTATTCATTTGCAAAGAAATCTGAATATTTAAGATAATGAATTGAAGACCATTTTTTTCTCATAATATTAAAGAAAATATAGCTTAAATTTGGCAGGGTTTTTTTTCCCTCTTAAAATATTTTGATTTAACAGAGTGTTAGAAAGTTAACCTGTGTGTGTACTCGAAATTATAACATTTTTTATCATCAGTATAAAGAATTTAATTTCTTAGATTATATTCGAATCACATGCTAGAGAGGTTAACTTTAAAAAAAAATCAACTCTAGTGCAACATTGAGTATTTCAGCTGATAACATATTAAGATTTCAGACATTGAATAATTGAAAGCAAGGCATGGGAAATATTGTAAATACGAAAAAATGAAATAGATTGGTTCCGACGAAGTATTAAAAGAGAGAAAAGTATATTCAAATATACCACTCATTACACGTCATAGAATTTTTATGGTGATACTAATAACGGATTATATTATTTCTAGTGTTAGAATTAGCGGTTCAAGTATAGATCGTATCTATATCATTGTACGAATATAACCTTAAAGGATGTTCTTCCAAGTACACTTGAAACGAGCATTTTAATCAAGAGATGGACGATGGTAATGCCTTCTTCTTTCTCTGAAATTGATCCAGTCTTTACTCATTCACATCTTGTAAATGGATATGACTCAACTTTGAAAACAAAATAAGTGCCATCAGTTCCCGTCTGCCGCTCCAAGAGGTTAAAGAGTATAATTTTCTTCAAAAGGGGAAAAAAGCACCGCCTCTTTTTTCTTTTTGGTGTATTTTATTCATATAAACTTTCACTTGAGAAGAGGGGGAGAATATATACTCAGGTTACTAGTGCCACTGACCTATAAACGAGCTGTAAGACATCGCAGGAAAAGAAGTGGTGTCCTTGGGAACACTTTTGTGCCCCACTTGCTTTTTTGGAACCCTCAGCCTTGCTGGAAGGACGGAATTCCGGAGGCATGATTATGACGCCATTGATGAAAAATATAAATGGCCTTTCTCATAAATGTTGATGCGCTGTCAGATGAGGTCGCTGCCCTAGAACACTTTCCTACCCCTCAATGGGACTATAGTCCCTGGGGTGGTATTGGTTGACGCATGAGTCAGTCAGAGGTCCGGTATCGGGTACCAGGATTGTTTTCTCGTTCTCATGTGTTAAGCGAGTGGATTATAACAATGAAAATAAGGTACGGTAACCATACAGAAAAATATTCACGTGTTTCTCTCTCTCCAAGAGTAGAACTAAAATGAAAAGATTACAAACTTCTAAAATATATTTCTTGCATTAATTTTTTTGAAAAAAAAAAGTTGTTTTATTCTTCTTCAGTTACCGTATTTATTCGAATCTGAGAAGCATCCCCCCCCCCAACGTTAATGATACTTAAAATCGCGTGCGTCTTAGAATCGAAGATGGAAAAATTCATTGGATGAGCAAAATTAATCATGATACTGATCAGTGGCGCACACTGGAATTTTTCAAGGGGTCCAGGGTCAAAAGTCCTCCATTCTCGTATCATGCTCCAATTTGGCGCCCAACATATTTTTTTGATTTTGTCGATTTTCGAAAACAAAAAACGGTAAAAAATTAATTATTAAATAAATAATTAGCATTAATTACACTAATTAATTATTAATAACATACTGATTTAAATTTTACGTGCTTTAATAAGTAGGATTATAATCAATCGGGGAAAAAATCAAGGGCTATGGAGGGCCTGGGGGTGGCCCTTACCTTGTGTGCGCCACTGATGCTGACAGTTAGAGCAATTACCGGTTCATGTATGCATTTAAGTTTTTAATTGTGTTAAAATGAATTTATCATTCACTTCTTTGTCCTCATTTATAAATTTTGTTTTAATTTCGTCAATATGTATATCGATAAACCACTCAACACCAGTTTTTACTTTTTCATAAAAACGTGATGAGAATTTGAGGTATAGCTTCGATTCGAGTAAATACGGTAAAAGCAGTTCAAACTTTTTTGATGCCTAAAAATTGTATTTCCTTCTGTTGTTAACAGCATTGAATTCAGACCAATACCTTTTTTATATAAATACAAAATTCCTTGTAATTTTTAATTTAAATTTGTGTAGTTATACTGCCTTTTTAAATTTAGGAATATTCAATTAATTTGCTATGGTTTTGTTTTGATACAAAATTCATTTTCAGATTTATATGCTAAAATGGAGAAAACAAAATAAGAAACATTTTTACTGTTATATATACACCCACAAGAAAAATTGACTTCAACAGAAAGGATAAAAGGACTTAAATATGCAGTGAAGTCAGGTTATGACATTAATATTAAAACATTTTTATGTGAAAAAAAAGGATTCAATTTTAAGTTCCTAACACTAGGCTATATGGTGATAATTTACATCTTATATATAGTAAGATGTGAACAAATTCTGGCTATTTTTTTATATAAATGATAATGTAAGAAAAATTCGGTTAAAATAATAAATCCCTCTCCGTGTTTTATTGCTAATATTGGCTAAAAGTTAAGCTGTATCAATCTTCTTGAATATTTTGTTATGAAATATCCAGAAAGCCTTTTAATTATGTTTTGTATAGATAGTATCGCTGCTTTTTTTGTCTCCTAAGAAATTAATGAGATATTCCAAATATGATTTTCAGTATTTTACCATTTGTGTTGGATTTTTGGATATTTTGAATTTTGAAGAAGAATATTGCTTTTTCATTCTTAATTCTGAAGTTTCTTAACCGAATTTGCGGTAGCTTTTAGTATATTAATGACTAAAAACATTCTTATAAATCCACACTAATGAGTCTAGACGGAAAGAACAAAAGTTCAAACATTAAACAGAAAAACAAGAAACAAATTAATAAAATGAAAAACTTTACCTCGTTATGTATTAAAAAGCAAAAGAAACAAATAATACATTTAAGAAGTTATACCTCACTATTCTTTGTATTGAAGAAGTTATATTATAAAATTAATTACACTTTTGAACAAGAGTAAAAAAGTAAAACAATGTTGTTCTTTCATTAGCAAAATATTTTATAAAGAGAACGGGAAAAAACGTTAAGTGATAAAAATAAAATTTAATGAGAGGGATTAATTCGCTTATATGCACGTCTCGTGTTTTTATGAGCTCCGCAAGGAATAAAAATGAATATTGGAACATTATTTTAATGATAAATACATTTTGGGGAATTGCTATCACGACGTTTATATTTTCACAATTTAACACTGAATTATTCGAAAATTACTTTTTTTAGTGAGCATGTTTTTTGCCTGAAATCTTTCGATCTGATTATTAATGTGAAAAAATAAGTTCATTTAAACACATTTTATCGTTTGCTCACACAAATATTTTTTCGTCGATTTTTTTCTCTCTGGTTGGCAGTCTACATTTATTTTAACACATTCTTTCTATAGTTAACTTATTTGAACTATGGTCTTACCTAATTTCCAATAACAACTTGCTGGAATTACAAAAAGAAAGAAAAAAAAAACATCTGGCTATACAACATTAAAAAAAAATACTTTTTATATATATAAGCTGTTTCACATAAAATAAAAAAATCTTTATAATGGATGCGAAAACTATTTTATATAAACATTTTATATAAACATTCAGTTATTAATAATAATAATAAATCTTGTTTACTGTTTTGAAACAAATAATGGTCCAGAATTCCAATGCATAAATTCTTTTTATGTTTGGAAATTTCTGGACACGTGCTTTTTTTCCGCCCTGTTTTATTGCTTCTAAATTTTTTCTTTCTCTTTTTAGTCGCCATTTTTTTTTTCTTTCTCTGGCAGACACAAATTTTCGTTTGTTGTCCGCAATTTGAAAGAGGAAAAAAATGTGTGTTTCATGGAAGTAAAGAAAAACATGTTTATATATGGCAGTAGTACTTAAAATGATTAAGACTGAGTTAGAGTTTGAGTTTCATTGCCATTTGTTCTTGTTCTATTGCAATGATCAAAAAAGTAGTTGGTGCTTTTAATACATTCCTTTCTCTTGTGTATATGTATTGCCTATAAAGCGAAACTACTGTTTTGTTGGGATTATTCCAGCTCTGGTAATGGCTTCATCGGTTAACATACTATGGCTTTAATGCATTTAAGAACATTTATTTACTCAAGTATACATAAAACTTATGTTTATTTTTAATTTATTTGTATGATCATTTACATTCCTGCGTAACTAGAATAATAATTAAAAGAAACTAATATTTTCATCCTCCATCTAACACCATTTAGTTTCTCAATAATTATTGAACAAATGGTAGTTAGTGTTAAATTGTGGTATATAATTTAGAATCTAATTCTACTTTTTACCGATTATTTATTTTCTTCATTGAAAGCACCTGAATTTTAAAGGTAGGATACAAAGATTTTTTTGCAATACTTTTTAGTCACTAATCTTCAGGATTTGATCGTGAAATTTTAAAATGGCTTATCAAAAAAGAATATTCCTACATTCAAATGTATTTAGAATTCTCGGCCATTATGTATTTTATGTAAATAATAAATTATATAGAGATAGTTTTATTTTAGGATGCAATACAGGAAAATTATGTGTATGGTGTCATAAAATAATACTTATGATAGTTCCATTAAAAAAAGTAAAATAAAATGTAATACTTGTGTGAAATAATTTGTATGTATCAACTTATGATTAATTTATAGATTTTTTATGGTGATTCGAGCTTTTGAAAAATAGTTATGTTTTAGTGGTTTACATAATTTTTTTTAAAAACTATCAATTATGGATTTTTATGATTTTTTTATGTTGTAAATAAACTTTTCTTAATTTAAACACATTTCATACTTAGGATTTTCGAAATAAAGTGAAATTTCTACATGTTCATAGCTTGATATACAGGCTATCATTATTTTCTGTAAATTCATGTATGATATTTGATCAAATGTAATAAGGTAAGATGAGTGTATTTAAAAGCATGTGGGTGTGAAACAGAAAGTTTTTTCATTCTATTTAGGTCATATATTGGTCGTGCCTACACAGGAAGCATTTGCTAAATCTGGCTTGCATGGTTCGAAGAGCAGATTATGTATGGTTAAATAAATAATAAGCTTAATTATTTGTATCCATATTATTATTTAAAATCCGTCAAAGTTACCCCCCTCCCCTCTTTTACCTAAAATTAGTGTTACTTGGAAGATCTTTTTCAATTTAATAGTTTGAATTCAATATTCTTGTCGAATAAGTCTGTTTTGTGATTTTTTTTCTTTCCACATTCAAATATGTTTTGTTACATTTTTATTTATTTTTAGAACTAAAGAAAATTATGGGCTTGAATGCCTGTATTTTCCACACATTCAACACATGCTACTGTGAAAGTAACAGCTTTTTTCTAACGATAGATTGTCAACTATTATATTCTCACAGATGATGCCAAAATATCCATCACTTTCTTAAGATGGCTTCCGAAACGAAGCAGACAGTAAAAATGGCCGGTTTGGCATTTCCGATTTGATTTGCCTTTCAGATCCTTCGGGAAATTTCTCATTTGGAAGAAGTCGTTTGCGAACCGTTTTAGCGAAAAGAGATTCTGAAATCTCTTATTTGAAAAGAGTTGGAGCGCTATTCTTTGGAATTGTGTAACTTTGAAGGAATGAGCAGGCTGGTGAAAAAGATAGATTTCCAAGTCGTTTCAGATGAGGGGGAGGGAGTTTTCCCGCCATTTCTATCAATGGTTCATTTTTTACAAGTCTCAGTGGATGAGATTTTTCTTTTTTTTTAAAACCCGAGTTCATGTACTTTAAATTGAAACTGTTTCGTGTGGTTTATGCCATAAAGTGATTACCGTAAAATCCGGCGTGAAACGCGCACCTACACTTTCAAGCTGCATTTTTTTTAAAAATTTTAACGCGCACCCCCTTTTTTACGAAGAAATCTGAAATATTAATATACAATGCTCTTGTGTTTTGAAACCATTTATTCGAGGTATTATCCCAGACTTTAAAAAAAATAGTATACTTCTAGAACTGCAACTCTTTTAATTCATAATGCATGTCATTTCCTTAAAATAAACAGTATTTTGAAATGTGTAGAAGGAAATTTTTTTAATGCTCATCACTTTTGTTATTTTTAAGGCTATCGTTTTTATACCCGGCGTATAACGCACACCCATAAATTTCAATCTTATTTTTTGTGTTAAAAGTGTGCGTTATACGCCGGATTTTACGGTACTTCGAATACAATAAACGAGGTAGATTTAAGAAAAAAAATTAAATTACCTTTTTTTAATCGAAAAGGTAATTTTTATGATGTGAAGGAATGCTGCGTTATGTGGATTTTCTTTGGTGTCAAGCACAGTGATTATATCAATACCGTATTTGGATCCTGAAATTTCTGATCTAACACTAAAAATAAAAATAATTATTTAAAACGGTGATCCTCCAATTACGGCTCGTACCTCTGGCATTTACCTACGGATCATTATCACTTCAGGAGTATGTGGAGGCCTTCCAAGTTATACTTGAGCAACTCTTCACGCATAAGCAACTCTCACTCATAATAATAATCTTAAGCAAAGTTTGAGAAACAACCAAATTATTATATTATGTTAACCAACTTCAAAAGGTTTCGTATGCGTCTTGGGTAATTTTATCCTCATGTTAAAGTAGGTAGTAGTTAATTTTAGGTAAGGGAGAATAAAATATAATTTATTTGTATGGTTTGTCACCTAAAATCTGAAATTTGTTAATGTTTTAAGGTACCCCCCCGGAACCGTGATTTTACCATTTTCTATTTATTTATTTGATATTTAGTGTCACCTGAATTAGAAAAAGCATAAACTATTTTAACAATATTATTACAATAAAAAATTATTTAAATGCAACTTTTTGATAAACTATATAAAGAACGAATGAAGCCCAGTAGCTGAGTGGTAGGTCACGTTTACTGATATGGGCACAGTAGGCCTTGTCCCTCATGGGCTGTTGCGCCACTGAGTTAAGTTTTTTAAGAAAGAATACCTACTTTCAAAAATTTCTCCTTTAATGAAGAAAATGCTTCTATAATATTAATATTTTGCCAAAAAAAACGAAGACTTCTGTACAGAGCTCGAACTAGGATTTTTGAAATATATACTTTACAAATGGATATATCCATATTTTAATATATCTTAGTAGAAAAATTCTAATTAAGAACACCGGTTATACATTTCAAGTGATAGTAACATTGAAAATAATGTGAATTTTTAAAAAATCCTAAGTTTACCCATTTAGGGCAGTTTTATCTATATACAAGCAAAGCATTAGTATTATAGAAACATTTACCTTAAAAGGAGAATGTTTTCAAAATATGTAATTTTTTCTTCATTTTTTGCCAAAAAATTTTATATAATTAATCCTTTTGTAGTGATATTTTTTGAAAATAATTTTATATATGTATATATTCTAATTCAAGTTACTCTAAATATCGAAAAATTATTCATTTGTACATTTTTGCAAAATCACGCGTAGTCGGATAAGCTCTACAGGAGAATGTTGAAAAGTCTCATATTGTACTGTTCAAGAAACCAGACTGAAAAAATTCTGTGTTGCAGAGATTTCGTCACGTTTCTTTTAAAATTTAATTCTGATTTAAAGTATTTTTTACCAAGATATATTTAAATCATACTTTTGATACAAAATGTTAAAAAAAATTTTTTTTTTTAATTGTTAAACAAGTTTTTTTAAAAATTGGCGACACGCATTTTGCATTACAAAAAAAAAAGTTTGCTTCTTTTTCATTATTTCCTACAGGGGCTTGTGAAAATTTAAAAACATTATTAGCTCCAGAAACGCAGTAGGCTGTCTCATTGATGCCACCTCGAATAATTTAATCTTGTCGATATATCCCCCCTCCCCTAATTTGAACAAATTTCCCAAAACTTGGTGCGAAAGTTTTTGGGGAATTTTTTACGAATATTACATGGTACAAAACAAAACCAAAACTTATTACTTCTAAAATAAATCTGTCTGAATCAGAGCATGAAGTGAAGAGTGTGTTGTGTATGCCCTTGGCACGTTCTTCGGTATTACTTAGGCATCAAATCGTAAATTTCTGGCACCGGACCAAACGACGTTTTCGCGCCGTGTTTTGGAGACGGGCCAGGTTTTTATTTTGAATTTGTGAGCGGCTCTTTTCAAGTTTTGTTTTGCACGAAATAACAATTATAGGAAATGTATGTATTAAAAAAGTACTCGTGGAATTTTTCGGAATAAAACTTTTTGCCAGAAATATAGAAAACGAAAAAGTGTATTTTACGAGTTCAACAAAGTTTGTGAATGTTCCAATATTTGATGACTTGGTTTTATTATTTTATTTTGTTTTATTTGTTATAAATTTAGTTTATTTATTTATTTTACTTCGAAAAGAAAGAAAGTTTTCTCATTGAGTTGAGTTCCATATGCAAATAAAAGTTTAAGAAAGCTTATTGTTTTTTTTAATGATCCTGAATTTAGAATGAAAGGGATACAAATAAACATATCTTGAAAAAGTGCCTTGATTATCCTCGTATTGTCCAGTTTTCTGCATTCATTTGTAATTGTTGATTGTGTATACAGAAAGAAGAATTAGGGAGACAATATCAAATGTTATCTTTAAACAGTTTTACAGCTTTTAGAAGTTTTATAATTACAAGATTTATTTCCGAATACGATTATTTTATGTCGTTCAGTTTGCTTTGAATGACGGTTCAAATGTCATTTAATTGGATTATTCTGGGATATGGACTTGAAATAGCAAGAGAGATTTGATATATGATAAATATATAATATATTTATCAATTCCAAAATTTTTTCTCCGAATGATATAAAATTATGCCTTATTAATATGCCAGTTGTCAATGATATCCTATTTTAAAGAGAGACGAACTGGTGCAGCTAATAAAGCTTTTTATAGATTTGAAGCATTTACTTAGACCTGTATTTTATCTGGAAAGACAAAGCTATTACTCAGCAAGACTCTAATCCAGAGGTGGCAAACCTTTTTGGATCAATATGCCATTTTTTCTACAGAAATATTTAATGAGGTATAAACGTGCCACCAAACAATTTTGACTTGTGATATTATTGGGAAAATAATAAAACTAAATACAAAAAACTCAGAACTGTTTACTACGAAAAACTACATTTTGCATTGTAAAGTATTAAATGTTTTTGTTATACGTGTAATTCAAATTAAAGTAACATCAATGTGACATCTATTGTTGCAAATTAGATGACAAATAATTTATATTAAGATTGTAAGATGTTACTTTAGCAGAATGCATGCTGAGTTGGAGTCATCTGCCAAACGGTTTCTAGGTGAGTCTTGTTATGAAGAATGTTATTCATCTCTGAAAAGAATGACTCGCAGATGAAAATAATGGCTAAAGTAGCACGAACCAGCTTCAAACAGTTAAATGTGTGTGGAATTGAATTCCATATTTCCAGAATTTCGTTACTTGCATTTTTACTTATATTGCTTGTTAATCTTTTTGTTTCAATCAATTCCAACTTTTTTCTTGTTTCAATAAGTTTTTGAATCCGTATTGAACTAGACTGGAAATCAATCACAGTTGCATTTCAAATTCTTCAATCTCGAGCCAGTCGAATTGGGACATGTTCAGTTTACCAAATGAAATCACATCGGGTACATAATAAACTTGAGCGTTTCCGATAATTCTTTGAACTGAGAACATCTCGCTGAAAATTCCTTGATTGACGAATCAATTACGGAAATATTTTGAACTTAAATGCGAACCGTTTTGTTCGGTGGCGTGCCCAAAATATTGTGTCGCGTGTCATTGGTTCGCCATCCCTGCTTTAATCTGTCCTGTCCTGACTTACGCTTGGGAGACTTGGACTATGACCACGAAGGAAGAAGAGATTTTGGGTGCTTTTGAACGCAAGGTCTTGAGAAGTGTTTTCGAAGGAATTCAGGAAAATAGTAGTTGGACTGATGACAATCTGAAGAAAATTGTTTCGACTAGATTGGTGCTTCCCCGACCTTTTGACTGTTTATATTTTAGATCATTTTGTTTCAATAATTTTAATTTCATTGTATTTAAACATGCCTTCAGAATAAAATACAGTTACACCAAAAATTAACATGGAATATAAAGTGATTTCCATAAAAAGTCACACAAACCCGAGAGAAATACACTGGTGTAAATAAAATAGATATAATCTAATGTTTCATGTGCGGACCGGTACTATTTAATGTACAGACTGATACCGGTTCGTGACCCAGGGGTTGGGGACTTTTCGACTAGACCATATAACGCACACCATAAACACTAAAAGTCCATGTAATGCTATCCTAGACTTAAAGCGATAGATGCTGTAGAGGAGGATTATTTGATCCTTAAAATTAAGAATTGGAGGAGTGAAACTGCAAGTAGAGGTGGTTGGAAACGTTGGTTCAGAAGGTCTTGGCCCACTTCCTGGGTTGTCGCGCCATGGCTGCTGATGATGATAAATATGCCAGTTGACAAATATCTAACTTTAATGTTCAGATATCCTTACCTTCATTTTTTTGTTCATTTCTTTCTTTTCTTTTCCATTTCTTATTATTTTTCCAAAATGCATTTATTTTTTAGTGAATTTTTCAGTTGCGTAACGGAGAATATTAGCCCCCCTGAAAAGTCAAGTTTTGGACCCCAAGGATCTTACAAACGGACAGCAAAACTATAGGTTTGGGGCCCCCTAGACTCCTGACCCCTCCACCCCCCCCATTTCGGGGGTGTACGTTACGCCACTGGAATTTTTTATTGGTTAAAACGTTCGATCTCTCTCTATATATTTATTTTGAATTTTAAAAGATTCAAATTATTTTCATTATATTTGTTTTCGGAACGAATTTTTTTTTTTGTGAATAATGTTTCTAAATGATTTCACTTTAATTTGAAAAAAAATAGTATAACTTCTAAATATTTGGTATGTGTGAAAATACAGATTCTTTCATAAGTACATTTATAATTTGCCTCTCATCCATCATAAGCAATTACATCATTCTTAACTAAATATTGTTATTAATAGCTATGATGGTACTGAAAAGAAAATATTGCTTCGAAGAAACACATTTCAAATTTGCTATCTCACAGTAAATATCGTATTACTATTATTCAAAGCAAAGTGGAGGAAAGGAGGAAAAAAAGGAGACTGGAACCTTCTGTTACAACGGCCTCCGTGTGAAAAGCGATCTAGGCTTTCCCAACAGACATTGAACCTCCTACGCGTTATGATCTCATATAGCGTCAATGCAATTAAAATTGCTGTGGGCGGGATATGTCAACGTTTCACTTCATTCTTCTAGGAAGTAAGTCTACGTGACGTTGAAAAAATACACGCGCGGGCTGCGAGAATTGTTCGTCGATAATTACTATTTAGAATCTGTCATTTTTGTGTTATTTAGGTGGTTTTGGTATTGGAGGTCTTATTCGTAGCTGTTCCTTAAAGATATGTAAAATGACAGTTGGAAATTATCAGTTACTTTTTTATTGAAAAACTAAAAATAAACCTGCCATCACAGAGATATTTGGCTGGGTTTAATATTTTTTTAATAATATTTCTGAGTAATTTTCAAAGCAGAGAACAATTACAGTTAAGAAAAATAAGGGTAATATTTTAACTCAGAGAGTTTTTAAGGTAACTGACTGACTACACATTCGGAACCGTGATTTTGAAAAATTGTTTACATGAATAATTTTTTGATATTTGAAGTCAGTTGAATTAGAATATACTACATATAAAATTGTTTTAAGAATACTATTGCAAGAAAAAATATTTTAAATGCAATTTTTTGGCAAAAAGAGGAAGATAGAATCTTATATTTCCAAAGCATTCTCTTTTTATAAAAAATGCTTCTATAATAATAATATTTTGCCTACTTATAGCTAAAACTTCTATACCGGGGCTGAACTAAAGATTGTTTGAAAAATTCTCTTTGCTTCTAGAGTTACGATCAATTGAAATTATAACGGGTGTTTTTTTTGTTTAAATTTCTCTCTCTGATATAAAATATGAATATAAATTAACTTCAAAAATAAATATTTCAAATATCTTACTTAGTTTCAACCCCGATATATCAGTCTACCTCAAAATAGGTAAAATATTATTATTATTATTATTATAGAAGCATTTTTCGTTAAAGGAGAATGTTTTGAAAAAAATGTGTCATTCTTTCATCATTTTTTGCCAAAAAATTACGTTTAAGTACTTTTTTTCTTGAAATAATATTCTTAAAGTAATTTTATATGCATATTCTAATTCAACTGACATTGAATATCACAAAAAATTATCCCCATATAAGCTTTTCCAAGCGTAGTCACAATAACCTTAAGTATAAAGAAGTAATATATATTCTTAAAATAATTTTATATGCTTATTCTAATTCAACTGACATTGAATATCACAAAAAATTATCCCCATATAAGCTTTTCCAAGCGTAGTCAATAACCTTAAGCATAAAGAAGTATTGTTGGGACAAGTTAAGATGAAAATTCTATATACTTTTCATCAAAGAAGACTGGTTTGTTTCATCAAGGATGTATGTCTAAAGGCATTTAATGAAACTTTTAAGTTTATTTTTTTAAAATATTTGCAAAAACTAAAGAATATTTCGTCAGATCGATCTTTGCTTCGTTTTTGAAATATCCAAATGGCTTTATGCCATTAAATTGCTTACAATTTCATATTTGTCCATCTATTTTTTAAAACATCTCATTCAGTATTTTAAGTGTTGTGTTGTATATTTCTTAAAAGAGCGACATATGTGCAGTGCCGGGTTATCCATTGGGCGCTCGGAGCGGGCTCCCAGGGGCCCCGATAAGTTGGACTTAATCAGATTTTCTGATTATAAATTTCGATCCTCCAGTTCCAAGGGGGTGAGTAGATCTTCTACGCCCAAGGCCCGAAAAAGGAGCTGAAATCGGCACTACATATGTATGGGTATTGCTGATTAAATTATTTATTGTACTAGACAGCATGTTCGTGTTAAAAATAGGTAAATATTACAATATTGATTTAACCATGTATGACAAAATTCGTTTTAATTGAATAAAATAAAGGTAAAATATATAATATAATATCAGAAACAAACACATTTAATTTATTTAAATAATTATTGAAAAATTTTTTTTAAAAATCTGACACTGTATAGTGTTAAGGTTTATTTTAATTGGAATATTTAGTGATTATCGCTTCAATATTATTAAGCTACTCGTTAAAATCAAGCGTTCCTTAGATTTTTTTTTTTTTTTTTTTTTTTTTTTGCAATTTAATGTCGTAGATGATATTGAACAGCATGCCGGGCTGGGTGGCGCGGATGGTTTGACGCTGGCCTTCTGTACTCAAAGTTGAAGGTTCGACCCCAGCCCTAGTAGGTGGATTTTCATGGTGCAGAAAATTGACAGCGGTCATGTCGTATGATTATACGGTATGTAAAAGATCCCTAAAGTGTCTGTTTCGCTTGGGTGCTTTCGGCAAAATCAAATCCTCTTGTGCAGGTTCGCATCGTCAGAGTTCAGGTGCCTTTCCTCTGGGGAGGAAACTGAGCTTCAAAATTACTTACGGTAATTGGTATCGCCTCTATGGTGCCGCGCTTATAAAAGTGATACCAGCTCCTGGGGAATGTACTAGGTCTGCAAAGGTTAAAAATACCAATGTGCGCACCCCCATTAGAAGAAAAATATTAAACAGTATAGAGATTATACTTTCCCGTATACAGTAATTTATTTACGTGGATGAACTTCAAGAACTCGGAAATGGTCATATGTGTAGGAAAACGTAAATTCAGGGAGAACTACACAAATAAATAATATTTATCTTATAAAGGTGTATGTTTTATTACCTGTAAACTATTTTAAATTTTCTACCCAATTAGAGTTTAAATATGTGAATGTCATACGGCTCTTTATTTTAATAAATATCCATTATTGTATCGATACGTTGTATTCTTGAAACAAATTCCCTGCATAAAAAAAAAAAGATTAATCGGTATTTTAATTTTTAAAAATATATTGTTTACAGTGAACAACTAACTGTGCAAAAATCATGTACTGAATAGTTTTCTTGCCGTAATAAAATATAACCAGTTAATAAACAATCCATAAAAGAATATACATCTTTAAAAAATAATTAATGCTTTATTTTTGTGTATGATTTCTTTGTAGGAATGCTTGCAAGTTTTTCTATTTATTTATGAATTTTTAGAATTTTACATTGAAATCTTACTGCAATGTTAAAACAAAACTAAGATATTTTACAAATTTAAGTTAAACAACTCTAAAATAAACTTCGATTACATCAGCGACCATTTCTTATATTCCTTGAAAACAAATTTTAAAAAATAGGGATTCTAGAATACTTATTATTATTTTTTAAAATTAAGAAAAGTTTTGAGATTGATCTGTTTAAGACAAGGGTGGGCAGACTTTTCCAGGGTACGGGCTACTTCTAATTTTTTCAAGGTACTGCAGTCCACCAGTGTAGGTGTAGTGAACTAAAAGAAAGTATACAATATAGCCAGATCTCCATTTATTTCTCGAACTTTTTCCTGGAACCAAGAACAGTTTACGATTTTCTTCGTAAAATAGCCCCCAAATAGCAAAGTGCATTTTCTATTCAACGAAATTATTTTTTACTCTTATCATTCAACTTTTTCCTCCGTATTTTTTTAAAATACCGTATTTACTGGAATCTAAGCCGCACTTTTTACCCGATGTTAATGATACCGAAAATCGAGTTTTTCTCGAAATTCTTTAGTTTTCCTTTTAAATTTTAAGTTCGTAAAATTGTATATCGATAAACCACATTTTAGACTATTTTTCAATTTTCACAAAATCTTGTTGAGAATTTGGGACGGGGCTTAGATTCGAATAAATATGGTATTTCTAGACATTCTTATAATGGAATGATTATTAGGTCTTAGTGAAGGCGGTCACCCCAAAATGTCTTGGCGTTCCACCGGTCGATCGCGATCGACTTAATGCCCACCCCGGGTTTAAGATATACTCGTGGAGCTTTGTAATTTCCTTCATTGATTTTAAAATCCTCTCTTTTAAAATTTAACTAAGCATTAAACTGATTTTAATGTATTGTTTTCTTTCATTTTTAGGTAACTGAGGCAGGAGAATCCAGTTTACCTGAATGGCTGCTCTATGATGAGGATTCACAAACATTTTCTGGTGTTCCTCTTGCTAAAGATATTGGCCAATATTACATTAGCGTTAAAGCCGTGGGATTCTCTCAGGGTGAGTAAAATAATGTATTACAATTATTTATTACCTTAATAAAACTTATATTGTAGTTTTCTTTTTTAAGAGGTTTGTGCATTTGAAGAATATAGTCTTTTTATAAAATTTAAATTAATAGGCATTCTAAAAAGATTTTCAAGATTTCCCCCTCCCCCACACCCCATTCTGTTTTGCAAAAAAAAAAAAATATTGCATTGTTAGTTATTTGATTTTTTTTAAATTTATTTTTTTAAATTTTTATTCTGTCTTTTCCCCATCCTCTGATGCTATTAAAACTGCAGGTTATTTTTATTTTTATTTATCATAGTGAAATGAGATTTGAATAATATTTGTTCTCATTGGGGGGGTATAATTTATTTTAGCGATTATCTTTTTAAAAGTAGCTGTTATTTCTTTATGTTTAAATAAATTAAGGATGTTTTTTTAAATTTCCGAATACTTTTTTTTTCTGTGTCAATTTTTTTAAATTTGCAAAAAATAAAGAAATGTTATAAATTTTGGGGAGAGGGGGATTAGATTTTAAAATTAAGTGCATTAAATGCTAACGTGTCACAAATTCAAATTTTATTTTTTTAAAAATTTCTATGAAAATCTTCATTGGAGAGGTTTTTTATATATATAGTTGTAATAAAACGTGCGCGCGTGCACGCCCAAAATGAAACATTTGAATTAAAAAGCCTAAGCGACTAACGTATGAGGTGTGGCATTTAAATAGCAGGACTGCGCCTGTTCTAGTCATTAGGTTTGGTGAATAATTAAATAATAT
The DNA here is from genome assembly GCA_019973975.1 of Trichonephila clavata. Lineage (NCBI taxonomy): Eukaryota > Metazoa > Arthropoda > Arachnida > Araneae > Nephilidae > Trichonephila > Trichonephila clavata. Next base: position 302,574 of record BMAO01005068.1, on the reverse strand, counting down.
AATTGATCTCGATATGCTTTAGGGGTAAGGAAGCTAGCTACATGTCATCACTCTTTGTTTTGTTGTTTGTTACTCCTTGCTTCAGTAGGACGTTGTTTGGTCGGAGTGCTGCGGTCATCACAAGCTAAAAAATCGAACTGTACATCAATCTCAATTTTCTGATGAAGTTAAAACGCTAACAAAATGTTTTTAGTTATTGAAGGAAGTGTTTGACAATAATTGCTCTCGAGGTTTTGAATGACATAAATGATTTTGAGAAAATCGGAAGGAAGATGAAAATGATTACCCTTTTTGTCAATCTGTGACATGATGAAAACATTCAGAAAATTTATGAAGCTGAGCAGAAAGACCGATGTTTGAGTATTTGGATAATGACAGACATGAAGAACATTGACTAAGAAACAAAAGAAAAAAATTGCATGAGGATTTGCACATGACGAACATTTGTACAAAAATAATATCCAAATACTTTACCCTGAAGCATCATTAACTAGTCACTCTGTGTGAAGCATTTGTTAGCGGGAGGGAGTGGATCTACCGTATTCACCAGAACTTGTTCAGTGTGATTACCAGGTTTCTAAAACTAAAAATTGCATCGTAGTAAACACATTTTCGGTCTGTAGATGCCAAAAACGGCAGGCCTGCTGAAGAGTGTGTGGCAAACTCGAGTTCGCATCTGTGAAAGGGGTAACAGAAAGAAGAGACTTACTGCAAAATTTTTTTAGTCTTTTCAACTCTAATGTGGTTGCAATAAGCAAATATGAGTGAATTATCCTCTTACACTTAATTAATAATAAATATTACTTATTTGATATAAGATGAAATCCAACCGACGCATTAGATGCGAATATCGTAAACCTTTCCTAATAATGATAATGAGACTGATAAAGTCACGTAGATATTCTGCAAAGTAGCTTTCAGAGAATCTCAAGCTTCTCTATCATCTTAAGGTCTCGCTATCAGCATCCTTTTCGCGCGAGCTAACTTCACTTTAATCGAAATACAGTAGAACGTCGTTTATCCGAACGTTTATTATCCGGAGCGTCAAATATCCGAACCAAAGTCTGGATACGTTTTCGAACAGTGCAATGTTCAACAGTTGTTTCGTGTGAGGCCAAAAGTGACGGGAAACCCCAAGGGGAGGGATATTTCGGGAATTTCAGTTGTGTGATTTGGTAAATATCTGCGCTAAATATTAGGTCAGTTTGTTTCCAAGTGAGGGGGTGTATACGTGCTCTTTTGTTGAGTTTTGTTGATGTAGAAACATGGATGGCATGCGGTGCAGAAGACTGTGGATTTCAAATGCTAAATAATGACGCGATTGTGATTTCCGTGCAAAAAGAATCCGACCTTGTCGACGATGAAACGGATGAAGACGAGAACAACAACGAAAGTAGCAAGGGTCAATCAAATACTAACGCGTTTTTTGCGTTAGAGACAGCTATGGAGTGGTATTAACAACAATAAGAGTGCTGTCCTACTCAACTACTGCTGCTGAAGACAATCAGAGATCTTGCAGTGAAAAAACGAAGGTGTACAATGGTACAGCGAAAAATAAGTGATAATTTTCCACAATCAAGGTAAAATTGCTACATTTTGCACCTATTTTGCTTTTTCTTCAAGAACGTTTCCCGCATGTAATGATTTTCAATATTTGTATAGTGTCCAGTATCACATACTGCATGGATCGCATTCGGTTTTCGGTTATCCGAATGGTGTCCGGTCCCAATTGATTCGGATAAACGACGTTCTACTGTAATAAAATTCATTTGCATGCGTCGTGGTTCCTTCACAGAAAGAGGTTATCTAAAATCAATTAAGCAATTCCTGAAAAGGTTTTCCCTTCGAAATAAGTTAAAAAGCGCAAAGAGAAATGTCATAAGGATGACATTAGAACACCTGCAGCCAGTGCCGGTTTATCCATTGAATGCTTGGGGCGGGTGCCCGGGTGAGCTGGACTTAACCAAATTTTCTAGTTATAAATTTCGAACCACCAGTGCCGAGGGGGCTTGTAGATCTTCTGTGCCCAGGGCCCGAAATGAGCTTAAATCGGTACTGCTTCGGTTAATGGGAAATACGTGTGCAGCTTCGAATAGTAGATGGGATATATCAAAAAGGAGATTAACAGGTGTTTCAAATAAGTATCATTAAAACATTTCTCAGGCCATTTTATTGCCACACCTCGTATGTATCCCATTTTTTTAAAAGTAACTTTTATCTTTTTTTTTTTGTAGGTAAATCTCCAACTGCGAAGGATGTCTTTTCCATTGAAGTAGTTGAGGATTCACCAGATACCAGAATTAGTGATACTGAAGGTTTGTCTGGATTTTGTGCATTTGGAGAAAGTCAAACTGTTGCCAATTTGAATATTGATTTGAACGTAGAAGAACTTAATATATCTGACAGAATCAATGTTCTAAAAAAGTTATCCAATTTTCTCAATATACCATTAAAAAAATTCAAGTTACTTCCTAAAACTGAGAAAAATTCTTTAGACCTTAATGCGGTATTAGCAGGGCCAGGCAATGCTAAAACGAAAACAAAGAATGGCGGAGTTGCTGAATGGAAAGTTGGCTGTTCCTCTTCTATTTCAAACGAACAAAAAGCTATGATATCTAAGCTCGAAAGAGCTGCAGAAGATGGCAGCTTAGCCGCTGCTATTGGATATTCTATCGTTGGTTGGCATATTACTAATGTTATTCCAAAAGTAACTCACAGGGATAAGAGGCAGATTGGACGAGGAACTCCTGTTCCTGGAGTTTTACCTACGCAGTGGCCGCGATTTACTGAAAGAGTTGATGAATACGAAATAACGGAAGATACTCTGACTCCTGAAACAAGAATTATACCTACTATGGCTTCACCTACATTGATGCAACCCTCTCATCATCATAGACATGGGCATGGCGATTTCGGTTTAGAAAGAGGACACCATCATCATCCTGTAGAATCACCAGTTTTGTTTACATCACCCACTTTACATCAGCGCATGCACACAGCTTATATCACTCCTATTGGAGCTACTCCGGTTATTGTTCCAGAAAGACCAACTAAATACATTCCAGTTACGCCAATTATCGATGAACCTTATCCAAGTCGTTACTTCCCTGAAGAACACACTCCAATAGTTGATCTTGCTTCTTCCATGATTATTCCAACGCCGGTGGTTGGAGCTACAGATACACTTCCTATACAAACATTTGTATCATCAGTAGATGGTATAAGTTCTGAAATAAGACCTACTAAGAGTCAGACAGTTGTAGAGAAAACAAAGAAACCACCAGGAGTTCCAAACTTCAGGCCAACTATCGAAAGACGTGTGCAGAAATTGACGATGGTAGCTGGAAAAGTATGGAAATTCCAAATTCCGGAAGACACATTCTCAGATTTGGAAGATGGAAATACTAGGAATTTGAAATTATTGTTCATGACTGCTGAACGAACAGCAGTTCAACCTAGCTCTTGGATTCAGTTTGATCCTGAGAAACAGATGCTTTATGCTTTGCCACTTGATGAGCATATTGGTAAATATGAATTTATTTTAGAAGCTATGGATAGTGAGGGAGCCTCAACTAATGATAGGTTAGACATACATGTATGGCAACATCATTCTGCTCGAGCCAGACATCATGAGTTCTCTGTTTCTTTGAAATATAACAAGTGGCAATATCCAATCACTATTGATTGGAATATTGAATTTGCTAAAAGACTTTCGACCTATTATGGGGATAGAAACGAAAGCAATATTGCCGTTCAATCTGTAGTAACAGAACCTGTTACTACCTTTACATGGTCTAATGATTCACTTCCTTCATACCCATGCCCTAACGAAGAAATTGCTGATTTGACTAATAAATTAATTGATGAAAATACAAATGAAGTTTCTGTAGCATTTAGAAAGGCCATGGGCTCCGATTTTAATATTATTGATGCCAGTGTTAATTTCCTTGGTGTTTGCCATAGTCCAGCTTCAACTACTTCATCGACCCACTCCAACTTTCCACCTATGCTGCGCAATCCTATTGAACGAATTAATACTACAGTTGGAGAGATTTTACGTTTTAAAATACCAGATGATACATTCTATGATTTTGAAGATGGAAGCACTCGATACCTCACTCTCACTTTCTTAACCATCGAAAATGTGCGTCCACCGAAATCTTCCTGGGTCCAATTTGATCACAAATCTCAAGAACTCTATGGATTACCTTTTGATGGAGATGCTGGACGACATGAATTCCAGTTGGTGGCTGTGGACACTAATTCATTGCATATTAATGATGTTTTTGTTATTGAAGTTCATCCGAGACCTCCCAAGAAATGGAATGTTGAATTCAGTCTCCATATTGACCATGATTATGAAGAATTCAGTAAGGACATTAGTAAAAAGGTCTTGGTTGCTTGGAAATTGGCTAAACTCTATGATGATCCAGATCCTCGTTACCTCACAGTTGGATCTATAAGTAAAGGCTCAGTTGTGTATGCATGGACTAACAACACTCTACCTCATGATCCTTGTCCTAAAAGGACCATTGACAAACTAGTCAAGAATATGATAAATGAAGATGGAACTTTGTCATCCAAATTAACTGAAGCAATGCTTCCAGAGTTTAAGATAATTAAAGCTGATGCCATGCCCCTAGGTATTTGCCTAGGTGAAGTAACACCAACCTCTGTGACCATTGCACCACCTCCAGCTACCCAGAAAGCTGAACCTGCTGCAACAACAGATGATGACATATATATCACTACAATAATTCCAGCTGTTGTCATAGCAGTTATGCTTATAATTGCAGCTTTAGTTGCATGTTTCCTCTATCGAAAGAAACGAAAAGGCAAGATGACTATGCAGGATAATAATACTTTTATTGGAAATCGAGCTCCAGTCATTTTTGGAGATGAGATGGAAGAGAAGCCAGACCCTGCCAAGCCTCCAGTTATAATGCGTGAAGAGAAACCTCCATTGGCTCCACCCGATTATTTACGTTCTTCGGCCAGTAGTAGGGATTCAACCCCACATCTTGATCGAGTAGAACAAGCCAACATCAGGAACACAAATGCTGATCTGCATATAGATCCCTCTCCACCATATCAGCCACCACCTCCATTCACTACAAATAGGGACAGTAAGAATTCTCGAAATAAGGGCACACCAACATACCGGCAGCCACCTCCATACATGCCGCCTGTGCCACCTTAAAAGATTTTTAAGGCTTGCAGAGTGGGCATGATTGTGCCTTCACCTGCCAAAGAAAGACTATTCATATGTACTCTACTTTGATGTTGCATTCGTGTTTATTCAATGCCTGTTCTTCTCTCTCGCTGTCAAAAAGAGCTTCTGAGAAAAACACAATGAAAATCTGATACTGAATTTTATGTTAAAAATATCTCTTTTCTTTAAAATTGCCTTAAATATACAAAGCTGTCTTGTGTACAACTAATGTGTCCTCAATTATTGATATTTTTGTGTGTAAAACACAAGGAACATTAGAATTTTTATTCTGCTTGTAAGGTTGACAATTCTTTATTAATGTATGCTCATTTTATATGTATGTGTGTAGCATGAAATTCAATATCAAACTGTGACAAGTTGTTTGCTTTTGGACATTGCAAAAAATATTGTGCCTATTCATGATGGCTGTTTTATCACAATCACTTTTAGTCATATTTTGCTTCAATTTGCATTTGTAACAAATTGATTTAACTTTATGTTTTTTGACTTTATGTTCTTGAAATAGTATCATTCTCTTCAAATTTCATAGTTGTTTTTTTTGGCTTCCTGTCATATTCAATTAATGTACTATGAATATTATTTTTAAATGCATTTTTTGCATTTATATTTTGTGTTTTAATGTCTTAGATACTTTCAAAATCCATATTTTTAAAATGAAGCTCAGAAATACAAGTTCGATTATACATATGAATTATTTTTATTATTTCTCCTATGCCTTATAAATGATACTAATTCTTAAATTGTGAAAACAAATTCAGTTGGCTCAAAAAAATATTTTGTATAAAAGCTATGACTGGTGTTTACCTTAGTAAATTATTTCTTAACTGTTTGTTTTTATTTTCTTTAGACATATGAAAATAAATCAAATCTTCTAAAAGACTGATTTTAGTTTTCAACATTCAGCATTTTATCTTAACCTTTGAAGCGCAGAAAAATAAATTCGCTGAATTTTTCAAAATAAAATTATAAATGCAATGTATGGAACTAAGAACAGAGAAAATACCTTTAAAAAAAATTAGAGTACATTCCCCCGAGGGGGAGGTGGTTTCATAGAAGTACCACCGCGCACTTACGACATAATTCTCGGATGAACAAAAAAAATGATTTGCGTCAGATTTGTAAGTATATTCTTTATATATTTGTAATAAATTTACTAAAATATGCGATATTAATATTAGAATACTTTAAATATTAAATAATACAAAATATAACTATAAGCGATTAAAATCAACTGCAATAGCCAGTAAAGTTTTTTTTTCATTGTTTCTTTATTATTAAAACCATGCAGTAATACTGAAATAATAAACCCCTCCCCAAATCAATGGCAAAACCCCATAATTTATTAGTTATTTCACTGCCTGAGTCAAAGAAAAGAAAAAAGGGCTAAATCTCTCACGTGTGCGTGCTATAAGCCGGAGAAGAAACGGACAATTTTCATGTTCTAGGTGCGCGGTGGTATCAGTCTGAAACCACACGAAAATATCTTTATATAAGGCACTTCTTTTCATTATTTATCATACTAAAAATTAGTTATGCTATGAAAAGCATATGCAGCAAAAATGTACATACCTTACTTTTAATTTTTGTCTATTTTTATTTGCTAAAAAAAAATCTTTTTGAAAGTGGTTAAAAAGGGCTTTTAAAGTGATGCATTTTTCTCACAGAAATAAGAGTTTTCTGTCTCGTGCTGACATCTAGTGTCTTTTAAAAGAGTTAAAAGATATGTTTAAGATTAATGGTTTCATTGAAATACCATTGCTCGTTTAGAGATATTTTTTAGAAAATGGTGGTTTCAGAGAGATACCACCGCGCGTTAAAGGGTTAAAAGTAATAAAAACTAAACTTGCGGAGAAGAAATCCACATCTGTTATATTTAAAAAAACGTTATTAGAAGCAAAGAAAAGTCTCTACTAAGTTTTTAATTTTTTCACAGCACAATACTATTCTTTAAAATATTTCTTCAAATAGAAATCTGTTGTAAGTTAATAAGCACCTTCATTTTTAAGAAATATTTTAAAGATACTTAGTTAACATAATTGTTGCTTGAATTCCTGATGTTGAATATAACAATTTGTTTGCTCATGAAAAATTCAGCAACATGGATTTCTATAATAGTTTGCATGCTTTAATTTTTACTATTGATTTTGAAATTAAAAGGATATTTTTAAAACAATTTGAATATAATTTCTTTTTAAAACATGAAATTATAATGAATATATGTCTTTTTATGTATGAATGTTTATATTTCCAAGTTTCTTTATTCAGTAATACTCAACGAGATGAAATAAATCACTGATCAAACTGTGTTGGACATTTTTGCTCTCAAATTGGATAAGTTCATGTATTCTAAATACATAATGATTTCTCTATTCTCAGTTTGTTATGATTTCTTTATTCCATGATCAATTTGATATATCTATTAAGGTATTTTTACAGTGTTTTTCCAAGACAAATAGTGAAAAATGAACTTGTATGTAGCCTTAGCTTTTATAGAAAACGATTTAAAATCTCTTTAACAATTGCTATTTATGATTACATGTTTATAATTTCTCACCATGTCATATGTAGAATTACTCAACTCAGATATATTATTTACAATAATCATTTTATTGAAAAAATTAGGCAATAAAAATTTTTATTGGCTAATTTACTTCTAAAATATTTTTTTAAATTCAAAATGCTGAAAGGTAACTATCTTTAGTATGTGTATATAAAGTTAACAGCAAATATATTGTACTTAAAGTATGTATATTAAATGTTAAACCTTTTATATGTTTATGTTTCAATTTTATTTTGCTCTTTTTCTTTAAATCATGGGAAACAGTTTTAAAGCATTTTTCTTTACAAAAACAAATTTGTTCTAGGTCACAATTGTGTTCTGTTTCTACCCACCTTAAAAATAATGGCAATAGTGATTTAATTCCTTAAAGAATTGTTACATATTCTAAGTGTACTTTAGAATATGAATTCTTAAATATATTTCAAAATAATAATAAATTTAAGCATGTTTAGGACTTCTAATTTATACCCAGTTTATTTATAATTATATACAATTTCAAGAAGAAAAAGAAATTGAGACTACTGTCTGTAATTTTTGGATTATATGGAGTAAACATACTTCAAAGTAATATCCAAATGATGTGAATCAAGAAAAATTAATGTAAAATACTCTAGTTATGTTTCCATATTTACTGCATGCTGAATGCGTGACTGCTAATATTTGTACATGCCATGTTTGCTATATACCTATTTTATGGTGAAAATGTTTTCATATAATGTGTTTGCTTCTTAAATTTACATTTTTCATGTATTTGTGTTTATATATATGTGTTAACAGTGTTTGTAAAACATACTTAAATAGAATTAATTCTTTATCTATTGTAATGTAAATAAATATTTGTATAGGCAGCTTTTACACTAAGTCCACATATCTAAAGGGGAAAAAGATAACAGATTGAAAAACTGTAATACATTTTAGGTATCACAATAGATTTCTTTATTTATTGAAATCTTCAGTGTAAGATGTAGTTTAATATGAAATTAAAACATTTGTTTTGGGTATTATTGATATAAAATTATAAATAACATTATAATTTTTCTAATTTTTAAAATTGCTATTGTTTAACATATCCTCTTTAGATTAAAAAGAATGCAAATAATCATGTTTCTGTGAAGTATGAGTTTAAAAATAGGAATTTAATTTTATTTACTTTTATGTGCAAATAATTTTTAAATTTTGGATTTTTTTTATAAAATTTATATATGCATTTAAAATATTTTTTGTGTACAACATCATATATGTGTAACTATTGTGTATGTGAATTAAAAAATGAATAGAATGTGTGCATGTTTTGTGTAAAACAGATGCTGTTCTTCAGAGTTTATTGGTATTATCAATTTCTATAGAATTTAAAGCATTACGAATAATTATCTTCTTATTTTTCATACATGAATTATTTCTATAAACTTTTCTGCATATTTTTAAATTAGAAAAAAGATTAATTCATAATTGAAAAAGATATTTGTTTTGAAATAATTGAGGGGGGAAATGTGATTCTTGTCGTCAAAATCGTGCAAAGATGCGAGAAAAATTGTATTAGAATAATAGGTTTATCATTAGGAATTTAGATTTCCTACTACGAAGCAGTTATGTTTTTGTTTCTAAATGTGAATGTTACAGAGTTTCAACAAAGTGACCTAAGTCAGTGCTATAGTGTTATGAAAACAAAATAAAATTTTTTCAATTTATTTTAAGTGCCATGTTATTTAAAAAAATACATTATACCCAAGCTATAGATTTCACATGAATACATTTTATTACATATCTAGGTGTATACATTTGTAACACCCAAAATAAATGTATCCAAAACTATTTTGAGATAGTAGAATTGTAATAAAATGTAAAAGATGTAATTTTAGATATATATCAGAAATACATAATGTTCACTTTCATACCAAGCCAATACCATTTAAAGTAATTATATTTTTTATAATATTGATGATTAAACAGCGCTTTTATGAAATGCAACAGAAAAAGAATTTGGAAATGATTTACAATTTTTCCCTTCTCCGAATTGAATCATTTGATAGTATAGTAATGCACACTTAAACATCAATTAAATATATATATTGCAAAACATATTACAAAACTCACAGTTGTGCTTTGCATGCAGACTGTTAATATTTATAAAGTGGTAAATAAAAATAAAAAATTTGGTAAATAAAAATCAAAGTAATTTATTGATATCATGTATAAATGTAAAACAAATAAAAATGATTTAAGTACAAACTATATTCCCAGGAAAAAAATATTTCAAAAAGCAATAAAATACAATCAAATGTTAAATATTAATAATGGTTTAATAAAAAAGCTCTAGTATTACTGTGGAACCTGTATGATTCACAGAAAACAACTTGAAAAACAAATCATGTTGTCATAACTCATTTCTAAAAATCCCTGTAGAAGTAATGCAATTGGGAAAATATTGTATAATGATTTTATATTTACATAAATAAAAAAAAAATGATCAAAGGACTAATAATATAATAATTATTTTATTAAATTGTTGGTGCATTCATTATAAATAATTTGTCTTCTTCTTTCTTAATCCAATGGACGATTTTTTTCATTGCATTTGTAGCATCTGTTTTTGTGACCAATGGTTCAAATGCAGCATAAAGCTCAAAACCTTGCATATGCTATAAAAAAAAAGCTCACATTTATTGACTTTTTAACAGTTTACTGAAATTCCCTAATGGATAATCAACTGCCATATTTAACGAAGAAAAAATTAAATTCACATTTAGAAAAAGAATATCTTTAGAAAATTCATGTAAAGAATTTAATATATATTAATCATTTAAATATTTGTAAATTATCTGATAATGTTTAAAATGTATAAATGCACATAGCCCAAAAAATTGAGCGTTACATAAGAATTATAAATTTAGATCTCTATAATGCAGATTTCTTCTTGGATTATATCATACTTCTAAATTTATTATTGAGATTAATGTATTATGAAATAATTACATAATTTTATAACTTTGTTACATGGTTTTAATAAATAGATTCATTGGACAATAGTTACTTTAAAAGAAAAAATAAACTGATATATTTTTGCTCAATATTACAATTTCTTACAATATTAACTGAATATAATATGCAAATTTCAAGAATCTTTTGAAAAGTTTTGCTTTTTTAAATAATTTAGGATTTATATAAATAAAAATAACATTCATAATTAGAAATAATGAAATTTATAAATAAAGCACTATGTTGCTTACTTTCAGTGAAATGTAACTTATGAGTACATAACAATGTACTTTAATTTACATTTAAATAAAAAAAAGGAAAATTCTGACTTGAAATTAATATGAAATGGATTCTGTACTATATTTTAATTAAATATAAAATTTTATTTATACAGGTAAGCAAGCCTCCTACAACACGGTAGATACATTCCTCAAAAAAGCCGCATTATAAGAAATCACGTTGTAGGAAATATGAACACCATGTAAAGCAAATCACAAGTGACGTATAGATATTAACAGAAAAAAGTGAATTGTGAAATGCGTAGTTTACCTGATTGATTTTTCTTTTTCGATAATTCAAGCAGTCAAGGGTTGCCAGTGTTGAAAAAATCTACAGAGATGCCACTTTATGTAATTTTTTTTATTTGAAGCGTAATAGAATATGTAACAACAAACGCCTTGTAGGAAAATTTAAATTGCATTATGGAAAAAAATACTCAATATCTGAAACACGTTGCTCAAGTACCGCGTTAAAGGAGGCTTACCTGTAAATTATTATAACACTTATATGTAACATATTTATTTTATTATGCTTATAATACAAACATGACGGTTTCTTATGAGAGTTCTAAATTGAAAGTAGAACCAATTAAAATCCTATTATTCCATTAATTATTAAAATGTTTACTGATTTGGAAATATTTCACTGCAATATAAACTAGGCATTCAATCCTGAATGTTACTTACTGAATGCCTTTTCATAGCATATCAGACCAATAAAAAAATTAAAGCAGCAACATTAAAAAAATATTAACCAAAAAAATACATTTCACACTTACCCATCCAACCATAGTCTCCCGTTCTCCACTGTAATATAGCATCTTTAAAGGGCGAGAGCTTTTGCACATTCTGTGATGCAAATATTGATAGAGCCCAAAAAGATGCATCCAGTCATCTGACGTTATATAAGGTGCATCCATTCCAGGCATAGTGAATTGAGCAGCTGATCGAGATTTGTACAGAAAATGTCTAACTTCTGTTATTCCAACTTGAGAAATAGAATAACCTTTACTATTAACAGATTTGTATATAGCATCTAAACAGTGATATTTCTTTAATCTCTGAAAAAGAAATTTAAAATTTTATGCATTTGCAAATCTAACAAATTCTAACTTCAATTACACTAGGCAGACTTCTTAAACACCTGAACTGAAAATACAAGCATATATTCCAGTTGAATTAATTCATCACAACACTTAAGGTAGTATTAAGAGTCATTCATAAAAAGCTAATGGATGAGAAAATCTAATTTCCAATTAATTTAGGATTTAATTAACAATAACAATGAATGACCATTAACTTTTCTCACTTGCATACCATTGAAAAGATTCAATTATACATAATGGAAAGCTAAGTTTAGGCACTTTTTATTTAATAATACTTAAAATGTGAAAAGCAACTTTCTTTTAATTCTTTATTTATCTTTAGACTTAACCCTTTCTCTGTCGGTGTCGAATCTCATACGTTTGGCAATTTCGTGCCGTATAGTCGGGGTCGCATGTCATGCAACGAAGGAAAAAATTGCATCGCTGAAATTGAATTGGTCGCTACGCAGATGCCTCTGTGAATTCTGCGATTATTTTTGGTATTTCCGAATATTTCTAAGAGTTGGCGCAACTAGTACTACTTTTTTCACAATTTTCCAAGCAAGATTTCCCGCTTGAACCAAAACAGAATCATTTTGTACTTTCTATAAATTTGCACACGCTAGTGTAATTTTTACACGTCAAAATTGCTTTTATGATGGATTCAGAGAGTGAGTCTGAGGACAGTGAATTTAATATTTCTAATTCGGAAGATGATAGCTCTGATTTATCAACTGATGATATTTTTTCTGAGTCTAGTGAATCTGAAGATGATGATATAAGCTCAGCGAGGATGTGGGTAAAAGAGAAAACAGTGTGTCCTGCTACTCCTCATTTTGATTTTACAAAAAACCCTGGAATATTGGTAAACTTTAGTGATGATAATTTGATTCAATATTTTGAGTATTTTTTCGATGGTTCTATGTTCCAGCTGATAGTGGAGGAAACTAATGTATATGCTGAACAATGCTTTCATTCTCAGAAATCTAAAATGCATTCAAAGCAGCGGGAATGGCGTGCAACTTGTAAGGAAGAGGTCAGAATTTTATTGTGTATTTGGATCATGCAGGGCATAGTAAAAAAGCTAGTTGAACAGTGGTATTGGTCAAATGATGAAAAATTGTTTACCCCTTTCTTCCGAAAAATGTTTACATAATTTTAATAGTTTTTTTATGTATATATTTTTTGTGTTACTTTTATTTCACAAATATTAACCTCAAAGCAATAACATAAATAAATATAGTATCAGAGTATATTTTCTTAAGCCTAAATCTTCATGCATTGCAGTGAAAACTGGAGATTAGTAGACAAGATATAATATATTGGACAACCCGTAAGTCTAGAAAAAACTGCTTTCTAACAAAAAAAAATTGCATTTTTAAATTTAGACTAGAGTACATATTAAATTTCAGCAATAAAAAAAAATGTTTTTTTTTTACCGGAAATTCGAAAAAAAAATCCGACAGAGAAGGGGTTAACACTTTTTTAAAAAGCAACAATCGAGAAGAATATGTATATTTTTTAAAGATAATTAATTTTATCTTTACAGATATGTTTAAAATATAAAAACATATATTAATATTTTTATAAGATGACTCATCAAATATATATAATATTTAGCTTCAAAAGATTAATAAAAATTTAAAGGAATTATTGAAACTTATTATTCAAAGCAATATATACAGAGCAGTCATATTAAAGTAAAATATAAATGACCACCTGTAAAAAGCCAGAATAACCAGCTTTCGCAATGAGAACTGCTACAAAACGTGCAGGAAGAGAGTTAAATAGGTTCCTGAAGGTGTTCACTGGGATATTGAGCCATGCCGACTCCAGTGCTGTGGCCACTTGCACTAGATTACGCGGGTAAGGATCCATGGCACGAACAACCCAATCAAGATGGTTCCTAAAATTCTTGATAGGGTTTAAGTAAGGAGAGTTTGCTGACCAGGGGAGAAAGGTAAACTCATCTGGGTGTTCTTCGAACCATGCATGTACACTGCCAGCTATATGACACTTTGCATTGTCCTTCTGATAGATGCCATCATCCTGAGGAAAAACAAAATGCACATATAGGGTGGACATGGTCCGCAAGGACAGTTGCGTGCTTCTATTGATCCATTACACCTTCCACAATGATGAGTGAATCCAGAGAATGCCAAGGAAACATTCCCCAGACCATAATACTCCAGACTGGACCATTCCGATAAAGGTTGCAGGATGCTTGCTTTCAGAAGTTTCACGCCATAAAGGCCAACGTCTATCTGTCGAATGGAGCATAAAATGTGATTTATCAGAAAATGCTACCTGTCGCCATTCAGTTAACGTCCAATTGCAGTACTGGCATGCAAATTCCAACCTTTGTTGAAGATGAACAACACTCAGCATAGGTGCATGAACCAGGCGCCTGCTGCGGAGGCCCAGACGCAGCAATATTCACTGAATAGTAGTTTGGGAGACACTGTTGGTATCCCCTTGGTTCATCTGGGCAGTCAGTTGCTCAATGGTAGCACGTCTATTTGTCCAAATGCATCTCTGCAGCCGTTGTTCACCTCTGTCATCTAGGACTCATGGTGGACCACATCTGCCTCATCACTGATTTTGGACAGTCTTATTTTGCCATGCACAGTATACTTTTACCATGGCGGCATGCCAACAGTTCACAAACTTAGCCATTTTGGAAATGCTTTCACCCTTGGCCTGAAAGCCAATGAACATGCCCTTTTGGACATCAGCTAAATTACTCCATTCCTGCATTAAGCCAATGGCTGCAATGTTTTCTGAAACCCTCACACACACTTTATATATGCTCAACTGCACTGTGCTGCCTTCTGTGATTGGTTATTTAACATTGACGTCGAAAGTACATGGTAGTCACATTAATGAGACTGGACTGTGTATATATATATATTAATATTTTATTTATTTATAATTTAATTTCATTGCATCAAGCAGGAAATCAATGCATTAATAAATTAACATAAATGAGAAACGTGATTGCAACTACATAAACAGCACTTGTTACTTTTTTAGTAACTGCCTTTTAACCATAATGGATTTCAAAACAAAAGAATTAACAATTTGTCTTGTGATTAAGTCTGAATTATTTTGTAACTCACATATTAAACGTTTTACTTTCACTCTGTCATGTTAAAGAAAGAAAAAGTATCCAAGTGAAATTAATTCTGTCAATTAAGACAACTGAATATCAAAAGAGAGAAAATTATTGCTTTCTTAATAATGTAAGTTGATTTTTTTTAAAGAACAGGATTTATATATATATATATAAATTTCTTTTGCTCATCAAAAACAATTTTTAATAATGGTAGAAATTTTAACATTAAAAAAAAATATTTTAACATAAATACTTATAAATAAATATTTATGCAGCAGTTCAAAACAAAATCACCAATTTTAAAAAAAAAAAAATTATGTTACAATTTATTTTGAATAGATAAAACTTTTGACATTTGCTTTTAACTGATATAAACCATATTAAAGGTAAGCATTTAATATGTATATTATTTTTTTCCAAT
Organism: Trichonephila clavata; assembly: GCA_019973975.1. Taxonomy (NCBI): domain Eukaryota; kingdom Metazoa; phylum Arthropoda; class Arachnida; order Araneae; family Nephilidae; genus Trichonephila; species Trichonephila clavata. The sequence continues at coordinate 286,906 of BMAO01005068.1, read as the reverse complement.
ATGAATTACATTGATTCCTCATATCAAAAGAACATTTGATTAAATAGCTTATTGAATTTAAAAACAACATTTGCAAGTTCCAATAAAATCAAATAAAAGAATAATTATATTCGAAAAATTTATGTATATAAAAATAGTCAAATTAAACATGAAATGACTGCATTTTAATTTATTTAAGAAAAAAATTAGAATTTTTGAAATTTTTTAACACAAAAAGGCAGTAATATTATTAAAAGATAGAAATTCATATATAGTAGACTCCCTCCCACATAACATAGTAGATATATTTTGTGTGATATGAATCTGTATTTTGACTCAAAACATAGTTTAATTGATATGAATCCACCAGAGATAACAAATATGTACATCCTCTAAATGAAATTAGGTTTAATTTCAAAAAGACTTATTCTCCTAAAACTCCCCTCAAATTTAAGTTGAATAAAATAAATGACAATGACTTATAGTGTTACCATACAAAAGTTACGTTAATTATTGGAGCTAAAACATATTCAAATCACAACATGTCTCGTTCTTTTACCATGTTATATGAGCCCCTTACGGAGGTTCACAATTTTTCCCCATGTTATACGAATCAGTCTCGTATGAACCTGTGTTATGGGGATTTAGTGTACTTAAACAATCACAAAAACAAATTTTCAAAATTTTTACAGATTAATAAAAAAAAAGTTATTTAAAAAACAGATCACATACGCTATACTAAACTTACCTCAACAATTTTATTCCTGCATTCTTTTAATTCAAAGAATTTATCCTTATCAACAGACAATAACAATAAACATACTTTGTTGGTTTCATCTAAATATGATATATGACCATGAAGAAAACCACTGGAAAAAAAAAACCACAACATTTACATATACATATACAATACAACCATACATAGAATATATCAATTGGCATTTAAAAAGCACTCTAGAAAACCCTATTAAAATTGACAGAAATATAGCTACATCTTTATTATATAAATATTAAGTAAATAAAATAATGTAAAAACAGGACAAATTAATTTTTGATGTTCTAATAAGGGTGGAAATAAAAGAAAAAATTTGATGCACATATGATGCAAAAATGCAAAAAAAAGTTATCTTTCATCATACTATTTATCATGTGCAAGCATTTTAACAACACAAACAATATGAAACTCGCCAATAATTCACAAAAATTGTAGTGCCCTATAGGATGAGGGGAAAATGTATTAAAATTTAATACTGTAGAAACTTTAGTTTTAAAATATTAATTTCCTTAATGTAGGCAAAAAATCAAATAAATCATTTATTCATATATATTGTTGAAAATACTTAAAGGCTCTGCTCAGAGTATGAAATTTACAACAAATTTCTGTCAATCTAGGTCAGAAATGTAGATTTCAAAATTTTAATATAATGCACAGAATAGAGAACAAAAGTTTAAAATAATTAAGTAAAAAATTATGGAATCAATATGCAATAGCTAACAAGATGTTTCACAAGGATTTTAATGTTTTTAAGACTTATAAACTGTAAACATAATATGAACAAACAAACAAATGAACATAGTTTGATGCATAACTTAATTTGAGAATTTAATTAACTACTGATGATATTCTGCTTTGATGCTAAAATGTGACATAAGTTATCTAGACTCCAATTAGACTGTAATAAATCCATCTCTCTCGGTAGCTTGACAAATCACCTTTGCTGTCTCAGTGACTAATTTTAATGCATTGTTCTGATGACTGAGTATTTCATGAGCAATTTGCGAAACCTCACACATTAAGAATGCTGAAGCCAGGAACATTTTAAGACTTTTTGAAGCCCTAGGCCCTTATGCAAAATTAGACCCTGAGCCTCTACACAAAAGTAGGCCATGGGCTCTAATACAAATGTAGGCCCCACCTATGACCTATAAAAGTAGATAGTGCATAGCATAAATTGTCAAATACTAGTACAAACCCGAAGCAAATAAATGTGTATGACTTACAATTGCACAAATCAGCTCAACCGACTGATGCTTTTTGATTGAATGAGTAATGATAGTGTATAGTGGTAGGCCTAAGCCAATAAAAGGACGACAGTCATCACATGAAGCCAATTGACATATCGTCTGATATTCCAAGTTTTTTGGAGAATACAACTGAAAATAACATTTGACCATCGAAATTATTCAAATCATTATCTTTTTAAGGATGTCGAGAATGAGACAAGGCCATGCCCTTGCTGAAGCTACATTTATTAAAAAAGCTTCATCTGAAATTATCATAGAAAGTGGTAGTACAGTTTCCCCCCAATGATTGATGGATGGATTATTAACACCACACTTCAAAGTTACTGGCAATGGACCACATAATTATGATGCATGATCAAGTGATGAGGATAACACCAGAGTTGGCAAACCATTCTCCAAACTTTCACACCGTGTCAATATGAGGACTTTACGCCTTAACAGAATTAGTGTGCATTAAGTCCTTTACATAGTAGATCTTTAGTGTTACCAAGATTCAAACTTATAACTCAACAGAAACAACACTGGTCAGGAGCCTGCAACCATGGCCACTCTGCTATTGTAGCCAATCAGTTCTAATAGATGGGCTCATAGAAGTCTTTAGCTTCAAAATTAAAACCTAGAATTGTAAATTTATACAGTCAAATAGATTTAATTGCTTTGTTATCAAGACACAAATATGCACTAGTCCTTAGTTAATTTTGCCTAGTCTATAATCATTGCTATTTTTGGCACTTCCAAAGATACCATTGCACTGAATCACAGGATCTATCCACAATTTTAACTTCATTACAGATCAATGTTAATTCTTATTTGTTTTAAAGACATATTTAGAACCATGCTTATAAATACTTCCACCATATTGGTGCAAAAACTTTTAAAATGTTTGCAACTAGTAAATATAAATTATGTGATGGATTACACATCAGCTGTCCGATATATAATATAAACAAATATTTTGATTTACAATCAACAACTACTTTGAGTAGTATAATATTTTCCCAGTTCTCATCTTGACAAACTTGTTAAGCACTGGCTATGGCTTCACAAATAATAAATAAGTATTTGTGAACAGTAATTAGGCCTTTTATATTTATTTCTAGCAGGCTAACTTGAATTTCCTCAACGTTTGACAATTTTTAAGATTTGTGCAATGATTTTTCAATAATACCTCAGAATGCATGAGGTCCTGTAGAAAAAGAAATTCTATTCCGCCATCTGAATATTCCAGTGAATGTAATAGAGCTGATACACAAGCTACTGTAAGGTTGTTTTTCTTTCACTTCAATAAACCTTATTATTCTTCATTTCTTTCAGTGCCTATTTTGATTTCCTCATATCTGATGGCTATAATGTTATTAGCAGAAAGTTTACTATCTGTTAAAGAGAGATTTGATTTTGATTTACATTGTACTTCAAAGAGTCTGAGACAGACCTTATAAATTTGAACCATGATCATGTGACAAGGACAACACCTGAGCTGACTCTGTTAGAGTGAATTATGCTCTTGGTAATGGTTTTTGTTATGTAACTAGATAAATCACATGATCAAGATAAATAGGTTGAGGTTCTTAAATCAGCGTAACATGCTCATACGCTATTTTGCATCTAAATTTGCACATTCTAATATTGGGTCCCTTCTGCAATTTAAGATATAACAGAATGCACCATTATAACGTCAGGATTTCTACTCTTTTCCTTCCTATGATTTTGTAGTAGTAAGTCACAAGAGAAGCATACCTGATCTAAAACCAAACCTATATCTTGAAGCACTGCACTTGAGACTGGTAATGCTGCTGCATAGTCAAAACATTTATTTGTCACATTTCCTTGAAAAATGAAAAAGTAATATTTGTTGTGAACCAGGTGTGTTGGCTTCACGTGTAAATATATAATTTTGCAGTGACAAAGTAAGCACATAGATACAAGCTCAAGTAATGTATGCCAATCTACTGCTGGTACAGTAATAAGTGACATAACCTTGAATGTCCGTCATGTTCTGTTGGACAAATTCCTTCCTTAGTGAGGAAGAAGTTGAATGCATCCACACACAGAATAACATAGAAATGAATCCTTTCAGGATCAGAGGAGACCCTTGATATGAATATTTAAGTAAAATAAAACTATTTCACCTCTGTTTTATGCAATGGAAACTTTTCCACTATATTATATATTAAATTTTAGGACAATTAAAACTTATCAAAGTCACAATGTTACAAAAATACAACAAACTTTGTAAAGATGGAAATAAAAAAAAAAAAATTTCAAGCTGAAAGGCAGGGAAAAAAACTTTTTCTGCACTGATGAAACCTACAGTGTGTTGTAATTCTAATGTTACTATAAGAGCATAGTTACATAACTACACTTAGCTTACTTTATATCACAGCAATTTCAAAATAAACAAAGTTTTAATACAAGTTGATATTAAAACTTCTCTTCAGATAGACAATCTTAAAAGAGGAAGAAGGGAGGGGATTCCAACAAACTATCATTTAATTCAAAGCAATATTTAATAAATAATACATAATTTTATAAAGAAAAAATTTACCTGGAATCAAATTTTGGAAGACAAATAGGTAACCATGTTTCTACAGACTTGAAACTTTCTGAAGAACTAACAAGATTCATTAATATGTGAAGGTCAGCAGGGTGAAGATAGTACTTTTTCATTCTCACTAGGGTAACAAGCTGGTTTTCAACCAGTACAATGGAAAATACAATACTCTAAAAAAAAAGGAAAAAAAGTTCTTCACAAACTTTTTTTTTTAAATACAAAAATTCTTAATGTTTCAACCTTAAAACATGTGTTATTATTACCATTAATACTTCACATTAAAATCTAATTTAACATGTAGAAAATTAATATTACAAATTGAATACATTTTATTTCTTTAAGACAATTTTAGACAATGCCTCAGCTCTTTCAATGGAACTTAAGCATTAGAGAAGCCTTGGCAAAAGAAGTATCATATAGTAAATTGCTATAAATCTAATTTAAAGTTAAACAATAAATATGAATATAACACAACCAAATAAGTCATAGTTAAACAATAGTCACAGTAATATATTAGCAAACTTAGTATTAGGAGCTAAGGTTGTAGGGTTAAACATAGTTTTAAAGAGCCAACCTTTCCTAATATTTGCCTACATCACTGGGCTGAAAAAGAAGAGAAAATAGTTTATGAAGAATTTAATGGCAAGACTACAAATACTTTCTAAAAATATAAATATAACAGTATAATAATAGAAATTTACCCCCATACCAACAACTAATAAAAACCCAAAAGCTATTGGAAAAATGAAAAATTATTTAAGATAAAAATCTAAGCGAAGTAATAAGCAAATTCATCAATGAGAAACTGCCAAAATGACTAAAACAGGAAAGAACATGAAGAAAATACATAACACAAAATACTTTAGAAAACTCTAGTAACTATATAATACTAGTAACATTATAAATGTTACTAGTCTTACTAAAAATATAAGAAAATCATGAAAATTTTTTAAAAATTTTATTGGTGTAAAAAGGTATGAACAAATAAAAAAAATAAAAAGCTTTCTGAATGTAGAATTATGAAATAAAATAATCAACAGTACCATCTAGATAAAGTGATAAAAATTTAAAGTATGGAGGAAAATATAAAAGCAAATCTAAAAGTTAAAAGAAAAAAAAATTTTTTTAACTTAAGGCAAGCCAAGCATACTGACCTTATTAGAAATACATGCACACAAAAAAAAAATAAATAATGTAAGTATAAATAAAAATTAAACACACAAGTCATAATTTAAACAATAACTAATAATGTTTGTCATTATTTTTATTAAGTAAAAAATTACACAATTGTAAATAATTAAGAATAATATTTATATAGGTAGAGATATATTACTATTCAAAGAAGTACTTCAATATTAAAATAAAATGCTTCCTTCAACCAAAAATATAACCATTTAATTTATTATATACATTACATCATGGGGTTTAATTTTTTGGGTTTATGAATAAGTTAAAATAATTATACTCTCTCTTAAAGTTTTTTAATACTTCTTTCTTTCAAATTTCTTTTAACATTTTTTTTTAATTAGGATTTTTGTTATAATCTAAATTAGTTACATACTATCATTATTCATTATGACATTTGCAAATAGAGCACTTGACATTTTTCAATCACAGATAATGCTTTCAATTTCTCAATATGACGTTTTAATATTACTACTATCCAAAATTTAGGAAGATAAATTGCATGTTAACTATTAAGATAATTAGGAAAGTTAAATGTCATTTCAATGCTTAAAAAAAATGTTTAAAATTTAATTCCAAAATTTATGATTATAAATTTTAACTTAATTTTACCTTCTACACAATTTTTTATTCCTATTATTTCTAGAAAGTAAATGCATAATATTTTTAATTAATAATATATGAAAAAGTTTTACATTACATAACATTCTCAATTAATGAATACAATAATAGAATAACAATAAATGCTGAAGGGAAAAAAATGAGATACAAAGTTAGAGTTAATTTTAAAAAAGTTCTATGAGACTCCAAATGTGCATTTTACACTGAATGCTATCTGTGTAAAAGTATATATGGTAGTTATGATAAATTATGTTCAACATCTATTAAAATCAAGATTTTAAATTTTAAAAATCATAAAATTCTGCATCAAGGAATTTAAATTCATGCAACATTTAAATAACAATTTTGTTGATTTTAAATCATTCTCAGCTTATTTATTCTTTAATTGTAAACTTATAATTCCAACAGTACATACATAATTATTTATAATTGAAGAGTTCAGACATAAGCAATTCCATAGTAACAGTAATATATGGAGACAAATAGATATAGATATAAAAGTTGCTACTGGCAACAGACAGAGTAATTTTGAACTAAAATGAAGTGTTAAAGACAACAACTGATCTGAAAACTAATTCCAAACTTCCACACCATACAAATGTGAAGATTAAACTTTGATAAATTTAACTTCGTTCAGCCCCTTTACTTCTTAATTTGAATTTGCAACTTGACAGAAACAATGTGGGTTTGTGTCCTGGTGCTATTAAAGATCCACCATGTAAAGGAGCTGATGCATGTTAAATCTGATGAGATTCAAAATCTCACGTTGAAGTGGTATAGAAATTTGGACAGTGGGAACCCAGCTCAAATTTCATCCTCGCCACTTGACCATGATTTAAAACTATAAAGTGCGACACAAATAGCTCTTGTGTTGCTTCTCAATGTAACATTAACAACCAATCAGAGATATTAGAAACTTCAGCAGTCATTTACAAATGCGATTCTTTGCAGATTTTAACTTATTAATGCCAGTATACTTTAGTAGCAGAACCAAATAAAAAGCATAATATTGATTCCTTGATTATTATTACTGTATTTCAGGAATATAAAATATAAAAAACAACACATATATTTTAAAAAATCAATTTCATTCTTTAACCACTTTTAAAATAACATATTTATAAAAAAAATCAAATAATTATTACAATTATTGATGAATGTATATGTATCTTACCTTTATTTTCCCACAATACTGGGCTAATGTTTGACCAATGACTTCTCGTATGGAATTATCCAAAGACAAACAATTTACAGCACTTAACAAGAAACTTGGATCTGTATCCAGCATATCTCCAAGTCTGTCTAAAAATTTCTCGGAACCTCCCAATAGTCTTCTAAGATCAAAATTACTTCTTTTCTCAAATATTTTATTCAAGTTAGACATGGTTAAAACAGACACTATTTGATTGTATACATAAGTTAGATTGCCTAAAAGTTGTGGGACTGAAGCTTTTGAACTTGAGACAGCAACAAGAATTAAGGGCATACGATGGAGAAAAACAAATTTACGATCACCAGCATGAATAGATCGAATCATGTCCCCACTACTTTGGACAAAGGAAACAAGAGCTTGAATGACACCCATTAGAGTTGCTAAATGATCTTCACTTCCATGCCTGAAAGAAAGAAGTAATTAATCCAAAGATAAAATACGGCAAAAATTAAAGGGAATTCAAAGAATATTTATACTTAATTAAAGCTTAAAAATAATCAAAATTTTTAACTGTTATTTAGACAAAACACAAATTTTTCAACCCATTATTATTTGGTGCACATAATATGTAATGTACACTTTAAATAAGAAGAATGTACAACTACCTTTTCAATTAAATACTTGAAGCAAATATAAAAATTCCAGTTTTCTGAATAAATATTTAAAAAATTAATGTGTGCATAAAAAATAGGTAGAAAAATCATTTAAAACATTTCTTTAAAAAATCAATAAAAGTTAAATATTATGAACAATACGGAAAGAAATATGTCAAATAAAAAATTTTCTTTTCGATTGGAACTCAAGAGATTAAAACGAAATTCAAAAGCAAGCATTATGATGTGTATATAATTTATGAAATTATATTAAATAAAGCTGTGAAAACAGCATGCAAAAATTTATTACACTTAAAATAAATCATCTAGGAGTTTTTATGTAAATTTATGTCTATTATAATGACTGTGATTATAGGTTAAAATTGCCTAACATTTAGAGAAGCAACAAAAAAAAAATTAATATGTAAAAGAGCAAAGAAAATTGGATAAAATATATTAAGCAATAAAAACTGTAATTGGATTACTTATCATTTTACACCAACCAAAAGAGTGGATAGAAAAATTTGCAAGATAACTAAGAAATTATACTATATTTTAAAAATAGTAAAAACAATAAAATAAATATATAAACAAATATTCATGTAAAAAAATTTCATAATGAAAAAAAATTATGGAATCTAATCAATAAATTCTTATGGAAATATGCATATTAAGTAATACTAAAAGTTGCATGCTAAAAGCTTTGTAAAGAAGCATTAGAATACTTAATAAAGTTTCATTACCTCCAAATAATTTACTTCTTCCTAGTTCTCAATGAAATAAAAAGTCTCACTATTTGTAAAAAAAATTTAAACAGAGGAATTAAACAGTATTTTATAAATTATTTGAATGTCATTATCTTAAATGACATTAATAAAGTAGCATCTTAAGCAACAGAATAAAAAAAAATGTTTGTACATAATATTTCAATAAATAAATATTCCAAACAGCCTTTATGCAATAACTATAATAAAACAAATAACATTTCAGAGGTCTTTTTTTAAACTCTAACATCTAATTTCTTATGATATATATCTATATCTATAATATTTTAGTTGTACCAACAATTCAGATTTTAAAACTGAAACAAGACAAAATTATACAAGGGGTGAATTTTAGAATTAAGTGTAAAAAATTTAAATATACATATTAAAAAAATATATTATTTTAATATTTTTAATAATTGTGAATTTATTTAAAAATAATTTCTAAAATATTTTCTTCTCAACAAAAATAAGGTTCTGTTCTCAAATGATTTTTTGTAGCTTTTTTGCTTTGATAAATGTAAAGGAAATTATTCAATGTTGATGTTGCAACATTACTTATACTTTAACCAGATATCTTTACTACATACTTAATATATTTAGATTTTATCAAAATAAAGTACTCATCTTTAAAACAATAAAATAATCATATATCAACTTTCACATTTAATCCAAAAATTTATTTATTGTTAAGTTTTTTTTTTAAGGAAAAAATTTTTAACAATGAATTATAGTAGAATGCAGATTTTTAAAAGAACTCAGAAAATGCATTACAGCGTTTTTACTTTTCTTCAATTAGTTTTATATTTAAATCAGTGTTAAATTTCTTTTTTTTTCTTTTAATTGTTACATAATGTCTCTTACATACACATACATAAAAAACATTTAGCTATCAAATAAATGCTATAAATTATCATTTTGATCGACTTTTAATGTATTTGTCACACTAACCTTTTAAATGCAACACATAATGGTTGAAAGGTAACACAAAATACTACTTGATTAAATTTGACTTAAAAATCAAACATAAGAACAGAGAAGAAAATCTGATTTTTTATATATTCTATTTGTGGAACACAGGCAAACAGTTTTTCACATGGTTTTAAAAAATAGGGTTAATGATATTTATCTTTAAAACTTGATTTGTGTATACAAGTTTTGAGAAGCAAATTTGAATTTTTAAATGTTGTTTAGAAATAACACAGGTTTAATAGAAAATCAAGTTCTCCTACCAAACATTTAAAAATTTATAAGCAGCAACATATACATTCAAAGAATTTTACAATTGCTTATTGGCCTTATACTCAAACTAGAAAAGCAGCAATAGGGTGAAGGAAGTAACAAATAACCTTCATAACCAATTTGACAGAGCAACAATCAAGTGCACAAAAGGCTTAACTTAAGGAAAAATAAAAACATTAAAATTCTCTTAAATAAGACAAGAAATATAATTGTTTTAGACACTTCCTGTTTTGAGGTTTCTCTGCTGTCCATAATAGAAAAATATTTCTCATGCAACCTTTTCCCCAACTTGAAACACATCTTCTAATGTTCGTCTCACTTATAGCATTATATATCCTTTAGTATAAAGCACGACAATGTGCCTTTGATTGCCTAAAAGATTTACAGCTTTTTGCACGAGGTCCAGCACCAGAATGGAATTTTGGCTTCAAGTAAAGCAAACACAAAGTTACTTTTACACAGAAATTGAGGTATGTGTGTGACTGCTCTTCTTCAGTACTTTAGTGAAAATGCAAAGGTAAAATCTACCATTAACAACAGCCATACTTAGTATATAGTTAACTAAATTCCAATCCCATTTTTTTTTTCTTCTGCTTCTGAGCAGAGGTCAATATGATCCACGAAGTTTGTTCAGCAAATCAACTGCTTCCATTCCCTCATAGTACACTTTTATAACACCAGAATGAAAAAGGACTTTTTTATGTTCTTAGCATGATCTTAAGGTTTTAGTGACAGGCTCTTGTGTTGAATAAGTAGATGCTATAGTTAAAACAACATTATCTTTCCAAAGGCAAATACACACTTGCACATCAATTCAAATGTGGTTTCATGAGATATTTTCTTACAATCTATATCTGCAGAAATTTTAATTTTACCACACATATCTGCTGGCAGAACAGGGTCAAAAATATCCTTATTTACATCTTCCTCATCAGCTAAACATCCACTTTCTACTTGAGACAATTGACAAATATCAATACAATTGTCATTATCTGATAATATACAAAAATACACCAATGCTTTTTCTATAGTTTGAGATGATTTTGAACGTCACATTTATAACTTTGTTGACAGAAGAAATATGCACAGACTAGAGAAAGAAAGAAAAATTTAGCATGTGATTTTGGAACATAAGTGCATCTCCAGTTGAGTTAAAAGTGATGTCTGACTATTTATAAATGCACATGCTTTCCTGTGGCAGCCATGAGTAATTTACTTTAAAATGTATAAAGGGGAGGAAAAGGAGAAAAATTGAGAAATATATCACCAGTTGTAAAAAATTTTGTCAACGCTTTCTATAAATCCTTAGCATTCAGAAAATTTTTCCATTCTTCTATGTGCCGTAATCAAAGTAACTTTAAAATATCAAAAATGACAGTTTTACCAGCCGATGTTACATTAATGGAACAACCAAATTTCTTGTTTAATAGTAAAGTAATCTCTCTTTTTAGGATATCTTACAGTTTATCAACAAAATGATCATTTTTTATTATTCTCATTAAATTATTAAAAAATTTGTTGGATTTTGAATTGTATATGAATTTTCTATGATAGCTGAAAACAGATGAATTTGCCATGTTTTTTACTAATCCACTACTTATCTTTAATTACTTACATTAAGCATTAAAAACTAATCCATATTTTTTTTAAGTATAATAATTTTTATACGGCAATAAGAATAAAATTGCACATTTTAGAAAATTTTTAAAACAATGCTCCATTTATGGAACACTGGCATATAAAAGATAAATAATTATAAACAATTTTAACATGCATTACTTTAGTTCAGATTGATTTTAATAATATGCAGAAAAGTTTTATCAACTACTGCCTTACATTATAATGTTTCCACATAATAATTTCTATTTAATAAATGAATTGTGTTAATCTTATGTATTAAACTAAATCTACATATTTAAAAAATATATATTTACAGACCTAGAGTAAATAGGTTTTCCAGCTTCACTCAGAATAAAAATGTGATTTTTTTTATACTTCCAAGAAGGATCATTTAATTCATCACATTCGTCTTCATACAATTCTTCTGTAAGTGGAAGGGATGCTTCACTTTTTGTCTCCAACTTGAAAAAAAATGTAACTGTTTTAGAACCAAGAATAAATTATAAGATAAAGAAATGCAAAACTTGAAAAATACTTATTGATTATCTCAAGTGTCACTTTCTAGCAAATCTTTTAGCAACATAAATTATCAAAACTAACAGCATATATTTTTATTTCTCACATTGTAAATGACAAAATAGTATATTTTATAATGTTATATATAAATATAACATTTTTTAAAATTCCGTTCAAATTATGAGTTCAAGTAAACATCACAGACAGTATTATTCTGACTGTATATCTTATATAGTAACAAAAAAACAAAATATGAAAAATAAAAATTATATAATGACAATATAATAAGCATAAGTTCCTTATTATAATATTGTAATTATAATATTCGTTATATAATATTGTTATTATAATTACAACTTTGTGTGATTAAGGAAAATTAATTGATTTTGGTAAGTGAAGCATTCATAAGTCAAATGAGCTAATTTGGCATAAAAAATGTGAGATATAGCATTAGTGGAACAGTAACACAAATTAAAAATATTCATTTACTTGCAAAAATAACTCTCGATTTTTGAATTAATTTGTGAGTAAAATCCCAACTTATTTCAGCTTTTGGGTAGAGGTGAGGTGCCAAATTGCCTCATTCCTTGACAAATACTTGTACAAACAACAACCTGAAACTACTGTCAGTGACTCACAAACCTAGACACAAACCAACTTGACCTTCTGCAGCCTTTAGACTAAATGAGGCCTAGGCCTAGACATGAAGAAGGGTCATCACATAATAATGCAGTCTTATCACTGTTGCAAGCTAGCATATAGTTCAAGATTCCCAGTTTTTCTGAGACTACGTCGAAAAATAACATTTGGCGATTAAAATTTTTTTGGATCATGATCTCACTGAAGTCAAGTTGAGAAGGAGATGAGCCCCCCCCCCTTCCAACTGAAGCGGAGGCTCAGTTGGCTCATGCCTTAAGACATCTCTGTTATGGATATATTACTTGCATTAGAAATATGACATCAAAAAAAAAATTTTAAAGGTACATTTTTTTGCAATTATTTCAATCACAAAAGAAAAAGACACTATTATAATTCCAAAATTTTTTTTTATATATGTATTGAAATTTGTACTTTACACTGTTATTATTTTGTTTGGAATTTCCTATTTTGCTATCTGCGAAAAACTTTCAATGCATGTCAATAGTTTGGCAACTGTTTCCAGAAGTCACCAAAAAAAATGGGAAATATGCCAAGAGACACCCAACCAATTTGCACTTTAACCCAAATATTTAAAACAAAAATCACGGATAAATTCTAAAACTATGAAAATATTTCAATTTGTGTAATCATAGCAAGGCAACAGATTTTATCAATAATTTATCAAGAATAGAACAATTATTTCTCAATAATATGGAAGAATAAGAAGTATAAAAAAAGGTTTTAATGAATTAGCAACAAGATCGATAAAAAAACGAGCAGCAAATATTAGCGAAATGTTTATCAAAACAGAAATAGCAATATATATAATAAATAAAAGTTAAGGTCAATTTTTCTCGTATATCAAATTAAAATTGTTTTTGACAGTAAAAGAAATGACCTTAATTAAATAATAGGTTAATTCAACAGAAATATTCCACTTTGGAATAAAAATTTTGTTTCAAATGATAAGTGCAGTTATTCATTAGTAAGAATCCTGTAAAATTTTGTTTCAAAATCAAGGCTTATTAATAATTTGCTTGGTCAGAAAACAATAAGTCAACCATTACTTCGTCTTTGTTTTTCCCTCGTTCATCAAGAGGTGGTTCATCGCTAACAGAATCATTCAGTTCAACATCTGACACACGTTTTTCGATTTCACTTATGCAACTACTTTTGCGATGATAGTCCTCAAAATTTCCATCTGAAACATTTTCCTCTTCGAAAGATCTTGTAGACAAAAGTACTGACGCTGAAGATGCTCCAGGTTCAAAGTCTTTAGGTAAATCAATTTCATCCTCCGTAGTTTTTCCATCTTTTAATAAGCTACTATCAAAATCATTGTTTTGATTTTCAAGGGAGGCCGACGCCATATGTTTACAAGTGCAAGTGACAATAAGTCTGGAGTTTAATTGTCGAACTTCTGTCAACAGCTGTTTACAGCCTTGGATTTTTTTTTTTTTTTTTAGTTATCCATCAAGATACATTTAAAGAACAGGTTGACTGAGTCACATCAAACTTAGTTAATTATTTGTTTTGATTTTTTACCAACAATACATTCTAAAGCATTGCGGCGAGCTATTTTCGATGAACCTTGTAATTTTAAGCCTCGGTCTAGTGCCGAGGATGACATCTGAGTTGTAATCACCTTCTCCAAATTTCTCCATCTCGCTAATGTGAGGACTTGTGAGTGTGAGTGAGTGAATATTAAACTCGCACTCTTCAGCTACGCTAGGGCTTTTGGTGTTAGACCTCGTAATTTTGAACCATGATCAAGTGACGAGGACGACACCTGAGATGCCCTCCCTCTCCTAGCTACCACACCACACCAAAGGGAGGACGTTTGAGCTCTCAGCACATTTAACGTGTATCGCACCCCTACACGGTGGGTCTTTAGTACTGGTACTGGGCGGGTACTGGGCTCGAACTTATAACATGCCAGCCACCATCGGATACTTTGACCACTAGGCTACCGTAGCCAATGTGAGGACTTAAGGCCTAGACATATTTAATCTGTATCATCTCTCCTACATGATGGGTCTTCAGTGACATCAGGATTTAATTTGAACCGGTGACTCGACGGCCAGGATTTTGTGACCATGACCAGTCGGCAACCGCCATCATTGAAGCTTATCCGAACAAAAGGATTAATGCTTATCTCATCAATCTTGTCACTATTATTCGATGGATTGCGTTGCAATTTTCATAATTAGAAAAGATTTCTTTAAAAGTCTGTAACAAAGTAATTAGTTTTAGCTTTGTAAAACCAAGAGATTTCTTTTTTATTATCAGATATCGTTTTTCGTTTTATTCAATAAAACAAGAAATACTTCACTCATTAATTCGAAATGCACCAAAATTACTCAATAAAACGAGTTCCATTTAAATGCGGCGTGGTCCATTAAAACAATAGTCTTATCCCGTATTACGTCACATGCAATGACATAATGGAGATTTGAGGATGAGTGTATGCGTCAGTGAATGAATGATTGTAGTGTTTAATGGCGCAAGAGCCGATCTCGGCTAAGTTGCGCCAAACATTTGAGTTAATTTCCATAAAAATTCAAAAACTTAATCTAATATTTAAAAATTGACATTGAATAAGGTATATCAAAATTTAAAATTCATTGAAATCGTATTAAAAAAATGCTTTTAATTTACACAATTAAAATACTATAAAATGAGTTTAAAAATATCGAAAATAATGTAAAACATGGTTTTAAATTTGATCAAGTTATTTACAAATGGAATTTTAAACAGTCAGTTGAATTATTTTTTCGGATTTCTTGTCGGTGTCATATGGTGCATAAAACCATTCTTTATGTAGCTCTCCATCAATTCTTCATCGACGTTATATAGGATCATATCCTTATCTTCTGAGGTGTAGTGCACAAAACTCTTCTTCGGCTTGTGAGGTGTCATTTTAATTCCAATCTCTTGCTTTTGTTCTTTTGAACGCTTTTTCCTATTTTTTAACTTTTGCTTTAAACTTTTTGCTGCTTTAGATGCAGCAGAGGTTCGACTATTGGATTTCTCAGTATCATGTAATGGATAGATGGTAGAGTCTCAGTTGATAAGGTGGCGATTTTGTCTGTAGTTGAAGGAAATAAGCGTGTTTCAGTTGATAAAGTAGTATGTAAGCCATTACCAGTGAAAGTAGCAGAATTAGAAAGGGGAATAGGCATTTAATGTTCTCTTTGAGCGGTTGGGTACTATTGGAGATGCAAAAGGAACTCAATGGACTTGAGTTGATGAAGATGATGTAGTGACTACAGGCATAGAGGATGATGTACACTCATGTCCATAAATTAGGGATAATTCAGAATCACACAAAAATTGAACTCTAAAATAAAAATTTCACCTGTAGAATTATCACACACATGTCGAAGAAGAATATGCAAATTACAGGAAACCACCAGATGGTGAGGATAGTACGTCACAATGACGAGAGTGTAAGAGAGGGGTATATAAGGAATGGTGGCAAAGGAGTAAAATTGTTCACAAGCGCTTTAAAAGTCTTTCAGTGCAATAACCGCATAATTATGGCACTTAGGAAGCATTTGGATGATTTTTTACGTGGTAAAATTATCGGACGACTGGAATGTGGACGTACCCAGCTGAAAGTATCCGAGGAACTTGGAATCGCCCAGAGTGTCATCTCCAGGCTTTGGCAACGATTCCAAGATGATGGTAATGTGAGTAGATGTTACAGCACAGGTCACCCCCGAGTTACAACGCCGAATGAGGACCGGTATTTGGCAGTTACTGCCAAAAGAAACAGACGGAGCACAGCATCAGACATACCTCGTCAGCTCTCTTCAGCTACCGGTATGACAGTGACAAGGCAGACCGTGTACAGACGCTTAGGGCACATTGGTCTATATGCTCGTAGACCTGTCGGATGTGTTCCCCTTACCGCAACTCACTGTCGCCTGCGATTAACCTGGAGTAGAGAGCATGCATTGTGGACACCGCAACAGTGGTCTTGTGTGATATTTTCCGACGAGTCCAGGTTTAGTTTGCAGTCTGATTCTGTCCGGACTTTCATATGGAGAGCACCAGGTACCCGTTACGACCAAGAGAACACCATTGAACGACACCGTTACGGTGGTGCAGGATGGCTCGTTTAGGGAGGAATTATTCTTGGTTCCAGAACTGACCTGCATGTTCAGAGTGTAACGATGACAGGCCACATCTATCGGGATGTCATTCTGGAACAACATGTACGTTTGTTTCGGGGTGCCATGGGTGCTGAATTTCTGTTTATGGATGACAACGCCCGTCCTCACCGTGCAAACATTGTAGACGAATGCCTTCAATCGGAGGATATCACCCGTATGGATTGGCCAGCATACTCACCGGACTTGAATCCAATAGAGCATCTGTGGGATATGCTTGGCCGACGAATTGCAGCCCGTCAACCCCCTCCCACCGGTCTACCGGAACTTCGGAGGGCATTGCTTGATGAGTGGTGTAATATTCCCCAATTTGATACTCAGCATGCGTAGGCGTTGTAAGGCCTGTATTACATAGTCTGGGAGACATACTCCGTATTAACAATCATACTAACCATGTTATACTGTTTTTTTGTAAATAGGTTCTTTTTTGAAATTTACTCCAGGGAGTAAAAATCGCAATTTTTATTAATTATGTCAAACATATAGCATCTTTTTTGCTCTTTACCTTTTGTTTAATAAATAGACTTTACAAATAAGTCAAATTTGTTTTGCGTCTGTCTCTTTCTTTGCCTGAACTTCATTATCCTTAATTTATGGACATGAGTGTATTCGGCACCCGATTGACAGGAGATAATGGTTTAAGGCGGGCGGATTATTGTTTGTTATATTTGGGTGATAGAGGATACTGGTGGAGGTTTAGTAACTTGAGCATAAGTTTGGGATAACTGAGGAACAACTAATTTACGTGCTTCTACATATGATATATTTTTATTTACTTTAATTTCTTGGATTAGTTTTTCTGTCTTCCATTTGGGGCATAATTTTGAATCAGCGGGGGGGGGGGGGGTGAAAACAATTAACGCACTTCTTCTCCAGTGTGAAATCCAAGGACGCATGTCCAACAGATGCACATCTAGAGCACGTCAACTGTCTAAGGGAGGAAGCTTGCGAGTGTCCGAATCTCTGATACTGAAAGCAGTGCAGAGGATTCGATATATAAGGACGGATTTTACAGTTTAAGTGACCTGCTTTTATTGCAGTTGGAAGTTTAGGGCTATTGAATGTCAAAATTACATGCTTAGTCGGAATAACAGCTGCATCTCTTTTAATTACGATTCTTCTGACCTGAATTATACCCTGATCCGAAAACCCCTCACGGATTTCAGCCGCAGAAGTACACAACAGGTCAGATTGGAAAATGACACCTCGGCTAGAGTTAAGAGTTTTGTGGGGAGTAACTGTTAGTGTAGAATCCAGGAATGTCTTAGCGGATAAACATGATTTCAATTGTACAGCAGGTTTTGTTTCTATTAGTAAGTCACCGGATCACATTTTTTTTACTAATTTTGGTTCACCTATTCCTTGTAAAGCTTTTTGTATTGCAAAAGGAGATTTTCTAGACATTTTTCTATTTGGTAAGGACAAAACGAAAATACGTGTATTTGTCGCTATCTGATCAATCGTTAAATTGGGTAAAACAGGGCCTTTACCCGGGCACAGCATATTCGGATTCATAAGCGGGAAACAAACTTCATCCTGGCATACCTCCACCCCCACCACGGAGTCCAACAAGGGAGGCAGTGTGCCGGTCAACTGACATTAGTCAGGCCCGGTGCTTACCTGGAGTACACCCAGGATATATCACTACAGCATCAGGGCGAGGATCCAACAAGTAAACCCGAAACCCCTTACCTGCAGCATTAGCCCTACAGCAATGTCCCCGAAGAGACTTATTACCAGCCGATTGACTGGAGCGGCCTCACTCAACATTGAAATCAACAGCCTCCTGTCAACAGTGAAGCGTGAGCCAAAGGGAACGCAAAGGTATCTCCAAGACACCATTTTCCTCCTTACGGTACTCCGCACATGGCAAACATGCGGGTTGGGAAACCAACGTAGTTAGTAAAGCAACACAAATATGAAAAATACAGAAAACAAGACAAAAATGAAACCAAATAAATACATTACAAAATAAAAACTAAACTGTGTTAATAACAATAAGAATAACATAATTCACTCAAAACTAAAGAAAATCTGAGTAATTTTGATGTGTATATAAAAATTAGTAAAATTTGGTCTAGACCGGAAAAGAAAGGAGAATGTATGACAAGAAGAGGGTCGAAAATAGAGAAGGATCACTAGGGTACCCCGGG
Source organism: Trichonephila clavata (assembly GCA_019973975.1). Lineage (NCBI taxonomy): Eukaryota > Metazoa > Arthropoda > Arachnida > Araneae > Nephilidae > Trichonephila > Trichonephila clavata. Next base: position 267,630 of record BMAO01005068.1, on the reverse strand, counting down.
TTCGTGAAGTCTATGTTTACCAAAGACAGTAAACCCCTTGTGAAAAGGAAAAGTCCACTAGAGCACCTCGGGATTGTGACACCTGTACTCACCTAAAGAAGGTGAGTCCCTGAGGGGGAGTGTGTGCCTGAGTGGTGAGCTTATCTTATTTTTCCTCTTCATAAAAAAGGCTTGAAATACAATGATGCCTTTTAAAACAATTGCATTAAAAAATACATTCTTAACACCAATTTCAATATGCATTGGAAATCTTACATCAATCTTAAAGAAAAATATTCAGTATTGTTAAAAAAATTAAAATATTGGAGATTTTATGTCTTAAAATTCGAAAATAGCTCGCTTTCTAACTTCGTGTTGAAGCGAATGGTATATTTTTTTTAACTGGAGAGATCTTGTTATTTAAGCATAAAGTTGAAAGTGAGAAAGCTTATGTAATTTTTGAGAATGGTATTAATTAAATAAACCGCAATTTTATCAAGTGTATGTCCAAACTTTTTCCTTTTTTCTACTCTTTCTTTATTATTACACAACAATAGATACTTACATTAATAAGACAATTTTGAAAATAAAAATTAATGTTTGTTTTATTCAGATATGCAAATAAAATTATAAAAAATATAAAAAACTTATTTTAATTGAAAATTTAATTTTAATGAAAAATTTATATATGTTTCCTTATCTTTTTTTTTTTAATTTTGGGGCTTTTCAGAAAAAAGATTAATACATTTTTTTGCCTACTTATTATTTTATTTCTTTCCATAATTTCCCTTTATTATCACTACGCATAAAGTACCAATTTTTATAAGCATCCTTAGACTTTTCACAGACATTTTTTATAAGAAATGACTTTTTTGTCATTTCATATCGATTCTTCCCAGACTCGCGCTACATCCAAGGCCGATCCTAGCAGGTGCGCAGCACGTGCACCGCACACAGGTGGCTAAAACAAGGGGCGGCATATAGTTCTATTAATCAAGCAAACATTTTTACGAATTACTGCACAGTGTGTTAGTCTATTAATGTCTATTCTTTACACTCATCCTTCATTTGAAAGCAAAATTCATGGCAGAACCGACAATACCGCTTGCTTATCAATGGCACTGACTGTGGATCGATGCTTAACAAAGGTGTCTCAAAAATGATTTTTGCAAAGGTTGCTTTACGAAAATTTCCAATGTGGTTAATATTACCTAAGACATAGGAGTGTTTAAATTGAATATGCATTTGAGGAAATTAAACGTTTTCAATTTAATAATAGCCTTACAATTTAGAAAAAAACAAAATATGGGAAAGAAATGAGAATTTTGTGTCTGCATTTTTATATATTAATGTTTTACTTTTTACTCTTACACAGGTAGATGAGTTTATAACGTCAATGCTATGTATTAGTCAAAATTCTCTAGAGGGGCGGCACATTAGGTGTTTGCACCTGGGCAGCCGACATCCTAAGATCGGCCCTGGCTACATCTAATAACCACCATCGTCAGTGGCGTACACAAACCTCTCTCATGGGGGGCGAGTTACATTCTAAACAATACATAGACCTAAAGCACCGAAGGATATTCTCTGTGGTAAACATTAAAAATTTGTTGGTCTATGGGTGTTGAACCCCACCCCCTTCCTCCTATACATGTCACTGATTGGCATGCAAATGTCTAATAAAAGCTTTTATGCAGTGGTAATATTGGGTAAAAGTGGCTTATAGTTAATATTTGAAACGAATTTTCGTTGACAAAAATTATAAGAAAAATAAAGAAAAATGTCTCGCTATATCTTTAATTTTCTTATATATATCAACATTCTGTGCTTTGTTTTAACTTACTCTCAGACATATTTATTAAAGAATTATAGATGCATTTATATTTAAAAGTAGCAATGCAAGCGAAACGAAATAGTAAGCTTAGTACATCTAATACCAAGTATACTACTTGAAACTATCATCTTGCATTTGCAAACACATTAATTTACATATGTATAGGCACACCTTACCAGTGAAACACGCCACGTATATTGTTTCCCCCTCAGTAACACTCTCCGTGGAGAAAATTGAGTATTGCTAGAAAAGCTTGCTTACGACATAAACTTGAATAAAATTCTAATAACCCTTGAAGATGTGAGCAGGGTTACCAGGCTGATAACTTTATCACCATTGGTAACAGATTTAGCTACAAATAGTAGCACCAAGGAGCCCTCGAGACTGGAATCGATTCTTCTGGAAGTTTTCATGGGGCTATATAAAGGCCAATTGAGTTCAGAAGTCAGTCAATAGCAAAACCTGCACCCAAAGCTTCAAGAAATTCTCCAACACAGGCACGCCTACCGGACCAGTCCTCTCCACCAATCGCCATGCAGTACTACGCAGAACGAAAACATCCACTTTCATTGATTCTCCATCAAAGACTCTCAGATAAGTGATAGAGGGCTGCAAGCAGCCCATATGCCCAAAGACTCTCCGTAATTCAGAAGTCAGTCAATCGAGTTCAGAACCTTCTTGTTCTTTGTCTGCGATAAGACAGAGAGGCTTTATTTGCTTGAGGTCCTGCTAGTAGAACTGATCTAGCGAGCCGTTTCTGGATCGCTGTAAAATTTATTTATAACGAGTGCTTTTTTCCATTACTGTGAATAACCTGTTTTAAATACGTCAATTTGTTTTCTTGTAGTCATTTGTTCGTCCTTCTATATTAATAAATCTGTTTTTATTCAAATGTATAATAGCAGTTATTATTCAATTAAGTAGAGACATCGGTTTTTTTTCACCCACATGGAGTTGCAACACTATACGGCCGAGTTCCATCCCGTCTGCTTCCCTGTTCAAGTGAATTAATTGGTCGATAAACGAGGAAGCATCAAAAATTATAAAAATAGGCAACAAATTTAAAATTTATAGATAAAACCGGGTTTTGCGGCAATAGACTACCAAGGGAGGGAATGAACGGGGTTTTTATAGATATAAAAAAATTCCCGTTTTTGATTTGATAAGCCAACAGACTAGAAAATTGCGTAGCAAGTTTCTTTTGTGTAATAGAGATCCGTAATCGAGGGAGTTTTACGGAAATTGACTTTCGGTGTGGTTACAGGTGGTTTCGGAGACGTTATAAATAAAAAAGTAATAATAAAATCAAATTCTTGAACTGTTAGACACCAAAAAACTTAAAATTTGGTTTTCGCGTATTCCTTTTAATGAGTAGAACTCCACCAAAAATTGTTTTTGTGGAAATCATCCCCTCTGGATGGTTAAGGGGCATAAAAGGTAAATATATCCGCTTTAGAAATTCATGTCCTCCCTTTTTAAATCAAGGGGCGAGGGCTATAAAAATGTTTTTTGAACAATCGAAAGCTTAATGCTAGGCCTTAGATATTAAGCTGAACTTAACCATTTTCTAGTTATAAATTTTGATACTCCAATCACAAGGGGGCCTGTAGATCTGCACCCAGGGACCGAAATGAGCTTAAACCGGCACTGATTGCTTGGGGTATTCCATTCTTCTCTTTAACCATCCGAACACTTAATCGTCTCTTTTTGTCCAAAACTTAACGCATTTTTTTTGCACCGAGTCGTCTGTTTGTGATGACGACGGGCGTCTCGAGCGGTCATCGTTGTTGACGGACTCCCTAACTTCCCGGAACCTCTTATGCTACATGAAAGTTCCGTTTTGTTTCATCGTCCTGTCACCGTCAGCTCTTCGAGTGTCTTCACCTCATTTTTACCCAGTTTCACACAAAATACTTGATTGCATAACGCTGTTCCAAAACCTAGTATATTTTTTGCTCGACGAGGATGTTGTCGATACCTCTGCGGTGTGCAGGATCCTAACTCAACAACTGCCCACAGGCGACGGATACCGAACTCGTTTCGAAGCTTAGACCCCTACTAACTTATCCACCCGAAGCTTCGGCCCACTATTCAACGTTGCCAACTACGAAAAATCATTATGGGAACTTTTTGGGCAGGCCTTATATTACAAGTGCTGCGATACCATGATGGAAACAATCTAAAAAAAAATGCCACCTTTATTAAGAAAGTAAGCACACAATTAGAATAACAAATATTTCGATTTGATTAAATAATTTGGAGAACAAATTGTAAAGATGGCTTAGCCATAAAAATATTATGTGTGCCCCCTATGAGTAATCCTTTTATAGTCAAAATGAACCAATTAATAAAATAGGTATTGTTGTAAGATTCTGCATTTGCTTAGGGTGAATGAAACATTGTTTTCATAAGCCATACAACAAATACATTCACAAAGTAAACTTCCTGGAGAAAGAAAAGCTGCTTAATATAACTTGTACTAACAAGAGTTTCAAATAGCAAAATCTACTATTTAAAATAAAACAACTGCTTAAGAAAACGATTCCAACCAACTGAGGCTTAATCATCAAAGCTTAAGCTATTCTTTTTTCACACATCAAATCAAATTGATTCTCATTGACTTTACAGGCTCTCCTATATATTCTAGTTTCAAATATTAAATCTCTAGTATTGTAGAAATGTCAATTTGGATTTACTTTAATTCACATTACACTCCAAAGAAAGATGAGGGCTATTGGTGATGGTAATTAAATGACCTGGCACCCCACTCTAAACTTCCACACCACACTAACATGAGGACTCTGATTTATGGCAAATTTAAAATATCTACACAGCAGGTCTTCAATGGCACCAGACTCAAGAATCAAGGAATGTCCAAAGAAACAAGGATACTTGAGAACCTTTTCAGAATCAAAAATAGTTAACTTGGTGAGATTTCAGTACTCAAACTCCATCTTATCATTAGAGGCGCCTAATACTTTAAACACATATTTACTAAATTCATAACAATATACATATGTTCAATATGAACTGTAGTTATATTAGGTTGTTCAGAAAGTAATTTTATTTTTTTTCTCAACAGAGGACTTAACTGTTTTGTTTCTCCTCCAAGGCCAACTTCAAATATTGTCATGATATATTTTGACAGCTCTTGTTGCAAGGCTTGTTAGTAAAAATGATTGTTTGATTCGTTACTATAGTTTTTGTTCTGTGCCCTAACAAATATAGAAAATTGAAAGCAATAATTTTGGGCACTTCTTTTCCTACTATTGAAAAAGTAAAAATGCTGTTTGAGCAAGAAAAAGATTATTTGATGTGTATATTATTTGTACAAAGATTTCTGGCAGAATGACAGTGTCAAAACTGATTTTCAAAACTCTGTTGTTGAAGATGCTTAACATTCTGGAAAACCAGTCGGAGCTGAAATCAATATAAAGGTACCGATTGATGCAAGCTGCTGAATAACAACTTGTGAGGACACTAAGCGATTCAATTTATCGAATCATGTGATTGCCCTGGTTTGATTTCAAAAATCGATGTTCTAAACTCACCTTACAGATAACAATTTTTGCTTCTGTAACATTAAGTAAAGGATCCAATTGAAGAAAAGCATCACTGGGGATTAGAAACGGTTTATCTGTTACATTAAACACAACACCAATAGCACAATAAAAAGATTAACTGGTTCAAAGCAATCAGAAAACTGAAATTCATTATAAAAGAAGCAAGGCTCTGTTTGGTGAGATTTCAAGTGAATCATTTTTGATGTGTAACATCTTTACTCTCGGTTGCTGGATATTTGTTGAAGTGATTTCGTGAAAAGGGACGGAAATGCGTAACAGGAAGTCGGGGGAAACGCGCGCTGTTTGATTTGACCAATTCAGCGCCATGGGGTGTCTCTTCACTAGCCTCGTCTCTGGGTCCAACTGTAGTAGCAATTAAGACGCCCGCCTACCGCACACACCAGCAAGACATATTAGACTTCATCCAGAATAAACTTGTGATTCTTACGCTCAAATGTCAAATTCTCAGGGCTCGTTGTGTGTGAAACCTGAGGTTATATTTATATATGTGTAAACTATATATTAACAATTATATTTCCTGATAAGCGTCAGACAAAGCTCATCATTCTAAAAAAAAATAGGAGTAAGTAATATGGAATTATTTGAATAAATATTTAAGTGCTTATCATTTTCATACTTTGAGGTTAATTCCTGTCACTGTCAATATAATATTCTTAATTGTGATTAAAAAAGATTTCTCGATTAAAAAAAAAACTAACTAATTAAGTAAACGGGTATTTTTGATTTTCTCTAATATTTCTATTTTTTAAGCATGCGCTTGACGGTGTCTCTTCGCTACCCTCGTCTGGGGGTCCAACTAAAGTAGCAATTAAGACGCCCGCCTACCGCACATACCTGCAAGTCTTGTCATTTTGGTGGTCGCATACATTTCTCCGAATCAAACAATTAAAAAAATTACAAGATTTCCTGCATTTTGTACTTTTACCGTATACCGAAGGTGGTTCTGCTCTTTAAAAAAAAAACTATCACTCGCTTCCCATTACTTTGAGTGGTGATTTTAACGTTAACTTCAGTTTGCCAGAAGCTGAGCCGCTCATAGCTTTTCTGAAAGATGAACTCAAGCTCGAAATGAACACTAATCGAAATGTTTCGACAACTAACAGTGGTACTGTTATTGACGCCGTTTTTCAACCATTTTTAAATACTTTGAAATCACAAGTATATGTGTCATACTTTAGTTTTCATAAATCTATTGTCTCCGCTCTTCCCCAAATTGAACAAGAATAAATATTTTTGATAAAAAATTGTATTACTCCTTGTGTTAATTAAATAAAATTTTCATTAAAGATATAATTATTCGATAGAAAATTATTTCCAGTCATAACCGATTCATTTCTTTCAGGATTAAAGTCACTATTGCGTATTTACCATGATAACAAGTCAGATGTTACACGTCATATGCGACTACTGTAAGACTTGTTTCTTTCTTTTTTTTTTCCAGCTTCTACAGGTCAATGCTATGATCAATTTGGAAGTGCACTGTTATCAACTGGACTCACTGAATGATTCACTCAAAAAGAAGAGGCCAGACTTGATTAATACAAAAGGAATAGTGTTTCAGCAAGATAATGCTAGAACTTTCAACAGTTTGGTAACTCACCAAAAACTTTTAAATGAAGATGGAATGTACTGCAGCCCCTATTTTCTCTATATCTGGCAGTTTCAGATTATTTTTATGGTCTCTACAAGAAAGTAAAACCAAAACTTCAAAACAGGACATCAAAAAAGATCTGGATCAGTTTTTTATCAGCAAAAATCTTGAATTTATGAGCATGAAATCATGCTAATGGCAAAACATATTGGACCAATCTAGAGAATACATACTGCAATAAAATATATGCTATAAGAATGGTTTTTTAAAAATATTTTCATCAAAGAAATTAAAATTACTTTTTAAACAACCCAATATATGTGTTGATAATGAAAACTGTTGATGGTCTTTGAAAAACCACACTAATTTTAAAGAAATATTTAGTCAGGAAAGTTTAAGAAATCTAGATACATATTACACAGCAACATATGCTTATTAATCTTTTAACAATCGTGGAAACTTGCATTTTTACAAAACTTTTTCTAAGTGCAATCGAACAGTATAAAACAGCACATACTGTAAAATCTGGCGTATAATGCACGTTTTTATCACAAAAAGAAAGACCGAAACTTAAGAGTGCACTTTACACGCCGGCTATAAAAATGATAGCTTTAAAATTAACAAAATTTTTTTTACTTCCACATGTATCAAAATACTGTTTATTTAAAGGAAATGATTTGCTTTATGAACTAAAAGAGTTGAAGTTCTAGAAGAAAACTATTTGTCAAAAGTCAGGGGTAATACCTCAAATAAATGACTTCAAAACATAAGAGCAATGCTTTTACAATATTTCAAATTTCTTCATAAAAAGAGGGGATGTGCATTAGATGTTGAATATACTTAATAATTAAAAAATTAGGCTTGAAAGTATTGGTGCGCGTTCAATGCCGAGTTTTACAGTAATCCTTTTTAACAAATTTTAAATAGTTTTTCTGAAATAAAATTTCATTTGCAAAATTAGAAAGTGAAATATATATAAAAACAAACTGCTAAATAAAATTAAATGGAAAAAGCAACTAAAAAGTTTTAGTTATGAAATTTTTTTAAATTTTTAGTTTAATCACATCAATGTACTCTAAAACCAATATATAATTACAGAATGCAAAATTAAAAGCACGAAATTTTTTCAAAAAACGGAATTCATTTCACAAGATTTAAAATAAGTGTTTAATGAAAAAAAAAAAAAACCCAATAAAATGGTTTTAAATGTAAAATGGGAGGGGAAAAAAACAATTTGGATTTTAATATATAAATCTTTTATTATACATAGTTTATACAATATGAACTATATAAATACATAACAATAATTTAAATACAAATTTACAGTTTGCACAAAAAGCATAATTTTCTTTTCTTTGTCAATGAATATGTTTTAACTAACAATGAAATAATCCAATTTGAAATAGATAGTTACAAAGAAAAAAAATTCAACTGAAACAAATCCCACAGGGAAAAGCGACTTAAATCAATAAACAACCACCAATAAAAAAGTGCTCTTAAAATAATTTTAAATTTTTGCTTCGTTTTTAATTATCTTTACAAAAAATTAGCAATACAACTAGTACAAGAATAGAAGTTCAAAAATAAAAACACTCAGAATTCTGAAGAAGTATTAATCGAGTTCCTTTATTTTCTCATAAATCTGCAAGAAGAACCATAACATCTGGTTTCAAATAGTGTGTTGTACCACAGGAACCATCTGACCATAAGAAGTTTAATAAGACAGCTGGTACTAATTTTAATTCTAGCAAAGAGTTATCATCCTCAACCAGTTTTGAACCACCTGGAAGCATTAGGTAAAATTCTCTTTCAGGATCATTCAAATTCTCAGCCACATATTGTTTCACAGCAGACAGTCTTTCATGAACATAAAAGGTTCCCTAAAAAATAAAAATTAAATGTCATAAAAAAGTCAGAATTTGTAGTAAATAACTTATAAAAACATATATGAAATTTAAAAAAAAAAAAATTAAATACTTTTTTAAGAAATGAAAATTTTTAATTTTATATAACTTGTACATGATGTAATTATGGAAATATTTATTAATTCTTAAAATTTATTTCATAATTAATACAGAATTCATGGAAATTATTTATATGTTGTTTGTGATGAAGTAACTATTTTTATAGTATTTAAAAATTCAAATAAGCATTCTCTATAATTAATGCTCAAAATAAAACATTTATATTTTTAAACAGAACTTGATATTTTGTAAGTAAACAATATTTAAACACAAATTAATTTACAAATCATTTTCAATATATGTAATGACAATGTAACCAGTATGAAAGATCCTACAGCCACTAATGGTCAGTGTTCTGAAATAATTATTATGATTTGCCAAACATGTATAATTCATTCAACTCATAAAGGAAATTTAGATTGCAATAAGTTTTTAGTAAAAAACACTTTTTCTTGTTTATAAGCCAGTTGATGTTTGATGAAAAATAGGTATCAGTTTTCTGAATGCTTTTGAAGAATTTCGATTTTTGTAACTTACATGTGTGTATATTATATTTTACTTCTAGAAAAGTACTTATGTATTAGCGTCACCACAGCAAAACTGGAGCCCTGTGAGCCATGCCCCATGATATCAAAACAACAAATATTCCAATGTGTATTACATGAAAAAAAAAAAAGTCAGATTTGTCAGAAAATGGCACGATTAGCATGGAGTCGATTTGGCTGCCCTAACGCTAATGCGCAAGTACCTCTAAAATTTATCAATATGCACTTTTAGATAAAGAAAGAAAAAATGGATTGTACACACACATAATTTGTTGTATTTAAATATTCAACATGAATCATCATTGAAAAAATAAATCAGAAAATTAATACTTTTTGACGAATAATAAAATGTTATAACCACGCATTTGTATGAATATTTAACTTTCAAACTGAGTTTCATTAAAGGTTAAACAATTTTTAACAAGCAAAACTAAACAGTTAAGACACTGATTAGTATGCTCTAGGATTTTTAAAGGATTCAAGAAATAAAATTATGCATTCAACAATTTTTTTAAAAAATTCCGTTCCATAAAACACTTAAGGAGACATGGTATGATTCACACACAGAAATCTTTTATTGAATGTTTTTGACTATTTTTTCCCCTTGAAACCAATGTATATGGATTATATAAAACATATTTTGTTCTCAAAATACTATTAAATACTGACCATTTTATTTTTTAAAGTAAAATTTTAAATTTTATGAAAGGATCTTAAAATGCCACTCCTCCTACAATTATTGACATAGACACATGGAATTTGATTTACAAATATGTCAAGCTATACATAACAAAAGTTGGTATGGGTTTATTGCTAGCATGATTGATACACATAAAATCTTTTTTTTTATTCTGAATGCTCATTGAACATTCTTTGAAAAATAAAAATTTATAACTATTTTTTAAAAAAATAAGTATTGCTTTGATTCAAAAATTCATAAACTTTTGTTTTGAAATTTTAAACCTATTGCTAATAGTAGTTTAGCAATAGGTTAAAAAATTTCAAAGCATTAGGCCCAACAGGAAAAAAATAAAATAAAAATCCTAGCATTTTAAATGAAGATAAATGAGTTATTTTTTTTCTTTATGAGATAAATCCATCTATAGTTTTCATTTGCCATTGGGATGTGAACAAAAACAAGCATAAAAGGTATCATAACTCTGAATTTTTTAAACTTAGAGCTTTCAAATTTCATGCGATTATAAAAAATTATATAAAAAATAAATTTGGTTAAAAATTTTTTATTCGAATTTCTTACTGATTTTTGTCAATTGAATCATACTGTGTTCCTCTTAATAAAATCAAAAAGATCTTAAAAGGAAAAAAGTACTAACTTGCAAGATAATGCCATCTGGGAATCGAATCCTTATGAGAGTATATTTATACATATGAAGCTCCTTTATTTCATCTCTTTCTCTCATAGCTTTAGTGCGAAGCTGAGTCATAAGCTCCACAGTTTCTATTCTATTAAATATGCAGAAAGGAGAGAAAAATATAAATAAATATGTACATAAATAGAAATAAGATATACCAATTAGGATACTTCTGGCACCACCATTCATTTATCACCAACTTTATGTAAAGAATTTATTTGCATACTGTGTATAATCTGTAAATATAGCTCCACTTTTTTTTTTATTATAATAGTATTGTATATATGTTGATAAACTAAAAATAATCTGTCAATAACAACCACTATTTTTACTACCTTAGTACTGTATATATGCTAATAAATTCCAAATAAAATTGCTTAGCCAGTTCAGTTTAGTCTCAATTTACTCGGTTTGTGGATCAGCACTCCACACACTTTTAATAAAACATTCATAAAGAGCTAAACAATCTAATTTCTTTTTAAAACTTGTAAACCATATGTAGTTTTATTATTTTAACAACATATTTAAAAGGAAGAATTTTTTAAGTAAACAAATTAAATTTGCATATTTGAGAATTGATGAGGAAGAAAAAAAGCAAGTGTTTAAATAAGAATTTACACATTTTGATAGCGACAAATTTTCAATAAAAATTATTTTAAAAATAAAACGAAAGAAATTCTTAACATATTTTGAAAGTAAGTACAAACTTTCCTGAAAAATCATCAATTATTTGAACATATCTAATTATACACAAATTACTTCAGTAAAAAAAATTAAGCATGTTAAGTTATACTTATTTATTATTAATGCTAAATCATAGTATCTAGCAACAGTTTTTGTTTGTCAAATATAGAAGCACTGTTTTGAATAACGTTAAAAACTAGATAAAGTGATCCAGAAATAATATTATATTAAAAGTATAAATCAATAAAGCAACCAAAATTAATATATTAATTTAGTTAAAATACTTTTTCTTTTGAGATAATATTTTTTTTAAATTTTCATATACAAAAAACTTGCTTCATTTTTAGGACATAATTTTTTAATATTAAAATAATCTTCTTATTTTGTAAGTAGTTCATTCAATGATATATCATTTATGGAGTATCTGGATATATATATATGACTTATATTTAATGGTTTTAGCAGTGCTTATAAATATATCAGAAGTAATATAGCAATTATACTGTGAATTTTCCTAAAAACTTGCATAAGTAACAGAATGCACAGTGTTATAACCTTTGATGCAAAACTAATCTTTTAAAAACACATAATGATGAAATTGATATCATAGCACAATAATAAATTTTGCTAACAATAAGTCAAATACAAAATTTACTTTTCATTTTGTTCTCTTTTTACTTCATCGGCAGATAGATTAAAGAAGTCATCAGGCAGATTTATTTGGATTGCAGCTTGAGAAGGTTGTAATACTCTTAAATTTCTGTCTAAACTTGGGAGTATTGGTTCAGCACTCATGAGAGCTTCTTTCAGCATTTGGAGATTTTCAAAATCTGTGCCACTAAAAACAAGATAATCTTCATTGTCAATGACTTGTTTATTGAATCCAGCAGCATCCAAGAAATCTAAAGCTCCTTCTAGACCAACAATACGTTCTTGAAAAACTTTGTTGTTCAAACGAATTTTACGATACTTTTCCTCATCAGGATTGTCTAAAATATTAGTAAGATACCTTGAAAGGGTTTCAATTCCTCTTTGCACCTGTAAAGAAACAAATTACAATTCCTATGAAAAACAAGTTGTGACTTAGTTTGGAATAAATTTTTTTTATATATTCTGGTATACTACTTCTGGGGACTACTTTTTAAAATCACAAACATCTGCTAATGTATGTATATTCAATGTTTTCTACACTATACTAATACAATGGGATTAACAGAATATCAAAATCCTACATAAGTAATCACAATTGTCAAGTGATTATGGTATTAAGTTTGAGACTAACGATTTTTAAGTCAAGCCATGTGATTAAATCCAGATTCAAATCGAGAGCATTCATTTAAAGGGGTTGATGCATGTTGGGACTAAAAGTTCTCATCTTGGTGTCAATATTGATAGTGGAGTGTTCAGGTATCAAACCTTGTCACCTGACAGTGAGTACAAATATGAAGGCATATTAACAGGGTTAGAAAATCTTTGCATCTAGTAGAAATAAATTACTGGAAGTATTTGTTACAATATCATAAAGAAAGTAAAATAACAGATTTTAAAAAAAAAATCATAACTTTCTGTTTAAAAAAAAAAAGTTTCCTCATTTTTACTCTTTTTTGAATTGCATATTTTAAGAACCTCTTAATGATTGAAACTAGGGCTGGAATCATTCTAATACAGGATATCACACAAAACAGATTCTATCTGCAGTCAAACATTAAATTGTAAGTTACTAAGACACAACACATTTCTTGACCAAACATAAATAACAGACTTGAATAGATGGTACTATTGTACAAATCCATTTAAACATTAACAATTAGTTTGTTGAGCAATTTAACTGTTGATAGTTCAACTTTCTACGATTAATATGTCCTTATAACAGAGACTTTCCCCTCACAAATCCCTACTTTAATTAATAACAAGTATAATAAAAATTAAAATGTAATAAGTAACAAAATTTTATACATGGATTTACAGAATCAATCAAAATTGCTCAGATGGAATCCAGTTAACTTAATTGTAATACATTTCATGAAGATTAATTTTTAGTTAAATTACTTTAAAAGGTATCTCCTAACTGGATATCTTTTTTCATTGATTGTTTATTACTGTCTTTAATGTGTTTAAGCTACATTAAAGACAGGACTTTGGACCTCTTAATATCAAAGCACAGTGAAGTAACAAAGATGACATTTGACCAGTACATCATTCTCTACATTCTGCCTATAGTCCAATCCAATGTGAGAACTATAAGCCTTGACAAATTTAATGTACATTAGACCTGATACAAAAATGGAGTCCTTAGTTGCATCCAGACTTAATCACCCAACTTGATGAAAACAATATCAGACATGAGCTTGCAAACATGACACCCAGCAGCCATGGCGGCAATATCTTTTTTAATTCTGCATAGATGTCATTTTTTCCCCTCCACATTAATACAATAAATATTTTTATGTGAACAAATAAATTTCATTTTGTACTTTTGAGCTAAAAGAGTGCTACTTAAAGATGTATGACATGTTAGCACAGAATAAGAATAGTACAAGCTTAATATATATTAAATAATCATTTAATCTTAAGTAAAATGTAAAAACAGAAAGAAAAAAAAAAATTGCAAAATGAGGTTATTTTTTTAAATTTGCCTTTTACAATTGGATAAATATTCACTACCTAGTCAAGTTAAATAAACAAATTATATTTAAGGCTCAAGTACATGACTACAACTGATGCTGTTAATCTAAAACTGCAATTTTTTTATGATGCTTTAAAAAAAGCACACATTTTAAAGCAAAAACCAATTTTGAATATGTTATAAAAAGTATTAAAATTTTGTTGCTAAAATATTTTTATTCAGAAGTAAATAATTGATATATTTTATTTTCAAGTAATTGGCTGAAACAGAAGTTTTTACATCTTCATATTTTAATAAATTATTAAACAAATAAAGCTTTTGAAAAGCAGAAATAATTACCTTTTCTTTATTTTCATTTGCAGTATGAATTATTAAACATGCAGTAAGTCCTCTTTCTTGTTCTAATTGCTCATATAAAAATTGTTTAATTCTTTGTTTAATTTCTTTCTTAGGGAGAACTTCAGGACCAATGATAGAACATTTGAAATAGACACCTGACACAGTTAAAGCTGGACAACTATCTTGAACAACCTATTAAAAGAGGGAAATTTTTTTTTTGAAACACATTTTGCTGGGAAAGAGAGAGAAGAGCATTTAAACTGTATTGCTTGCAACTAATATAATATTCAAATATAGGCTAAAAAATACTACTGACAATTTTTTTCAGTAATTGTTACTATTTATTGTGGTTGTGAAATTTAATATAAAAAATTCAATCTTTCATAAAAAAAAGTGCCACTTAATTAAATACTTTATGCAACAGATATAGATACAATATTTTTGTAATATATATATATATATATATATAATATAATTAATTTAATCATAACAATAAAAGTTTAGGCCATTACAAATAATGTAAATTTTTTTTGACTTAGAAGAAACTTCAAAATTTAATCATTAAATTACATTTGAAAATTCAGTTTATAATAATCTTCCACATCTAAGCTTTTTTAAAAAATGTTTTAGTATACATATTATAGCAAAATGCGCTTATTTATTAATAAGATAAACATTTTAAATAAGAAAATTTTGTAATAGTCCTTTTTAATTCATATTTAGGATTATTTTTCTTCAATAAATAAAACTATTAGTCACTTGTTCATTTAATAAATGATGCAATATCTATATACCAATATGTAGCCGTTGATTATTATTATATAACACTAAAATAATAATATTACCAAATCTTTTTTTACAGGAGTAGTTTGCTTGAGCTTTGAAGCATTTTCTAGTTCAATTTCTTTCTTGGCTTGAGCTTTAGTTGCTTGAACAGACCTAATAAGACAATTCAATCCAAAATGAATTTATTCAGCAGGTCTCTTCTTTTCTTTAAATGAAGGTATAATTTTAAAAAATATTTTTAAATAAATGAAGTTTGCACAAAAATTAAAACAAATTATATACATACATAAGTTACATAACCTCTTATAACATGGTAAATTCATATTGTACTACATCAAAACTGTGTTTTACGAGAATTTTTGTTTATTTAAATTATTTTTTCCATTTATTAAATTAATTATGTATGTACATAATATAAATCAGGACAATATGGACTATGTTGAATCAAAAATGTGTTATACCAAACTTTGAAATAATACAAATCAAGGCAATGTGTACCATGTAGTATTGAAACCAAGTCTTAAGGTGTAAAATGTTAGATAGCTGAAATTTCGTTTCAATAAAATATACATATGAAAAACGAACGTTTAAACTCACAGTAAATTTAAAGTAAGTTAAAAATTTTATAACTAGCACAGCAATCTGAAAGATAAATAATAATACATTTCTAACACATACTGTCAAAAAGAAAATCAGAGATTTTCTGTAGCAATAAAATTGGGTATTCCCCTTATTGAATAAAAATAATATTTTCAATTTTTTTAAAAATCGAGTTATATCAAAACTGTCCAGTATTATATTCAAGTTTGCTGCTGAGTCATATCCAATCTGTGTCATAATAATCACAAATTTTGTATTGTGTAATATCCAAATCGTATTTTACAAGTATTGTGCTGTACGAGGGATGACTGTTTTTGAAAAACTAATTCTAAAACACTTTCATAAGGAAATTGAAGCCAAATCATATTTCTTGATAAAGAGAATTAGCAATGTACTCATAATTTTTATTAATAGGCAATGATTAAAGAAAAGTTTGTACAAGCAAAAAACTTATATGATCAACACACATCTCAACATGTACTAGTGATAAATATTTAAAAATGAATTATTATATTTTACACCTTAACAAGAAGTGCTGTATTTTGATAATTTTCTCCAGAATTCTTCTATTTCTTATATTATAAACAAAACACCTCAACATTAGTGTAATGCTACATGCATTGCTCAAAATGTTCAGATATTCCACATTAGAATTAAAAAAATAAAATAAAATAGATAAATAGGACAAAAGCTAATAAACATTTTTTTTTTTTTACAATTTTGTAAAAAAAGTACATGAATGTATTTAAAAAATACACAGGATTATTAATGAAATTTTTTTTTCTCCTTTGTAATGTTTCGATAAAGCTTTTTATTATTCATGGGCTGTAGTAAAACCAGTAGTTTTCTAGTCAACTACTTGTTTTAGTAACTTTGTAGATGCAATGAATGGAAAATTCATTCAATTAAGTCAAGTGTTCTTCATTCTTAATTACCACTCTCATCATTTTAAATCAGAAGTGCTTTTAACAAAAAAGATAATTTTAATCTAAATGAAACACTGTATTGTTCTTGTCAAAATGTTTAAAAACTCCACTTCTCATTCATTGTGTTTTCTTCAAAGTGCAACTCGAATTCCTGTTTTTAATTTTGTTAAAGTGTATCTTCTGTTTTAATTATTTAGAAAAATATAGTACACAAGTAAAATTTGAAACTAAAGGGAAAAAATACTTGATAAAATGATGCAAGGTGAAAGATTTAAAAAATAAATAAAACCAGTGGCGCAACAGCCCATGAGGGCCAAGGCTTACTGTGCCTATCTCAGTATTTGTGACCTTAGGCACTGAGGTGCACAAGCAGATGTTCTGGTCAGATGGTAGGTCTAACACGAAACCCCGAGAGTTTAGCCCCCAAGCAAGCCTGTTACTCATTTATCAAACCACTGAAGGGATGAAAGGCTGAGTGAACTTTGCCCAGCTCGGGGATAGAACCCAGGATCTGTAGTGTGGAAGCGCGATGCACAACCACTCAGCCACTGGGCTTTGGTGAAAGGTTTAATTTAAAACAATTTCAAATGTTCTGTTTGCATGAATAATGTGTTTGATTGAGAATTTATTTGGAATATTGCAAGTAAGGAATGAATAAAATTTGTAATGTAAGGTCTACAAGAAAGAATAGTTGGTTTGATGAAATCAGATATGGTTCCAGATTTTAAGACAATGACTATCATGATATTGGGTTCGAAGGATCAATAATAAAGTGCCATGAAAGACAATTTTCTTCAATCTATTAAGAAAACTGAATTATTTTATGGAAGATATGGATCCGAAAATCAAAACAATTCTAATACTATGAATTTCAACTGGCAAATGATGCACAATGATTGCACCAGCAATATGAACAAGCAGTTTTGCATTTTTTGCAATATGCTTTAAAAGGTATATCTCCCTTTGATGAATTTAAAATGATATATAAAAAGATCTTATTTCTTCGGCATAGTATAATTTTTATTTCACACAGTAATGCCAAAATTCTCTCTTAAAAACATAAAAATTTGTATTTACATTGTTAGAATATTTGGGGCTTATTTTGAACATTATCAATATAATACATAGTTTTGCAAGTTACTACAGAACTGCCCCCCCCCCCAAATCACCAATTTTGCCAAGGGGCTCCCTAAAATTAACTTAGATGTAAAAGTTTAAAATTCCTTGAAAAAAGGTCTCAAATTTCTAACATTTTACTATATGATTTCATTTGGACAAAGTTTAAGAAACAAAATTTATTGAATTATTACTATCAAGATACATGTATATTGTGTGCATGTCTGTCTGCATGTGCACACACTGTAAAATATGTTTATAAAACTTATCAATGTAAAAGATAATTAGAAGAACATATATTCAAAAATGTAAGAATGATCAAGTTCTTAACATTTAAATAATAAAAATGCTGCAAACTGCAGAACTTCAGGGCAAATAAAAACTTGTTGCTACGGCAAACTGCAAAGACAAAAGGACAATTAAAAAAATGTACTCCGGATGTGCGAAAATACGGCGATTGAATTTCTCCACTTTTCTGGAAAAACTGTTCTAATTAAAGAAATGTACTGTGCATGAGCAAAAATGTGCAGATCTGACTTCTTCTTTACAGACCCGAAATCAGGAGGGTTACAAATTTGGTGCATTTATTGATTTGACAAGAAAATTTTTTTTGCCAACCAGTGGTTGTTATGGTAATTCACCCAAAGAGGTTTCATTTGGAGCCCCCCCCCCATATATCAGAATCTGTTGAAAAATGGCACAATTCATGTGGTGTAAATTAAGCTATTAGTAAATTTAGTACCAAACGTATTGACAACTATATTTGAAAAATTTTAAATAATTTTTTAAAAAAAACCTTAATGTTTTTGGCACTTAAAATCTGTTATTACTACGATTACAATAAAAATTAAAAGTTAAAAAATACCTTTTTTCCTTTAAATGCTTTAGTACTTTATAATATAACCTATTAGAAACCTTAAATTCAAAAACAATTATTTGAAAGAACGATGTTTACATAACTGCTTCATTTACTAAAATAAATTTCTTAAATGTTAAATATGAAACATTATATATTTTAATACATAAATAAAACTAACCAATTAACATTCGTAGTTTGCTTCTGTTCAATACGAGCTAATGCAGCTGCTCCTGCACGCTGGGCACCTTCTGAAGGCTGATGGCGTGAGGGCTGGTTTGTTACTGGTGCAGGACTGTTATTCCTTGGTCTGTTAGTAGACTCATTTAATTTATGACCAGGACCAGCTGTTTGAAATTTTAATTCTGCTTTCTTTTTCTTAAAAAAATCTCGAATTGCACTCATTGTCCTTGAAGTTAGATTCTCGGAGTATGCTCTTTTGGAAGTTTTAATTCTGTAGCTTCACGTTTTAAATCTTCAAGACTTTTACTAGATGCTAAAAATATTTATAAAGAAACTTTTATTACTACAAAAACATATAGTACTACAATCATATCTCTGTCAACAAATCACAGTTAAATCAATAAATAAAAATACTGACATTTAAGTAATTGAACTTAATGTACAAGCAAATACTGCATCTATTTTGGCAAGTGAATAGGTGTATATTAACATAACATTAAAAAGTAACACAAGGGCTATTGGCAATGGACTTCATGGTAAAATTCTATTATAGCCCACCCCTTGGCGAAGATTTTTTTTCAAGTCGTGCCAAAATGGCACCTAGTGCATTTTTCAAAGTCGAGTTCAGGAAAACTGGGAAAAACATGGCATTTTGTCTGAAGGAGCAAAAATGGAAAATATTAGAACTTTAAGAAAGAATTCGTGTAAAATTTAGCTTCTAAAAATAGTAGGTACTTTTGAAAACTTACCGAACAATTCCATGAAAAATTTAACTTTTAAAAAATAGGAAATGGAAGACATTCCGAAAGAAAAGGAATCGAAAGAGAAATTTTACAGACATTAAGAACAAAATCTTGGCTTCTAAAAATTGGAAATTAAGGGCATTCTAATAAGTAAAAATTGATATCTAAAGATCAAAAATGAAAATTCTTTTTTTAACTTTTGAAAAGTAGGGATTTAAGAACATTCTGAAAAGAAGGAATCAAAGTTCGATGGAAATTTTTTTTTTTAGACATTAAGAACAAATTGATGATAGATTCAGCTTCTAAAAAGAAAAAGATGGATATCCGAATGACAAAAATGGAAATTTCTTTTTAACTATTGAAAAATAGAAAATTAAGAACATTCTAAAAAGAATAAATCAATGTTCGAAAGAGGAAAATTGAAACTTTTAAAACTTTATGAACAAATTCCTGAATGATTTAGCTTCTTAAAAAGACATTAAACACATTCTAAAACTACTCAAACAGCTTTTGCCAAACCACGTACCTTTCCTTCCATCATGCGGATTCTTTCCTCCTTTCGAATGGTATCTTTATCATTTTAACTTTTTTTCCCGTAAGCCCCATCCAATAATTACCACCTTTTTTACAAAAAATTTAAAAATAAATAAATAAACCTTGCTTTTGACTCGAAAACAATAAACGATAATTGCACATACTATCCGAATAACAGCAAAACGTCAAATAAATAGTACCGGTCCTTACCACTTGTGTATAGTTATTAGGGTTGCCAAAGCTAATGTAATTAACAGAAATTACTAATGGACTAAATTCATGACGGTCACATGATAATATAAACAAGTGTTCTACATTGAATTCAAAACAGACAATAAACTAGCTCGAACTTTTTATTCTATTTGTAAAACTTAGGCAAAATTTCAAATTGCATAATTGGGTAAAGATGCTCAAGAGTTATAAAAAGAAATTTCTGCAAAAAGATTTTAAAATTAAAGAAAAAAAAAGTCTTGTTTTATACATGTACTTTTAAATAAAGTGACAAATATTAATTTTTTAAAAAAAGTTTCTGTAAAAAGCATAATTTGGCAACAACGAAGTGCATGAACTGATTTGCTGAAAAAAGAGAATTGCATTTATCGTGACTATGACGTCACATGTGTTTTTGAACTTGATTGGCTAAAAACACGTGGTTTAAAATTATCATGTGATTATGATGTCATATGAATTTAGTCCATTACACATACCTAACAGTCACTAACAAAAGTCTTTTATTTTAAAGAATGAAAAAAGAAAGGTTGCTAACTTGGCGACAAAAAAAAAGCACAAAATCCAGGGGTGGGCTATAATAGGTTCATAATTTGAACCATGGTCAAGTGATGAGGATGACACCTGACCTGGTACCCCTCTCTCCAAACTTCCAAACCACACTAACAGGAGGACATTGTGCCTCAACAGGTTGAACATGCATTAGTCTCTCAACACAGCAGGATTTCAGTGGCACTAGACTCAAACTCATGACATTCCAGCCACAATATCTAGATGCCAGAATGAATTCGGCTTTGCTTCATTACTCATGATACACCTATCACTACTTATAGGTAGTTTATCGAATGATTCTGGTCACATAAAAATTGGCTTTGCCAAGAGGCCACCTATTCTACACTTTAACCTACCACAGCCACTCATCTCTTCAAGCAATTAATACAAAAATAACATGCATTAAGAATGACAACAATTTTGGTAGATCCACATTTAATTTTCGATTCTATGAGCTTGACTCCAGCACTTTAAATTTTTAAAAAAATACATGCTTCAATTAGTTTTTAGTTAATTATTTTTAAAAACACAGGTATTATAAATTGATTAAAATTATTTTTCTAATACATGCAAGAAAACAACTAAAATCTAAAAAAAAAAGATGACGTTAATAAATAAAAGTACAGAGAATGTAGCCCATACATGCATGTTTTAATTTGTAAATCTAAAGTTAATCTCCGTAATTTTATTAGTCCTCGAAAAATTTCACCAGGCATCATTTCGAAGAAAATAATATACAAAAATATCACATAACTAAAAATACAATAAAAAAATGATAAAACAAACACACCTGGTCTCATGAATCTTTCCGTTATTTTATCCCCATATTTTCCCCAAGATATCCAAATAAAAATTAAATTAATACAAAGAACAGTGAAAGAAATTCGCAAAATTTTCAGTTGAAAATCATCAATTGTATTAAAAGTTGAAACTGCCGAAAAATAAAATTCTACAACCTCAACAGGAAGTAATGAATGGAGATATTCTGCCACTCCAGATGGAGTGAGGTTATTAGATAATAAATCAAAAGATGACATTACACTGTAATATTTTCTTTCTTTCCAAGAATGCAACAAACCAGGCTATGATTCATAGCTTATCTCACATGACAAAAACGGACATTTTGGAAAATACCTATAAAATTATTTTGCAACCAATTTTTAATAATATTGACACACAAAATAACATCTCTGATGCCACTAAGAAAAACAAAAATTAATCGTTAATAATTAATATTTACATGGTGAAATACTAAATATTTTTATTTAATAAATTTAAAATTTTCAAAAACGGGAATTTTTTTTATTTTACTGAATTTTTTAAGTTAGTTTTGAATTCTTTATGTTACATTGAATAATTTTTCTTCTTATTTTTATCCCTTGCTTAAGATGGCGACCAATGACTGCTTGCTTTGTATTTGTTAATTGTTGATGCCTGGGCTCACCTCACCGGTATCAGTGAAAATTTTTGAGACCGAAAGTGTTGTGGAGTGCGCTTGACTGCGAATTGCATCTTCGTTTCCGAGATAATCTTTTTCTTGCTAACAAGTCAATCTGTAAAATATATGTGATATTAAGGTGCTACTTAATTCATGCATTCAGAAATCACGATGAAACTGGTACCTTCGGTCGTTCAAAGCTTTCGGGTGGCTAAAGCATTTAGTGAAAACTCTGATCGTATTAATAGCATTGATTTTTCATCAGATGGTGTTACATTGATTTCTAGCAGTGATGACGATTCCATTGTGATTTATGACTGTGAAAGAGGAGTGTAAGTGTATTAAGAAAACTTTTATTATTGAATAAATATTTTAATAAATATTTTGATCCTATTCTCTTAAGTCATAAGCCATGGAAATATTTTTTCGCTGTTTTTATTTTGTTAAGTTTATGGTATTTTAACAAATTCTACGAGGCAAATTTTGTCAATTTCTCTTGAAGAATTGAAAATGTAAGTCCATTTTTATCAGACTATTTCATTTTATATTAGGGTGTGTTACGATGATTCACCAATATTCCATTTTCCCTTTTGTCTTTGTTATGGATCGATCATTTCTTGAATTATTTTCTACAAAATAAAATTTTCATCTTAAAATGAAAAAATTTATTATAAATATTCTTTGTTTGTTTCAAATATCGAAAATGCATAGTTTTAAAATAAAAAAAATTGTTTTTTATTTTTCTGAAATATCACTTATCCAGGATTTTAGAAAAAGATAAAAAATAATTTCTTAAAAAACTTATGTATTTATTTGCAAAATTTATTTTTCATGTTAA
Source organism: Trichonephila clavata (assembly GCA_019973975.1). Taxonomy (NCBI): domain Eukaryota; kingdom Metazoa; phylum Arthropoda; class Arachnida; order Araneae; family Nephilidae; genus Trichonephila; species Trichonephila clavata. Next base: position 244,311 of record BMAO01005068.1, on the reverse strand, counting down.
CTATTTCTTTATTTGTAATTAAATATGATTATTAATTGAATGTCTATAAAATTAAATCTATGTTATGAAAGTTAATAATATAGACTTTATCTCAATCAATCTTAATTAAAAAAAATAATTAAATTTTTTATTTTTGATTAAATAGTTTTTTTCACTAATATTCTTTCTAGAAATATATATATATATTTCTATATAATATGGAATGTGAAGCTATTATATATGTAAAAATGATCAGATCCAGTGTTTTAAATGAGAACGGATTATGAATATTTTACTTTTTTAATAAATTGCCTAGGGATTATTTATTCAATTTTGTTTTTATAGGAATACCAGGCTGCTTTTCAAAGTTATATTTTAATTGATATTAAAAATATATCTAAAATTTAATTGACAAGTACTGTGAAAAATTGAAATGATTTAGGATACTTGTAAACTGATTGCATCTATATTTAAAAATAAAATTATGAAGATAGGGTAAATGAAAAACTTAAGTTTTCAAGGGATGAAACATTTTTATTCCTAATCTGGTAATGAGACATCTAGGAAAACAGAAATTTAATATATAAAGAATGAGTTTGATTGCTTTTCAAAACTAGGAGAGGCTGAGTTGCCTACTTTTCTAATGAGTATGTTAAAATTTTATTGGTTTATTAATCGGTAGATATCTGAGAATCAGCATTAATAATTTAGGGTACCAACGTATTATACTGTTGACCAATTTCTCCAAACCAAAAAACATCACAATTTAAAATATGTCTCCAAATGTACTCATAATTAATATTACTGTGTTCAAATGTGTAGGGACATGGTTTCCACTATTGGCTGTATATCGCAACATTTGGCAACATCTTTTGATTGAACAAAATTGGTTGAGGGTATGATACGCAAGTACCTAATTTAGTTTATATTTATTTCATTTTGTGAGTTATTTAGTATATAAATATTTCTTAAAAAGTATAAGGAGGCATTTATTATTTTCAGACATAAACGAACACTTCACAGTAAAAAATATGGAGCTGATCTTGTGCGCTTTACACACAATGAGAATTCAGCTGTTCACAGCTCTACTAAGATTGATGGTATTTATGAATTTGATTGTTTATATTTTATTTTTTTCTTCCTCTATATAAAAATATTATTAGCATTTATCTTTTAAATTTTAAGAATTATTGAGGGTATTTGTGATAATAGTATACTTTAAAAATAATTATGATGAAATATACAGTTATTTATCAAAAAATCTTTATTGTTTTTATAAATATCAACTTTTTCACATATGAGATTAAAAGTTTGGTTATGTCAGTTGGGGTAGTGATTTACAAATATCTTCTCTGTCTAGAATTAGCTTTTATAATTTACAATTGTTTTGCTCTTGTTCAAGTATCAGTACTAAAAAAGTTAATGATTGAATTTTTTGAAAGTTATTGGTAGTGAATTACAGAATAAATATAAGCATGAAAAAAGAAACAACCCACACTCATACACACAGAGAGAAAAATTTAAATAAAAGAAATCTTGACAGGTTATCTTAAAAATGAAAAATTATTAATAGACTAAAATTAAATATTAAAAAATTATTAATGAATTTATTTATAGACTACTGTAACACAATATAATGAGTTGCTTACATGAAAAAAACTTTTGTTAAAACTTATTAGGCTGTTTTATATGGAAAAAACTTGAAAGTTTCATTTTAAATTCCATTTAAAGTACGTTGAGTGTAATAAAGTTTAAATATTAAAAACAAAAATCCATAGAAGATATAATATTTTCTGTACCATTCCCTGATTAATTTTCAAGTTTTTAAGTGTACAATATTTTTCTTACAATAATTAGTTTATTTTTGTGCTTTTCTTAACAAGAGTCAAATTTTTATTTGTGATTTATTTCAATATTTTGAATTAAGAAATATTTTTTTGTTAATTTAAGGAAATGCACTTGAGTTTGATATAGATTGACTTTTTAATTATTTATGAAAATTTATTTAATAGCTGATATTGGGGGAATATTGTAATTTTAGCAATCAATTAAGTTGTAATACTTTTTATTCACCATTTTAATTAGTTCAGATATATTCTATTTAGTGAATAAAATTATATTTTACATGGCAAAACATTTATGTATTTTAACTTGAGAAATATAACAAATGGATTTTGTAAACTCTTAATTAGCATTAATTTCTTTCAATGTCATCAAAAATATTATCACACTTTTATTTTGAAAAAAAAAAAAAATAGTTGTTAAATTTAGATCTATTACTTAAATAATTTTTTTAAAAAGAAGTAATATCAATTTTGAAATAATTTAGAATTGTATGATGAAAAACATAATTTGCTTTTTCTTTTCAGATACTATTCGGTACTTATCTCTTCATGATAATAAGTACATACGATATTTTCCTGGCCATACAAAGAAGTAAGTTCTGTTCTCAAAATGGCTTATAATATATTATTTGGAAAGTAATATGAAAATTTAAAATATTTTGAGTGTTTTCAGGATGCATAAAAGGTCCTTTTTTCAAATACATTTAAGCATTCATTAAAAAATTCGCATCTTTCACAATTTGCTGTAATATTCTGTGAAAAAAATGATGTGCCATAGTGACATACCCATACAATACAGGAATCATAATATATAGTTTCTCTGAGAATTTCTATTAAATACTTAATTTACTTGTACTATTGCTATTATTTTCTTTTAGATATGCTTGAATAGTATGAGAGGAATTATAGGTAAAAATCATAAAAATATGAAAATAAGGGAATAAAATTTCAAAACAGTTGTTTTTATACAAGCAATGAAGTATAAGAGACTATTCAGAGCATTTCCACCTATTCTCTCTCAAAAATAACTAAGCAAATGATTAAAAAAATGATGTGAAATTGGTGGAAGTAGTTAATGGTGGGATAAAAATGTTCATAAAGAGAAAAACTATGATTTAATGTTCTTATATAATGATTTGTTTCCTTGTATTGGGTATAAATTACATGTTCAATATTTTCAAAAATGCTTAATTAGAAATCTTTGTTTTGTCATGATATTTAGTGTATAAGCTTTCATTCACATTTTAAATTAGTTATACAAAGTTCATATAGATTTGTATCTTTAATGCTGGCACACATTAAATTTTTATTTACTATCTTATTTTTAAATTTATTTATGTTTGTAATTATTGCAATATCTAATTTAGATCATTCAAGATCATGAATAAAATTTTAATATATATAAAACTGAGTAAGCAAGGTCGTGAAGCCAGTTGGGGGGGGGGGGATGTTATTTGAGAAGGGAATAATTTTTTTGAACTTGAACAAAATACTTATAAATCTCTAAAAATATTTCTAGATCTTTGTACTAGGTCAGAATACTATAAACAATTAAAAAAAAAATATGTGCAGAAATTTGAGAAAAGAATTTTTAAAAGTAACTTAAAGGTTTTTTTTACTTAAGTTGTACTCTACCTGAGGAAACCCAAGCTAAAACAAGACTGCCAAATAAATGGTTGGATGACATTGAGAAAGACCTAAATACTTTGAAAATTAAAAATTGGAGAGGAGTCTCTACAAATAGAGGATGTTGGAAGGAGCAGCCATGATTGAGGCAGCCAAGGCCTGCAAAGGGCTGTTGTTCCTTTGAAGAAGAAATTGTACTGTTTCAACCATTATTTAAAAACTTTGAAAAATTTCCTATACATTTATTTTATGTGAATGCATATAATATTTTTTGAATGTTTATTTTTATATAGTTTTCCCTGAAAACTAATCTAAGCTATCTGGATTCTAAGAACCTTGACTTGGAGTGTTTTTGAATTAGTTTTTAATATAATGAATTTTAAATATAAAATTTTATGTTGTATGTAAAATTGTATGTTTATTACATTTGAATTTACTACTAATTAATTTCTCTAGCTAAGTCTTCTTTTTTTAACTATTAAATTAATATCACGAAGATATATATGTGATCTTTCATTTCTTGCATGGGGTTTATTATTTTGAATAAATATGGATGATCATACCACTAGGATGTGTGACTGATTCCTTTGTATTTTGCCTTTCTGCCTTGTCAATCAACACTTACTATTCCCTTCTTTTCTTCATGTTTCATGATCACAGATGTAGCAAATATTGATATGTGAAGATACTATTTTATGCTAATTTTTCTCTGGTTATGCTAAAAATTACTTCGGATTGACCACCTGACCAGAACATCTGCTCATGCACCTCAGCTCTCAGTGTTATGATGAAAACTGAGATGGGCACAACAGGCATTGACCTGCCATGTTAAGCAACTGAGTTTTTAGCTTAGCTTTTTTTGTACTAAAAATAAATTATAGTGTAAGTTACAAATAAAAGTACATATTTTTCAGTTTTGTTTTATTTTTCTATTTTTTAAATCTTTAAATTAAAAATCCATATTAATAACTCCATGCTCAATGTATATGATGTCTTGTTTGGAGGAAAGTGGTGTTTTGGAGATAACTTCTGTGTTTGTTCCTTTTGGCCCATGCTTCACTGTAGATGGGTGACAGAAATGAGCTTGCTTCTATTAGTGGGTGATATAGCTATTAGATTTTTCTGGAATTCCCAAAGGTTGTTATTCTAACTAGGTTTCCCAATAAACTTCATTCTGGGAAGTGCCCTATTAGTGTGAGCCAAACCTTGCAACTCTCAGTTACTCAGAATTTCTTGTTTGACTTTCTTGGGGCAGGTAGAATTATTAAGATTCTAGTAGAATTCTTAATATTGTCATGGATAAATTTCTATTGTGCTTAAAAGAAAGCATTTTTTAATCTCCATGAAGCAAGTTGTAGCTTGTTCACAATTTTTCATTCTTTCCATATCAAATTACAAATTATCTATTAAATATTTGTTTATTATATAGTTAACACCTCAAAGCAAAAGTAGTGTTCTTAGTTCTATCAAAAAATTCTTTACTACTGGACTTATTTCTTATGGACATACTACTTTTGCTTTTAAATCAATTTATTTTTGTCAGCAAAAATAATTTTTGGCACTTCTATTAATCTATTGCGTATTTTTGCCAAATCAAGGACCATTACCAAATGTCATAATATACAGTCAATAATGAAAAAAAAATGCACCTATGTATTCTCAAAAAAAAAAATTATCTGGTTTATAAGTTGTCTTTTTTTCTTGTATTTTTTTATGAGAATATTTAAAATTTAAACTTTTTTTAAATAAATAGACAAGTAGTCGCCCGAATAATTTAAACTACTTGAATAATGTGGCAGTTAGATATTTTTTTAATTCAACTTTTTATTGTTAAAATGATAGAATTTAAATTTAGTTATTTATAACAACTTAAAAATATTTGTTGATTTAAACAGTGCACATTCTAAAGCTTGAGGTTGTGAATTTATGTGGGCATAATCCACACAGGAACCAATATGTCTAGATATGGAATATAGTTATTTTATACCTTCAACAATTAAAGAATGGAAGTAATTTTGTTGATACTTTTTTATACTTGATATGTTTAGAAGTTCTTATGTTGCTTATTGCTTGCTTTGTCTTTTAACCATTTTCTTTTTAATTCATATGCATTATAATGGATCTATTAAATAGTTTTGTATATTAAAGTATTTGCTATTTTATTGTCTTGTTTTACACATTATTTCCCTGTCTTTTTTTAAAAATCTAAAAGTAAAAACATTAGTTCAATATTTTTAATTTTATCATTTAATCTTGCTTAACCAACTTATTCAGAATATATCTTTTTAGTACAGAATAATATTTTGTTTTAAAAGGCAAAAATTGATCTATTTGAATGTTATTTGAAAGCTTTTTCTGTTACAAAGCTTTATTTTATTTGTAGGGTTACATCACTTTCTATGTCACCAGTTGAAGATTCTCTTCTTTCAAGTTCATTGGATAAATCTGTAAGACTATGGGATGTCAGATCACCTAACTGTCAGGTATTACTTTAGGGTTCATATTTCAAGTAGATTTTGTTTATAAGTTGACTTTTAAGGAATACCGTATTTACTTGAATCTAAGCTGCACCTTAAATTCTCAACAAGTCTTTGTGGAAAATGAAAAATAGAGCAATTACAGGTTCTAAACTATTTTACACTAATTGCCCCATCCAGCGCATTTTTTAAAAAAAATTTGATTCTAAGCAGCAACTGATTTTCAGTAGCTTTAATGTTGGAAAAAAAGTGTGGCTTAGATTCAAGTAAATACAGTAAATATATACATCTTGCCATGTTTCTCACTTAATACTGTATTTAATAGTATTCGTACATTACTATATATTCCTTAGTCATATGAAATAGTTTTCAAAAATAGAAATTTAAGATTTCTGATTTCATATTAATATGAAATGGAAATTTCCAAATGAAGACATGTTGCTTTAATTTGACTGCAATTGAAAAGCTATAGAAGTACTTTAAATTTGTTATTAAAATACAAGCCCTAATCCCATTAATATATATATAAATATATATAGGAGGGAAATTCAAGTAAAAGGACTTTTGCAATGTCTCTTTCCGAAGTTTTGTGGCAGCTCTAGTATCCAGCCCTGTCTGAGGTGTAGTTGGCAACACTTCTATACAATGTGTCACTCATCTTCCCTTAGTCATTGGAGTGTAGCAGACCATTCAACATGCAGCTCCTTTGTCAATCTGAACCAAGAAGGACAATGGTTCGTTTTTTTGTTTGCAGAAGGTGTGAATCCCTCGGAAATTATTCATCGCATGCAAGTGCAGTATGGTGACAGCTCTTTATTGCAAAGCAAGATCTATGAATGGATAGAGCGCTTCAAACAAGGATGAACTTCTTTATGTGTTGGCGAAGATCGGGCAGTTCATCAATGTCAACTACTGAGGACCAAGTGCAAGTCATTGATGAAAGAATATAGTGATGGAAAGGATGGCTAGGTACTTGTGTATTAGCATCACCACAGCCAAATTGGCGCCATGTAAATAGTGCCATTTTCCACCAAAATCTGACTGATTGATATTTTTTTCATATAAAATACATCAGAATCTTTGTTATTTTGATATCAAAATGCAGTTCACCTGGCACCAATTTTGCTGTAGTGACACTGTTGTAAGTACCAATGGCTAGTATCCAGCATGGATATCCCACCTTCCTCAAACAAAAAGCGAATCACTGCCCTCCTTTCCTCTTTGGAGCAGATCAACAATGGAGCTGCCATGTTAAATGGTATGCTACACTCCAGCAACTACAAGGGAAGATAAGTGACATGTTGTATAGAAGTGTCGACTACTCCACATTCAGCGCTTGATATTAGTGCTGTTGCCAAATCTTGGAAATATAAATTGCTAAAATGCCTTTACTTTTTGACTTTCCCTTGTATATATTGAGAAATAAGATATTTGAGTGTTTGTTGAATCCAACGGTGTATCAAAAATCTTGTAAGATATATAAAAGTTTTTATAGCAAAGTATTTTAAGTTCTCAAGATATCTAAGACATTCTCAAGTTATGCTTTTATTACTTGATTGTGTTTTAAAATTATGAGATTTATTGTTAGTGATTTGATGAACTTGAATTCTCTGTGTTAGTTGAATAAATGAATCTAGTGCTGATCACAGTTTGAAATTACAAAACTTTCTACTGATATCTCATTCTGTAATTCTAGAATGATGTTAATTAATTTTCATGATAATTATTTTCCAATTTTTAACACTTTTCATATTTGAAAAAGTGTGTAGAGTTGGAGTTAAAATCCCAAATGTCTCCTTATAAAATCTGTTATGTACGTATTTGTATAAATGTAATTCAATCTTATTCTATTGAAGAATTTGTTAATAATTTCTGAGCTAAGAATTTGTGTTTGAAATCTTTTATCAACTTTAATTTTTATATTTATAATACATATGTTTTGAGTTTTAGAAGTTTTAAATTTACATCTTTAAAGCATGATTCATTGAAGAGCTCTTGCATATTAACGTCCTCATAGTCATATTTGTGCCTTGTAAATTGCGTCTTGATATCATAACAGCAAAAGAAAACAATAAAAAGAGATTCTTACATCTTTTATTTAAAAAAAATTATTTTGGTAAAAGTGGGGCGGTTTATGTGGAGCAAATTCGGCTCTGTTGACATTAATACATAAATACCCATTGAATTTTTATTTTAGCATAGTATAAAAATTATTAAACTACATTATTTTAATTGATATGTTGGTAATTTATTTTGAATTTATAGGTATGTTTTTGTTGAATGGGGGGGGGATATTTTTAATTTATTATTTATACATTTATATACATGTATATGTTTAATTTTTTAAAAAGATATATCATGTATTTTCAGTTATATATGAAACTAATTACCGTAAAATCCGGCATATGTGCACTTTAGCACAAAAGAAAAAATATAAAAAAGATAACTATAGAAAAAAATTAGACTTCTGCATATGTCGAAATACATATCTATGAACTTAGAGTTGTAGTTCTAGAAATATACTATTTTTTTCTAAAGCTTTTAATTATATCTTGAAGAAATGACTTAAAACATAAGAGCATTGCACACGTACATTATGGGTTTTTTGTAGAAAAGGGGTTGCGGGTTATACAATGAATATACCCAAAAATTAAAAATTGCAGCCTGGAAAGTATAGGTGCGCATTCAACACCCGATTTTACAGTAAGTTTTTAGTAAGTCAATATTTCAAAAGACATATATGTAGAAATAATAGAAATTATGCATTGGAATAAAACTTTTGAAAAGCATTTGTATGACAGTATTTCTTAGTGAAGATTACAATTTAATATAAGTTCAATTTAAAGCTGTTGTTCATTTGATATTTGCTGGGGTGATTTTAAGTTAGTTTTATTGTGCACTAATTCAAATTTTTATCTAAGAAATCTCTAAAAGTATATTTCTTGTGAAAATATTCAATCATAAATTATGTTTTATGATTAGCATGTCATTCTAATTTTTGTTATTATTGTTGTATTTATTTTCTTTATTTTTATAAGGGTTTTTTAACTGAAAGTGGAAATCCGGTGGTCTGTTTTGATCCAGAAGGCTTATCTTTTGCTGTTGCTGTAAATTCAGAAGAAGTAAAACTGTATGATATGCGAAGTTTTGATAAGGTAATTGATATTTTTTGTTTAATTGAAATATGTTTGCAGTTTTTATTGAAATGAAAACTTCTTTAGCGGCATTGGGCACTTTCTGGTAGGGGAAAATCTTATGGGTTCGCGTCACCGACATGCTCTGACTGGCGCACGTGCAGTGTGCTGTTCGCCTTAGGCACTTTTTGGATGGCTGAAATCTCATGCGTTCGTGTCACCGACATGCTTATAGCAGTATATCTGTAGCTATACAGGTGACGTATAGTGCTGTATATATCTTATGAGTGAAATTCAATGGATTTAGTGAAAAGTTCAATGTGCATAAACTGTGCATTGCTCGTTGGGATTCCAAGAAGGGGCAATACATATTAATGGTTGCCATTTATATTTCGCCTGGAAAATGTATGAGACAGATACGACAATTTTTATTCGAAAACTTGATGATTTATAGAAAAGAATTTTCTGAAATACTAGAAAAAAGATTTGGTGAAAAATATGATAATGCACCGATGATTTTAAGTGGAGACTTCAATATTAACTTTGCAGATGATAAAAATCTACCACTATTTGATTTTCTAAATGAAACACTTAATTTAAATATGTCCAATGATCGAAAACTCAGTGCTACAAAATATAAAACGATGATCGATGCAGTTTTTACGCGATAGATAAATTTGAATCAAACATTTTCCTTTCTTACTTTAGTTACCATAAGCCTATTGTATCTTTTTTAGAACAAAATGAAATAATTGAAAGTACAAAAAGTTTAAGTATTGTTGAAATTAATGATGACAATGATGCAAACAATTAAAATAATGTTAAATTGAAATTTAAGTAAATACAAATACTATTCATAAATTATATGATTGTATATTAATTGTTATTTCAATTGAATTGTATTTATATTTTGTCATGATCTTGTACAGCCCATAATATATTTGAATAATAAAAAACCATTAAACATGAATTTAGTTGTTGCTCGGAGTGTCAATAGATGTGAAAACCAGATTGATGTTGATAATTTTAATTCAAACATTATGAAATTTAAAATTTTTATTTTAAAAGTTTTAAGTTTTCACTTCTATCAGCAGTCTCTATGACTACCAATTTTTTTTAAAGCATATATTTTAAATAGCATATTAAAATTTTTTTTTTCCAGGGACCCTTTAATACGTTTCTACCATTTAAAGAAAGGAATAGTGATTGGACATGCATGAAATTTAGTCCAGATGGCAAAATGATACTGATTTCAACTAATGGATCTGATGTTCATCTTTTGGATGCATATAATGGAAGAGCTTTGACAACTTTTGCTGTAAGTATATATGAATTTCTTTAAATTACATAATTTCTATGCATATATTGAAAACTATTTGTCAGTTATACTTTCTTTAAATACTTTTTGAAAAATGTAATGTTCTAAAAGTAAATGTTTTTTGGTACTTACTTATTTATACCATTGACCAATTTTTCTAAATTAAAACACACTTCCAAATTACAAAACATCTTTCATCATTTTTGCTCATGCTCCTTCTGTATTAACCTGACTGATAAAGTGAAGTGTTAAAAACATATGCTTTTGAAAAATAAATGAAAAATCATATATCTAAATTATTTATACAGTTAAAATGACAACTCCATTCAAAATTGGGACAATTGAGTCTATAAAAATGGCTCCACATAAATTTGCATTTTATAAAAATCTAAATATTGGCAAGTGGTTCTGTGTTTATTTTCGCACCGTTTTACCAAGCTTCATTGCCTTTCAGGTATTTAGGTATTAAACCATATTTTTAGTAATATTTCTCTGCATATGTTTCTATGAAAATATAGATTGCAATCTTTAAACATTTTCGCTGTAATTAAGAGAAGAATTATAAAAATTTGATACTTGTGTATTAGCATCACCACAGCCAAATTAGCATCACATGAATTGTGCCATTTTCCCACAAAATCTTGGACTTTTTTTTGAAGTTAAAACTTCTTTAGCGGCATTGGGCACGGGAAAATCTTATGAGTTCGCATCACCAACATGCTCTAACTGGCACATGTGCAGTGTGCTGTTCGCCTTAGACATATTTTGGATGGGTGAAATCTCGTGCGTTCGCTTCATCGAAATGCTTATAGCAGTATATCTGTAGCTATACAGCTGACGTATAGTACTGTGTATATCTTATAAGTGAAGTTGAATGGATTTAGTGAAAAGTTCAATGTGTATATACTGTGCATTGCTCGTTGCGACTCCGAGAATGAGCAATACATGTTTATGGTTGCCATTTATATTTTGCCTGGAAAATCTATGAGACAGATACAACAATTTTTATTCGAAAATTCGATGATTTATACAAAAGAAGGTTCTGAAATACTCGAAAAAAGATTTGGCAAAAAATATGATAATCTACCAATGATTTTAAGTGGAGACTTCAATATTAACTTTGCAGATGATAAAAATCTACCACTATTTGATTTTCTAAATGAAACACTTAATTTAAATATGTCCAATGATCGAAAACTCAGTGCTACAAAATATAAAACGATGATCGATGCAGTTTTTACGCGATAGATAAATTTGAATAAAACATTTTCCTTTCTTACTTTAGTTACCATAAGCCTCTTGTATATTTTTTAGAACAAAATGAAATAATTGAAAGTACAAAAAGTTTAAGTATTGTTGAAATTAATGAGGACAATGATGCAAACAATTAAAATAATGTTAAATTGAAATTTAAGTAAATACAAATACTATTCATAAATTATATGATTGTATATTAATTGTTATTTCAATTGAATTGTATTTATATTTTGTCATGATCTTGTACAGCCCATAATATATTTGAATAATAAAAAACCATTAAACATGAATTTAGTTGTTGCTCGGAGTGTCAATAGATGTGAAAACCAGATTGATGTTGATAATTTTAATTCAAACATTATGAAATTTAAAATTTTTATTTTAAAAGTTTTAAGTTTTCACTTCTATCAGCAGTCTCTATGACTACCAATTTTTTTTAAAGCATATATTTTAAATAGCATATTAAAATATTTTTTTTTCCAGGGACCCTTTAATACGTTTCTACCATTTAAAGAAAGGAATAGTGATTGGACATGCATGAAATTTAGTCCAGATGGCAAAATGATACTGATTTCAACTAATGGATCTGATGTTCATCTTTTGGATGCATATAATGGAAGAGCTTTGACAACTTTTGCTGTAAGTATATATGAATTTCTTTAAATTACATAATTTCTATGCATATATTGAAAACTATTTGTCAGTTATACTTTCTTTAAATACTTTTTGAAAAATGTAATGTTCTAAAAGTAAATGTTTTTTGGTACTTACTTATTTATACCATTGACCAATTTTTCTAAATTAAAACACACTTCCAAATTACAAAACATCTTTCATCATTTTTGCTCATGCTCCTTCTGTATTAACCTGACTGATAAAGTGAAGTGTTAAAAACATATGCTTTTGAAAAATAAATGAAAAATCATATATCTAAATTATTTATACAGTTAAAATGACAACTCCATTCAAAATTGGGACAATTGAGTCTATAAAAATGGCTCCACATAAATTTGCATTTTATAAAAATCTAAATATTGGCAAGTGGTTCTGTGTTTATTTTCGCACCGTTTTACCAAGCTTCATTGCCTTTCAGGTATTTAGGTATTAAACCATATTTTTAGTAATATTTCTCTGCATATGTTTCTATGAAAATATAGATTGCAAATTTTAAACATTTTCGCAGTAATTAAGAGAAGAATTATAAAAATTTGATACTTGTGTATTAGCATCACCACAGCCAAATTAGCATCACATGAATTGTGCCATTTTCCCACAAAATCTTGGACTTTTTTTTGAAGTTAAAACTTCTTTAGCGGCATTGGGCACGGGAAAATCTTATGAGTTCGCATCACCGACATGCTCTAACTGGCACATGTGCAGTGTGCTGTTCGCCTTAGACATATTTTGGATGGGTGAAATCTCGTGCGTTCGCGTCATCGAAATGCTTATAGCAGTATATCTGTAGCTATACAGCTGACGTATAGTACTGTGTATATCTTATAAGTGAAGTTGAATGGATTTAGTGAAAAGTTCAATGTGTATATACTGTGCATTGCTCGTTGCGACTCCGAGAATGAGCAATACATGTTTATGGTTGCCATTTATATTTCGCCTGGAAAATCTATGAGACAGATACAACAATTTTTATTCGAAAATTCGATGATTTATACAAAAGAAGGTTCTGAAATACTCGAAAAAAGATTTGGCAAAAAATATGATAATCTACCAATGATTTTAAGTGGAGACTTCAATATTAACTTTGCAGATGATAAAAATCTACCACTAATTGAATTTCTAAATGAAACACTTAATTTAAATATGTCCAATGATCGAAGACTCAGTACTACAAAATATAAAACGACGATTGATGCGGTTTTTACGCGATACTTAGATAAATTTGAATCAAACATTTTCCTTTCTTACTTTAGTTACCATAAGCCTATTGTATCTTTTTTAGAACAAAATGAAATAATTGAAAGTACAAAAAGTCTAAGTATTGTTGAAATTAATGATGACAATGATGCAAACAATTAAAAGAATGTTAAAAATTAAGTACATTGAAATTTAAGTAAATACAAAAAATATCCATAAATAATATGATTGTATATTAATTGTTATTCCAATTGAATTGTATTTATATATTGTCATGATCTTGTACAGCCCGTAATATATTTGAATAATAAAAACCATATAAACATGTGCATTTAGTTGTTGCTCGGAGTGTCGATAGATGTGAAAACCAGATTGATGTTGATAATTTTAATTCAAACATTATGAAATTTCAAATTTTAATACTATAAGTTGTAAGTTTTCACTTCTATCGGCAGTTTCTATAACTGCCATTTTTTAAATTTTTATATCAAGCATGTTAGTGTCTTTGTTATTTTGATGTCACAGCGCCATTCGGATGGCACTAAATTGGCTGCAGTAATGCTAATATGTAAGTACCAAAAATTATAAGCATTATTATTTTCAAGTATGAGCTAGCAAGATTATTGTTTTGACATGTGTGGCAATGGTTTTCCTTTATTGGTCGATTATCACAGCTTTTGGTAACATTTTTCAATTTGACTAAGTTAGTCAATGGTATGACTTATAAGTATAATATTTTTAGTAAATGTTGTAAAAAAATATAGCACATTGTATTGGAAGCAATGGGAAAAGTTACTGTTTTATTTTATTGTTACATTTCAGTTTTTCTTGCAATCTGTTTACAGTCTATTATTCTTTTATTTTGTTTACTTTTTGATTTAGTCATATTCAGTGTTGAACACTTTTGACCAATTTAAAATTTAAAAGGGGTGTTCTTTGAAAAAATTTGTAAGGACAAAAAGTTATAATTCATCAAATGATTTATTCTAATATATATTTATTGTAGAGTCGTGTTAACAGCAAAGGCATACCTTTAGAAGCTTCTTTTTCTCCAGACTCACAGTTTGTATTTTCTGGTAAGTTTAATTTTTTAAAGATTTTAAAAATTATTATTTTTTAAATATGCATTAATTTTTTTTAAAAAAATTCAATTTTAATTTTAAAATTTAATTAAATTTTTTTTTATTTAAAAGTGATGTTATGATTGGATGGGAGAGGGGCTATATTCTCACATAACTAAGGAAGAAATATTTAATTTTGTATGTAAAAAGGGGCTGTATTCTTATATTGGTTGTATTGATTATATTCTTATAATAACCAAGAAGGAAATATATTAAAAAAAGAAAAATAACTTTAATAATATACCCACCAATTTTTATGCTTCGCGCCTAAAATTTTTGCTTTTTAGCCTTTCTTTATTCTTATATGCCTGTATTGTTCATTTTTACACATTTTTGCAAATCTGTCAACTATTTTCTCCACTACAGCTCTAATTTATCATTTTATGTTCACAACAACTGGTAGACAAAACAATAGAACTCATTGTGATTAATTGTTTTTGTTCTTCCTGTGTATCATATTTCATCAATTGTTGGTTCCTAAGTGATTTATAGGCTTGATTCCATTTAGCTAAACATTTTAATTTTTTTTTTTTTTTGCCTCTGTAGCAACTTTTTAAAACTTAACTCATTTTATCCTTTGCATGTGTTTGCATTCTTAATGCTTCATGTGGCAGAATGATTTGTTTTTGTTTATTGTTCTGTTAACCATTCTTTCTAGCAAAAATAAAACACACTTTCAAAGAAAAAGAGTTTTTAAACTGAGGTATGAGGACTCCTGGAGGTCTGCAGTGTCTCTTGTGTAACATTGGGATTTCCCTCTTTTACGGATTCTGATAGGTCTTGTGGAAAAATTGAAAGATGTGCCATACTAGACTAGATCACTTAATTGTCTCCAATGAAAAAATTCTACTAGAACTTGTATTCTGATCAAGAATATTAAGTCGGGAGGAATGTTTCAAAACTTGGGGGTCTGCAATATCATGTTGATGGATAAAAGGGGAACCCGATGATCGAAAGTTTAAAAACCACTGGGGGAAGGAACTTTTTAAAAGGGAATTTGGTTGTATTATCCTGTCCCTAAACAGAAAAAAATGTCTTTTGTGATTTATGCCAACTTTTAATTTAGTTTAACTTTTCAAACAATCAACAAATAAAAATATTGCTTCTTACTATGTAATATTTTGCTGAAATTGGAAGGTATCTTTTCTTATATATATGATGAAATTTAAGAATTAGAAACTTTAATCAAGTAAATAAGTAGTATGATTTTCTAAAAAAATTTGTATTCAAACATTGTTCCTTCGATCATACGGAACCTAACAGTCTAATAAATAAAAGGAATTGCCTCAGTAATTGGGATAGTTGGAAAAATGTCCAAAAGAAAGGATGACCAAAAGAATGTCCTTGATATGATTTCTTGAATCTATTTGAACTATGTTTTGATTTTAAAACCAAATTTTAATTTTAGAAAGCCTTAGTTTATTTAAGGATGAAGGAAAATAACAGTGATTTGTAACATTTATACTGTGTTATTCATTTTAATTTAATTGGACTTGTTTTTAACTTTTGTGTTTTTTATATTGTTACCTTTTAATTTCATATCGAAAGCTTAAAATTGTTATCTAAATGTGGTAAACATGTAATTTTTTGTTTTTGTTTTTGTAATCATAGGTTCAACAGATGGTGCAATTCATGTGTGGAATTCTGAAACTGGGTTAAGAGAAGCTGTTTTACATTGTGGCTATACCAACCCTGTTCATTGTGTTCAGTTCAGTCCTAAATATATGATGGTGGTTTCTGCCTCTACTCAAATGGTAAAATTATGCTTTTTGCCCTCTTGTATTTTTTGTAGGATGTCAAATGACTTCTAATTTATTAATTTCTGTTGTTGTTAGTGATGCCACCTGGCTGATGATGTCAGGCCGAGGCCCACGAAGTTCATTGTGGCAAAGGGCTAGATGTATGCCTGTCATTAGCCATAGCTTTGAGCACCATACAAGTGGCAGTACGTTTTGGTTTGGCTTCACCCCAAATTTGAGGGAGAACATCTTGGGGGTGGCCAGGGGCCTTCCACCTCTCTTCCCCTTCCACCAACCTCACAAGGGGACCTCTATTTTGAGTACCCCCATGCCGCAAAGGCACTATGCATTTACAAACACCCATGCCTTCTCAGGGATTCGAACCCAGGCCCTATGGCACAGCAGTCAGCATCGCTAACCACTATATCAGATGGGCTACTTCTAGTTACAGTATTGCATTCATATAATCAATTTCTCATTTAACATTCTTGAATTACATGAGTCTTAAGTTTACCAGGATGTTTTATTTGAAAACACAAGTTTTTGGATTGACTTAAATTATTTTGTCACATGAATTTATTTGCAGTTTGTTGAACGTTTATAGTGTAATGAAAAATTTTCAAGATAATTAGTAAGGATATTTCATTCACAATTTTTTGTACTTGCTGTTGTTGTGGAACCATTTAGCAAGGTGAAGTGTATACATGTAAAAATATAGTGGCTTTAATTTCTTCTTTTATATTAGCTATCCCTTTGAATGAAAAAAATTTGAATATATTTATAAATTGGTTTGCTACTTTTAATTTGAAATTTTGAATCTGTTTTCAAATGTATTAGTTTTTTTCTAAAAATATCAAAGTGTGATTAAATTTTTTAAAAGTCTTATAACTTTTAACATTTTTTATTGCATTGTTCATTATCAATATTTATTTGAAGTATTTATATCATTTAATCATTATTGCAATTTTTTTATTTTGGGCATTTCATCATTCAGTTATTAATAATTGGAAATACCAATTTTTTCTGTTATTTTCTCTCGTAGTATAGTTTTGCATATAGTTTAATTTAAAAATTGATTAATTTTTAAAAAAAAAATATTTTGATATTTTTATTTTTAGTTATGAACTGTATTCATGCAGATATGAATTTGCTCTTATTTTATGTGTTTTACAAAAAGTAGATGTTATGCATTGAAAAAATATACTAATTATTTTTGTGGAGTATAGAACTTCATAGTGTTTTTACTTTATTTCTTTGAATGATTGACGAAGTATGATTTTTTTTCTCCCACCAGGCTTTTTGGACACCACCATATCGAGATGAGGAACTGTGATACAACCTTTGAAATATTTCTGTTAACAAGATGAGTTCATTGTCACAATTTTAAATATTCTGTGATAATACCTTTAAACATATGATGTAAACAATTTTAGTCATACTTTTTTTTGTTATTTGATGTCTTGGATGGGCAAGTTTACCTCTACTATTTCTCTTTGTTCTCCTGTTTCAAAAATGTGAAATAGTGTATTGATGTTTTCTATGGATGTAAGATTGAACCAAAGGATTTTTTATTCTGTTTGTTTTGTTAATAGTACAACAAGTTATACAAATTTTACCATAAATATCTACAATCAACTCATTGACTTTCATTGTTTTTATGCAATCAAATTTTTGAAAATTAATGTCGGGAGTGTCTATATAAGTATTTACATGAATCATGAGCTATTTATACTATGACTTAAGAATACTTTGTTTCTGGTGCTGTTTTTACTTAAAATTTTTTCTTATTTTGAAATTTGCACACTTTAAACTATAAATATGATGGATAAATCAGCTTAAATTAGACAAATAAAATCCCTTAACATTTGATTAATATTTAAAAGATAAGTAAAAGTACAATAACAATTCTGAAAGGAATTCATTTTGCAATTGAAATATTTTATGATTTGTGTCTACATTTGTTCATGTTACCCTAGTTTTGGTAACTATACATTTTTGAAATTATTAATAAATATAGTTATTTTTCCTAATGAATTTCAACTTATTACTTGTCCATTAGTTTTAATTTAATTGGAAAAGTAATAATTGTTTCAAAATTTTAACCTTGTCAGGTTAAATTTTTTTTAATTGCATAAATTTTATAGAATATTTTGCAAAATTTTTGTAGGAAGTGAAAAGAACAAAAAATTATGCTGGATTTTAGATTAAGTTCGATGTTGAAATGAAGCTTATAAGTGTATGGCAGCTTCCTTATTTCTTCAGCATATCAATAACAAAAACAAATTAAAATGTTTTTTTTTGCTCAGTTTTTTAGGGAATATGGGTGTATGTGAACTTGCAGTTAGACAATGCAAATTTGTCCTTAAATTGTCAACCATCCATGGCCCCTAGCAAAACTATATAAAACAAACATCATTACATGTGTTCTTATATATTTACAGTAAACTAAAAATTATATTTAATGTCTTGAATCATGGTATTTTGAATTTTATAAATGCAATTTTGGCCTTTAAAAACGTATTACTGATGGAAATTTCACGAAGGGAATCAATGAAGTTTTATTAATCCCTTTTTGTTTATAAATGTGTTGTTGCATTAAAAATTAATGATGGAGAGTTGTTCTTTTTTTGTTCCATTGTTCTCTCTTTAGCAGTCATTTTTAATTCCAAAATCTGTTATATCGAAATGTAGGTAATCAGTATTGTCTATAACTTGTCTCTTAAAAAATTATAACTTATTTGTAATTTTTATTGTATTAATAACAATTACAAATTGTCATATTGCTATAATTGTTATAAACGTTTTAATCAAAATCTTTGAAAATTTTGTTTCTAAAAGAAAAACATTTGCATGTTGAATGTTAAGTTTCAGTCTCTTCAGTAATTAGTTATATTATTTTTCATATACATTTATTATCATTTCCTCCCATTTTTCAACTTCAAAAAAAAAAAAAAAAATCGTCCAGGTTCTTTTCTTTTGTGAGAAAAGTAATTTATTTATATTATTTGCAAAAAGATTTTAATATTTAATTCTAGGAGTTGAACATTTATAAAATAATGTAATTGTTACAGTTTTTTTTTATGCTTAACATGTTTATAAACATATTGTGCTCATATAAACTGAAAAAAAGAGTTTCTCTTGATTCTTTATTTGTAAATCTGTATAATGTGTAATAGTTCTTAAATTATCATTCTTATGTAGCTCAGAAATATTCCATTCATTGATTATAGTTCTGAAGAAAAATTTAGTTGGTCATATTCAAATAAATGTTTATTTCAATAGGTTTTTTTTTGTAGGATGCTTATATTTAAATTGCTTCAACATAATAAAAAACATTAAAATTTTTTTTTTAAAAACTGATTTTTCAAATTTATTGATTTGAGTTTAAATCTGTCAATTGAAAATAATTTCATGATGAAAATTCATTGTTGAAGATTTAATCTCTTAAGGAAATTAGCTCTTTAAATACACCATTATAGGTAAATATATTGGAGAGCTTTTGCCTGTGATAATATACAACTTCTCTCTTTCTCTCTCTTTTTTTATGTTAAACTGAGATCTAAAGTCATTTATGAATAAAGAGGAACTTAGCCCAATTGAGGGTTTTACTTTGTGTCATAAATCCCAAGAAATGTTTTGACGAATAGTTCAAGAAAAATGGGGGGGGGGGAGAGAGGGAGTTAAAAAAATCATTTTTTGATATAGTTGTGTGATTTTTTATGTTGATATTATATTAAGTGTTCTGTTCATGTGTAAAATAATCTCATACTGTTTTATTTTTAATTGAATTCTTTATTTTTGTAATTTTGATATATATGTTGTAAATTATTTAGGTATTTTTCTCAATTTTATTATTAAAATGCATTGTGTTGTTTCATTGATACAAATATTTCATTTAGTATAAATTTTACTATATATTTGATGAAATTAAGTAATTTTAGTTATAGAACTCTTATTGCTCTTAATTTCATTTAAGTTATCAGGATATTATCACAGTTCTACATTCATCAATTTGATCAAGTAATGCTATTAGAAATTAATATGGGAATTTCTATAAATTTTCTAGATGAGTTGAGTATATGTTTAATATGTTATAAATATTCTATATTAATAATAATTAAATAAATTAATTGCATATAAAAGTTTATATAGCTGAAAGTCAATGTATCTTTTTCTTATTTTTATTGTATTATGAAAATATTTAATTTTATTTTGATTCTGAGGGTGTTTTCAATTTTTTTTGTAAAGTGTGATTAAATTTATATTTCTTTAATTTATGTTGCTGTCTTATATTGAAGGAAATGTAGAATAAAAATCCATTATTTCAATATTATAAAAATCATCCTAAATGGGTTTTTTTTCCCAATATTTTTTTAAAAAAATTTTTTGTTTAAAATTTAGTTTAGATTTTGCAATTTCTTTTAAGAAGAGTGTTTTCTAATATTAATCTGCACATTATTTAAAGAAAATTGACAAATAACTCTTAACTAGTTTCATTTTTTAAAAAAAAGTATATCATCTACATTTATTGTAATATTATAAAAAATGCTGCTTTTATGTGTTGTATTATTATATATTATTTAAAGTTTAAATTGTATATGAACTTACTCTTACCCACCAGCTTCACTGGGTATTTCATGATGTTGAAAAATATATACTGTTTATATATATATATATATATATATAAATTATTGATATCTAAATCCCAGCATTAAGAATTCGATTGTATTGAAAGATATACAGAATTAATTGTAATGTTGATTTGAAATTTTTTGTATTAATTTCATTTCTCATATTACTCTTTTTAAATGATGTATGACATAATCAATTTAGAATTATAATTATTAAAAATTGAGTAGCAAGATTTTTAAGTTTTGTCAGATTAGTTTTTATAGTAAACATGAATTTGTTTTGTGATATCATTTAGGCTACATAAAGTTATAAAAATAAAATCTGATGTACAATTCTACATAAAAAAAAAAACAATTTGATTGTTTATGTTAAGCACTGCCAATTAGATTTTTTTTCATCTCAGGGAGGTAATTTATTATTTAATATGTTCTTGCATCAGGGAAATGTATGCAGAAATTAATTGAACCCTAAGATAGGTTACTTTCTTAAAGTAAATTAAATTAAGTTTATTTCTATTTGCTCATGAAACTTTCTATTATTACAGTCATCATTTTGGCAAACTTGATTGGGATAAGACTTTTACTAATTCATGATGCAAAATATATATAAAAGTAATTTAAATGCTTCAATTTTAGTCAATGAAGAAATAGAATTTTGTTACTGAAAATGTGCATGTTTGTATATTTGACTTATATAATGTATTGCACTATTCCTAACTATGTACTGACTATATAATTGTAATTGAGTGGTGTCTAATTAGATGTCTAAGTATAATTATTTGTGAATGTTTTTTATTTTAGTGTTCATTAAATTAAATAATTTAAAATTTGCTTATATATATTGATATCCTAAATCCTCTGTCTTGTAGAATGTGTTATGTGTGTGTTTGAGCAGTCTTAATGTTTTAAAATTCTCCATTTTGTGGCTGTGTAGTGTGTATATATTATCTTGAAAGCAGAGAGCTTTGAGGCGATTTCTAACTTGTCAAATTGTATTGTGAAATTAGAAGCTGTCTTGTGGTGTGCTATTTTAACTTTTTATTCTGCATATATCGAACTTAAATTTTCTTAATGTCTGTTAACCTGCCAGCATTAAATGGAGCTTGAGAAATGATCTTCATTGTAGTAGTGGAATTTAGACACTTAAAGGTGTACCTTTCCTATGATGAGCTTTCCCCTCCTTTTTGGTAGCTATTCTTAGAACATAATTTTGTATCAATGTTATTTAATGTAATGTGATCAGTAAATGTCATACAGGGTATAAAATGTTTCGTGTAGAGGGACCATATAACACTGGTGCATAATAGATGGTTGATTCTTATTGGTGCTAGAAATGCATTTCCTTTTTCTGTTGTATGTGAATGGTACATTTCAACATATTTACTTCAGTATTAAGTGTTTCTTAATAATTTGATGTAGTTCGTTTACAAATGTATTATGTTTCAACATAAAAAAATCATTACAAGATTTAAATTTTGAATCTAAACTTTTTGAAGTAATTTTTTTTTGTACTGATAGGCTTCAATTCTCTTGTAAAGAGAAAAAGCACAGATTATAAAATAACTTTGGCAACAGTGTTGGTATTAATGTATGTTTTTATGATACTAAATATTTTGATTCATTATATTAATTCTAAATTTATATGAAAATATTCTAAAAAAATAATCACCTGCTAAAAGCTATTTCAATTCTGCAGTGTTCCTCATTTATTTACTTTTCGTAATTGTTTGTGGTAGTTCTTTTTCCTAAAATCAAATAAATAATGATAGTGATCAAATTCCCTACTAATTGATCCAGAGGCTAGTTCTTGTCTGGTTTAGATGGAGCATATACTTGTATGTCTATAGATCTGCAGATAGGCTGTTCAAATCTGATATACATATAATAGAATATAGTTTTAAAATTGTGTGGCCATGGTATTCTGTAAATTTTTATATAATTACATAAAAATGCATCAGATTTATACACACCAAAAAAAGTTAAATTTACATAATGTTAAATAATTTGCGAGACACTGCAGTTTGGATTGCAAAATTGATCATTGTCTTAATGTATTTCATAATTATTCTGAATATATACAGTCTTGTAATTCGATTTTCAATTAATTTAGGTCGTTAAATACAAAAATATTAACTTTTTCTCATCAATGATTTGAAATATATTATATTTTAATTTTGGATACTGAGTAATTATTTAGTTTATAGTAGTGTATTTATGTATTAGATTGCACCTATAGTATTAGGATCTTTGTGATATGGTGTTTTAATATAACAAGCATGAATTTGTTGAATGCCATTTCATTTGCATATATATTCTCTTTCAATGTTCTGTGTAACTTGTGAGATAAATTTCCTTTCTTGAATTAAAATGTATTTCGTAAAATTGAGATCTAAAAGTTTGTCTTAAAACATTGCTTGATGTATTTTGTGTCAACTTCTATTAAGTGTTGTTCAAACTCTGTAGTTATATGTCAGTATATCTCATTTTGACATATAAAACGTGAAAAAATACTCTGTTTATATAAGAATGGCGAATTAATGTATTGACTTGAAAAATAAATGTGATGTGGTAATAAAGTTGTATCAATGTATTATAGTTTTTCTTTTAAAATTCTTTTGTAACCATTACAATCAGATAATCATCTGATTTCTTACAAGTATTTTTGTGTATTTAAGAATATTTAAATTTCTATAATGTGCTAAAAAAATACTAGTTTTTTGAATAAATTTAAATGGGTTATATAAATATTTAAATTCTAGTATTAGACAACATGTTTATATTTAACTTTTTAAGTGGTGTAAGAATTGCATTTGAATTACTATAGATTATATTTTACCAGTAATTCCTATACATATCTTTTAATGTAGTAGCAAGAACTTTGAGCTCCACATTATTGATTAAAGAAAAAGTAACGCTTTCTAATGTGTAAATTTAGTGAATAAGAAATAGTTTGTTTTAATATTGATTTATGTTTGAATTTAAAATCCCTACTATTGAAAAATATATAAAATACTTTAAATGCATCTTTTAAAAAATACTGGATTATTAAATGATCATCTTTATTTGATTACTATTTAAATGAGAGTTTGTATATATTTAAAGAAGAGGTACTGAATTGATATAACTAGTAAAATATCTGTCATGGTATGTTATATGTTAAAAGAAAGTTATTTTAAATTTGTTTCCCATCAATAATAGTTTTTTTAAAAAATGGTAAAATAGCTAACTTTTATTTCCACTAACCATTAAAAAGTAGTTAGGATTTTTGTTAGAGGATGAAGTGCAAGGAAATGCTTTGTTACAAAATTCCTATTTTGTGAGGAATACTAGCCTCCAAAAGGTTTCATATTTTGCCTGTTTTATTCTTGGTTTAATTACGAAGAAATTTAATTTTTTTACTTATTATTTGGATAAAAACAACTAGCATCCGAATTAGAAAACGACCTTGATATAAAAAAATATATTTTTTTATGAATGTAATGGTCTAATCGTAATTGCAAAGTATAAACCTATGATTAAAATTGTAACCTGCTGTGTTTTATTTTATTCATTTTTAGTAACATTCGTCAGTGTGCTGTTATTTGAATTGTCAATCAACCGCAGTTCTTTTTTCTTCTAGCATTTACTATAGTAACATTCATAAAGTATCCTGTTTTTATAGTGTAACTCATTTGGACTATTTATTATTTTTTAATACCGCGATGAAAACCCAAGATATGTATTGTAAATAACAATTGTGTCATGCTTTTGTAATATTTGGGGAAAAATTAAAAATATTTTTGTCTAAAAAAAGTAAATTTATTAAATTTTTTTTTATTGACGTTTGTTAACATTGACAGGTAAGAGCAGCATTAATTAACTTTAAGCAAATTTTGCGTGGGTGCGTGCTCGATGTAACATAAAATAGGAAAGATTGAAACTCGTGAAATTTGGTACGCTGAGAAACTGGTCGTTAATAAAATTTTAAAACTCGATGCTCAATTTTTTTTAATTTTGCTTAGGAAGTATTGATAAAAAAATACATTTTTGAATTCTCCCTCAAAATTTGGTACTAATCGGTTGTGAAGGGTCCAGTATGCCAAATAAGTAATAAATGCGTTAAATTATGTTTCGTTACTGTGTTTATAGTGAATGTTATTTATCGGATATTATTGTCAATACTTCAGTTATAGATAACACGAAAAGTCTTCTACCCCTGGTTGTACCATTTTTTTTTTTCCTTTTTGGTATTAAAGTTCTTGAAATTCGTTGTTTAATAATTATCTTTAAAAATATGAATCAACAATTAGAATAAAACATATTTGATGTTCTCATTCTTATGATAGTTTCGAAGTTGTGAATAACGGGTTTGAGATCTATCTACTTTGAGTTTATGTATAAATAAGCATCTATTTTTGAAATTTATTTATCGATTTTAACTATAAAAAAGATGAAATGAGGGCATCCGAAGACATTCGTCTTAATAACTAATTTTCATTTACGTAAAATGGATATTGTACAATTTTTCCTTATAAATGTTACCGACAATACATGAAATATTGGCAAGTGAAGTATGAAGGAAACATTATATTACTTAAAAACTGTTCGTTTTTTTAAAAAAAACGGGTTATTTTGAAAAAAATGAGAGTGCCATTGAAAATCTTTAATTCAAGATACATAAAAAAATTAAAGTTATGCAAAGTAAAATTTACCACTCCCCTTTTAAAGAAAACATAATATGAGCCTACTTGCTGCATTGAGAAAGGAAATATTTTCAGATATGCACAATTTTATTTTTTCTAAAAAGGGAGATACAATGCCGATCTAGCATTTAAGCATTCAAAGAAAGCCTAGAGAAATGTGTTAAATATTTGTTTCATACAATACTGGTCAGTTTTCGGCATTCTATAAAGTATCTAGATATTTTCTAGGAAAATTAAAATCTATAGCGAGTTAAAATAATTTTGTGGCAACGTTTTCAACGCGCGAATGATATTTGTCAACAGTCAACACCATATTGTTATTAAACTAAGGAAAGAAGATTTCATATTGAGAAATTTTGAGTTATTCTTTAGTAAGTATTCTGTTTAAATGGAAATAATGTTTAATATAGAGCAATGTACATAACATACAAAATGAAAATTGTTGCTGTTTTCTGAAACTTGCGATATTTTATTAGTATTTGGGCATTATATTTTTTTAGAATATTTTAAACAGAAGTGTTACAATGCAAAGATTTGTGGATAATTTTGCTATGAATTGTTGTATTTTTGAGTTATTATATTTTTCTTTATATAATATGAGCTGTTTACTTTATTAAGCTACATTCATTCCGAAAAATTGAATTTGTGTTGTATTTATGAGTGTTTTCTTTGCAAAAACTTGAATTTGAAGTTTTTAAAATTGATCACTTGAAAATAATATTGAACATAAATATGTAACATACGTACTGAGAATAAATATCCAAGAGTTTGTTTCTTTTATGTAAACTTAATCATTTTGAAGTTATAGTATTAAAATGAGTGGTAAATTACACATAAATTGTTATCCCATTGCACATTTTTTATGAATATTTCTTGATTCGAGTATTGAAGTTTAAGAGCATAATTAAGTTGAGCTTTATGCATAATTCAACTATAATCTTTTTCTCATCCAATTATTTTACTTTAAAATTATTTTATATGCCTGTAAGGCTCAAAAATTAACTTTTCGGTTGTGATTTCCTTACAATAAATCTTTTCTAAATTCAGAAATTTACTCCCTTCATCTATCATCTGTTTTAGATAGGCTTTGAAAAAAAATGTTTTTTGCTTAGCATCCTTAAGTATCACCTGCTATAATCTATAACTATTTAATTTCTTTAGATGTTAACAATGGCAATAAAAATAATTAGATGTAAGAAAAATTACCTGGGGCCTAGGGGCCTTTATGTGATAATTACTTTTGGAGTATTTATTTTCTATTTGATTGTTTATTTTTTCGAAAAGAATGTAAAAAATATGATTAAGAGTTATTTTGTGGAATTTTTCTAGAAATTGATTTTTAAAACCTATTTAATGCAATTAAATATGCCAGGGATTATCAATTAATTTTGAGCCATACTTCTTGAACTACAATTCATGTAAGTAAGAATATATGCAACTATGGTGTTATATTCATTTTTCTTTTAATATTTAACATTTTTTAGCGTTTGTTATAAAAACACCAGGATTTTAAAAGAATTAAATCAAGAGATTAATTCGTTTTGTTTCACTACTGAGAAACTATAATAAATCTAATATTATGATAATAAAAAAAAAATTAACTATAATACTGAATTATAATAAAAAATTAAAAGAAGAAGGTATAAGTAATTAATAGAAATGAAATATGCATAAATGATAGTAAGCATATACAGTTGGACCCCAATTAAGCAAATTCATCAGGACCGAACATTTTCGTTAAATCGGGAACATCAAGGTCCAAAAAAATTCAATTTTTTTGCACTTTTTCGAAATTTTATAATAATTATCTACACAATAACTATCCATAGTTAGGAATTACATACTTTTTATTCAACATCTAAAAATACTATTAGCATATTATTATGCACCAGTTAATTGGAAATTTTAAAATTGTGACTTATAGATCTTGACAATCTTTTTGTTTTTCGACTTAATGTAGTGAAGAAAATACTGTGTCTTTTACATCTTTCTGCTTGAGATATGTTTTCACAGTTTCCAAACAATGTAAAGAACTAGAAAATGCAACAGTTTTGATAGGAGTCTCATTATCAATTTCTACATAAAAATTAATACTCATTAGTTATTGACAATCTGCTGTGCTGAACAAATTTTCTACAAAACCGTACACATAATAAATCTAACTTCTTTCAAGAAAGAGCAAGTGGTGTAAAACCTTTTAAGATATCCCCTGCATTGTAGAGTGGAATGAGATGAAGGAATTCCCTGTCGTAGTCAAAACTCATTCGGTAGGTTTCATTCATGACACATCTATACTTGTAAAGTCTAAAATAATGGACTGCATCCTTTGCTGTCAAAATATGCTACTCAGAAGAAAAGTCTTCTGTTTTGTGCAAAAATGATGTCTTTTGAAAAAAAATCAAATTTAAAATCTGAACTAATAAAAAAAGTTTTTTAGTTGTGTGTGTGTGTAGAGAAATAATTCGTTAATTTGTGGTTTATTATTCAGTAAACAAGGGTTTTCTTCTGTTTTAATCAGGGAAAGAAAATTAGTTAAATAGAGGTTCATTAGATTGGGATCCAATTGTATATAAAATATTTTGTTTGTGTAATTAATGTATCTTAATAATTGATTGATAGAAATATAAAAAGAAAACTAATATTTTTGATTTAATTGAAATTAGATTTATATACATATTTTTTTGGATTAGTGGAGAGAATTTTTTTTGAATTTATCTAATTTAACAAGCTTTGTGTAAGTAAGATAGCTGTGAACATATGACTTGATTGATTCACTAAAACAGTTGTTAATACACATATGCATTTGTAAACCAGGACAGACGTGGACCAAATGTGGTCTGTAAACAGTTTTTTTGTGGCCCCTCAAGACAGTCAGAAAACCAAATAGACAGAAAATGGTCTCCATATTTGGGTCAGCATATATTTGTGAGCAAAGTTTTTCGTGCATGAAGATCAACAAGAGTAAATATAGATTAATTTGACATCTGTGATGAGAATTTCAACAAGCTATCTCACTCCAGATTTAAAAAAAGTTGTAGAAAAGTGTGATAAGATAAATTTGACTCATTAAACAGATTCTAAAAATTAAATGTGCTTGCAGCTGTAATTAAATTGAATAAAACTGCCACTATTTTATTTAAAATTTATTGATTTTTATGGTACAATTTATACCTTTCCTTAGATGCTAAATTAACTAATGAATGAAATCAATTTAAAAAAAAAAGTGTATCCCTCCAGTACAGTCCTGCTTCCACAATGTGGTCCTCTTGTCAAAACATTTGCCCACCCCTGAACTAGGGATTTTAACAAATTTTTTTATGGTGCATTTTCATCTTAAGAATATATTTTCTTCCAAATAAGAACATATTAAATCTATTGTACTGAAAATGGTAAAAAGTAAAAGTTGCATTGAGGATTAAGGAGGTTATTGTGAGTGTACACTGTTTGATTGATTATGGAAAATAACATACAGAAATAAACTTTTTTTGGTATGACTATCAGCAATTATGAATAGTTAAGAAATGTACAAAACTCTTCACATGATAAATAAAATTGTTATTTTGCAACTATCTAAAGAAAATTTTAATTTATACCATTTGTGAATTTGTCTTATTTTGGTTATTAAAGTACAGAACCGTTCAGAGCCCAATAAGTATATGGTTTGCCCTAACTGAATGAATGATTTCAAACTTTTTTTTTATCCTATGTTCGTCTTCGGCATCTCTGCCATTAGTCGATGAGCAACCCAATAAAGTGATGACGAAGCATAAAAGGAATTAAAATTTGCCTCTGTAGAATTGTCTACAAAACACTTTAAAACAATAGGACAGTATTTGAGGTGGTCACCATCTATTTCACCCTGGTTGCGAACAAGGCAACAAGCAGAATCCTTTACTCTAATGTGATGTAAATGCCTTTGAAAGAGTAGTCATGTTCAGTAAGTAAACAAAAGCATGCAACTCCAACAGATTGAGGCAGGGAACTGGGGACTCTACCACTTTTGTTAAGCAAGATATTCCACCTTTTACCTACGGCTGCTTCACCATACATGGAGGCTCTATTAATTTGCAGTTTACCTTAAATGATTTTTTTTGTGTTACACAGAGGCAAGGGAGAGTCAGGTTGGGACATGAGAGGTCCTGCTTCAGCAAACCTATCTGCTCTCTCATTTCCAGAAATGTTACAATGGCTGGGAATCCATTGGAGGGCAATGCTTTCTCTAGACTTCCCAAGTTCAATGAATTTCATTCTACAGGAATAACTAGTGCGTTTTTATTATATCTTGAGTTTATTGGAGACAAAATGGCAGTTTGAGAATTGATAAAAATAAAATATTTTGTTCAGAACATCTTTCCAGTTTATCGATCGCAAATCTCGCCATCAAAATTGTCACAATACTTTCCAACAAGATAACTAATACTGAAAGCACTTGAATAGGCTTCAGCATTTTTAAAAGTATCTTCTGCTGAACCATCTGTGTATACATGGGACCATTTGTCAAGAGGATATCTGCCATGTATAGTAGCAAGGACAGCACTTTTATTAAGTCACTTTGTATAGAAAATTGTTTACCAACACTCCAAACAAGATCCAGGTGGCTCTCCAAGGTCATCTGGCACATAATAGGATTAAATTCCTTTGGGAAAACTTGGCGGGTGGGTGTTGGAATATCGAAAGTGTCATAAAGATCTTGAACAGTTGAAAGGAAAGACTTAAGGGTTTTTCATTTGTGGGTCTATAATATTTTAGGAAATTGTTCTTTCTTCTCAAGATCTTTTCAACCAAGTTCAGGGCACTTCTTTGACTCCTTTCACTCGAAGGCTCCAAATCTGTCTGGAGTTCCATTGCAGCTATAGGAGTTGATTTGACCCCATCAGTGATTAAACACAACATGCTGTTTTGGAAAAGATTAAGCCTATTTTTAACAGAACCCGAGGCAATTATTAAAACTTCATTTCGATATTCAACAACAGGTCGTACATAACACTTATAGGCTGTAAACAAAACATCTTAAGCCCAAGTTACACCAGCTAAATAGCAGCTTAGATCTTGAGTAACCACTATCAACAGTTGAATCTATATGATTCTTCCATGTTAATTTAGGGTCTAAATGAATGCCCAAATAAACAGTGTCAAATGTCCGAGATATAACTTTTTTTTTTCATGCTGAAGTTGGATGTCATAGTGTTTAGTACTGAGAGAAAACAATTGAAAGGTGGTCTTATCAGTATTAACGGACGTATTGTTCTTGTAAGACCAAATGTAATGAACATGTAATGCCTGCTGAAGCACACTCTCCAAGCCAGAAATGTCAGATCCTGCAGCACTCTTCACCATGTCATCAGCAAACAATAAAATATCTATACTTGGAACAAGTTTAGGAATAAGATCTATCAAATCGTTAATCATTAGATTAAAAACAATTGGGCTCAGTACTGCTCCTTGAGGCAAACCCTGTCTGGTTTGCCTAAAGCCAGACAAAGTATAGCCATACCTAACATTAATAAATCTTTGGTCAAGAAAACTCTTAATCCATTTATATAGGCCAGAAATGCCACAGGAAACCTGTCTTTTAAGCAATCCAGCTCTTCAAATTCTATCGAATGCATTTTTAAAGTCCACAAACACATAAAGGGTACTTTGCTTTCTCTGAAAGCCATCCTTTATCTTTTGAGATAAGCGGACAATTTGTTCAGAAGTGCTCCTATGTCTCTGAAAACCAGCTTGCCTTTCAGAAATTATTCCAATTTTGTGTAGCACATGTAGTAATCTGTTAGCAATAATTCTTTCAGTTAAGTTACACATTATATTTGTAAAAGAGATAGGGCAGTAGCTGTCTATATTTTCAGCGGGTTTGTTAGGTTTGAGAATTGATATGATTGTAGCTTTTCTCCAAGCACTTGGCAAGTCATTTTTCCAGGTCTAAATTAATAAATGCCAACAAAGTCATTTTAGCAGTCTCCCAGATTTATAAGAAACGGGTAAGATTCCATCAGGGCCTGCACTCTTACCCTTCACTAAGGTACTAATACCATTTCTCAACACCTCTAAATTAAAGTCATCATTAAAAAGTTGTTGGAAGTCTGATGAATTTTTGTTCTGTTGTGGTTTCAGATCACTTTTTAATGTTTTGATATTAGGTCTCAAGTTGCTTACCCTTGCATAGTGCCCACAATAGGCACTTGATATGGCTTTATCAGTAGTAAGTTCTTTAGAACCTTTCTTTATAAGTTCATTTCTTATAATTCTTTTATTGTTCTACTGGGACAAAAATTTATGAGCCTTTATATCATCTCTTCTTAAGTCCAGTTTTTCCAGGAAACTTTTATATGAAGAACGTTTAATAATTGATCTCTTAAAAATAGCTTGTGCTTTTTTTGCAAAGCTATGCAGTCCTTACTAAGCCCAGTATTGTAAGCTCTCTCTCTTGCTTCATCTCTGTCTTTCTTAAGTTTTTGTAAATTTTTATTCCAAAAAGGGGTATAGTTCTTTTGCTGTCCTCTTGGGACACAAAGAAGTATACCCCTTCAGTATACTTCTCAAGACACATTTCAGTACAGCAAGTGTAAAAGTGTGCCTTGAAGTATATTCAAAATTTAACATAACCAAAGAATCGGATCAGAGCCAAACATTTAATTAATTAAGTTATCCATAACATCAGGGTTAAAGAAAATAAAAAATTTTTGTACGCACCAATTAAATTGAAATTTTAAAATACTGACTAATAGTTTGACAATTTTTTTGATTCCTGACCCAAAAAAGTTCTTTTTTAACTTTATGCAGAGAAGAAAATAGTGCATTATTTACATCCTATTGCATGAGGTGTGTTATCACAGTTTCCAAATATTGTGAAGCTTTAGAAAATGTAACAGTTTTGATGGGAGATTGATAATCAATTTCTGTATCAGAATCGCTATTCATTGTCTCCGAGACAAATAAACAATTCAGTCAACTTCAGTTTGGCACATATAATAAACCTCACCTCTTGAGAAAGAGAGCAAATGTAAAAACTCTCAAAATATCCTCTGCATTGTGGAGTGGGATGAAATTAGAAAGGAATTTCCTGTTCTATTGAAAACTCATGCAATGTGTTACATTCATGACTCATCTGCACCTGTAAACACTTTTTCTAATAAAAATTTTTTTTGGCTATTAAAATAATCAGTTCATTTGGGTTTTTTTTGCCAACATTTGAATCAACAAAGAAGAATTTGTAAAATCGCAAAATCATTAAATAGGGGTTCGGCAAATTGGGCTCTGATTGTATTTTGAACTATTTATATTAAGGATTTTTAAGAGCCAAACTTTTGATGAGATAACATTTTGAAGAATGAATTCAAAATTTAAATAAAAACAAGAAATGATCTAATCCATTTCTCATAATTGAAATTTATTTTTCTCCCTTTGTTTACCTGCAGTAATTCAGTACAAATATGTTTCATTGTAAGATTACTGTTACCTTAGCTAACAATTTTTGCCACATCCATTATCTTTCCTAAGAAATAAGTGGGAAAAATTGTTTGACCCTCAAGAATTTGCAAAGAAGGAAGCCAAATGAAGCTATTGATAAAAATGACAATCTTGCAACTGTTGTGAAATTCTTAATAATTTGAATGTTTCAATTCTTTCTTGAATTTGTAATGTATAAATTATAATACATAAATTGATTGGTAAAATATTCTTATTATTTTTTTTTTTTGTATAAGTTTTACTTTAAATCAGTACAATTATGAGAGAATTATATCATTGTGATAACATATTTTTAAAATTAAGTTCATTGTTGATGGAAGCAGGTATTAGAAAAGTGCCCAAGTAAAATTTTTTGGTAGCTAAAACAACAAATTGTGTGGCAGCTATATATGTGAAGAAATGCAGTGAAGGAAAGAAGTTATATTTTTTTTCCATCTGAAATTACTAAGCAAAACACAAAACAAAAAAGATGTTAATTAAAAAAAATTACAGAACACTGAAGACCTGGCATGATTTTATAAAAAAGACATTTTAATTACATTTGAGTTATTTATTAATCATAGTCAAACTTCAACTTGACTGCTATTTTCATTTCGGGGGGAACAAGGCTTTCATTCCTTTAAATTTACCTAGTTTAAGTTATATCATTAATTGGATATTTTAGAATGGATTTGCATTGTATGTTTACTTTTTTTCAATTCATAATTTAACAGCCGAAATGAGTTCCAATGAATGCTACAAGTGTCACAAAATTGGCCATTTTGCCCGTGAATGCACACAAAATGGTGGAATTCGATATATCGGATCCAGAAATCGAGGTGGTGGTAGAGGCAGAGTTGATATGCGTTCATTACCAAGAGGTTTGTGTCCTTTAGCATTTACATTTTGTTGCTGTTTTATGTACCTTATATATTTTTAATTTTTCTTCTTAGTTAAAAGTTTCTTTGTCAATACTACTTTTTTGCTATTATTGTTATTTTTTTACTTCTAGAAATTTTAGCATGTATATATTTATTTTAGGATTGCCTTCTCTTAATGATAAAAAATGTACACAATGTGTTTAACATTTTAAAGTATATATTCCGTAATTTTTTCCTTTTACTATAATGTGGAAATGTACACAATTTTTCCATTATGTTGATGTTAGGTAACTCTTACCTCATCAAACTTGATTGAATAAAAATGCCAGAGAAAAATTTGCTAAAAATCAAGCTTGTGAAAGTGTATATTTATTACTCATATTAGGAAATTTAATGATTTTTCCATAACATTATTTAATACTTTTAAAAAGTATGAAACAACAAATTCACCTTTAAATATAATACACAGAAATAATATAAAATTTAAATATAATATATAGAATAAATTTCTTTTAAAAGAAGTTTTTTTTTTGCAATCTAATGACTGCTTTTTGTGGTGTTCTACGTGGTTGCGATAGCCTAGTTGTCATGGTAACAAACTCGTGACCATAGTTGCTGAGTTGTGGGTTTGAGTTCTGATTCCACTAAAGACTCACTGTGTAGAGGGGCTGGTTCACATTAAATCTGTTTTGGCTGAAATTCCACACATTGGTGTGGTTTGGAAGTTAAAAGGGTGGTGTGCCTGGTTAGGTGTCATCCTTATCTCTTGACTATGGTTAAAAATTATGAGGTCTGTTGCCAGTAGCCCTCATGTTTCTTTAGACTGTAATTTTAATAAACACTCACTTTCTGTGGTCTTTAAATATAGTTAAGCATTGTTAGATTCTTGTATCATTCATTTCTCTTCATTCTATATCATTAATAATACTGAGATTCCTGAATTTTTTTAAAAAGACTTTAAATATGAATTGTCTTTGCTTCAAAGATCTGAATCACAATAGCCTAGCCCATCTATTTTCATGCTCACTGACTCCAATAATATCTTTTCTTCCCACTTTGCTGGCTTCATATTCCTTTCCTGAGAAGTCCCCTTTGTCCTGGCTCTTATTGGCCAAACAAAAATTTTCTGTCTTTAATATCTATATTTTTCAAATCATTACCATAAGCAGCATCAAATAAACTCATATAACCTGATATGAATTTATTTTCATGTTCTTTTTGTGTACCTAACTCATGGTAGGCATTTTTTTTGAAGATTTTGCCAATAAGAATACATTTTAATAATTTTTCTTCTTTTTGAGGTATCACTGTTTTTGGAATTCTTACTTTCTCTAAAAAATGAGGCATTCTTACATTATTAAGTTAGCACTTTATCTTAATAGTTTAAAGCTCCCCCTAAATCAATGGTCGGCAAAGTGGTGGTCCACGAGAAAATTTCGCTGGTCCCCAGAAAAATGTGGAATATACTTACTCTTCACTTTAGGCTATGTTTTAAGAAGCATTGAAACATAATTCAATTCATAACAATAGGTGAAAAGTTATAAAAACGCTACTTCATAATACAATGCCATTTCATAGAATAACGCTATGGTAAATAAGTCATACTGCTGTAGCTGCATTGTTTTAGCTACATGTTTTGTCTCATCTTGTTTTGCACTCTTCTAATGTTTCACTTTCCTGTTTGTTGCATGCATATATCAGTTGAAGAATTTAAAGTTGGGCTTACGGAGGTATTCAGTTCAATATAAAATATATTCAATGTATTAGTTGGGATATTAAGGAACTTTTTTGTATTTTCTTTTGTATATTGGTGTCTTATTAAGAAAGATATGATCTTAAATCTTAACCATGTGCATATTTTCTTTTATTTGATA
Source organism: Trichonephila clavata (assembly GCA_019973975.1). Taxonomy (NCBI): domain Eukaryota; kingdom Metazoa; phylum Arthropoda; class Arachnida; order Araneae; family Nephilidae; genus Trichonephila; species Trichonephila clavata. Next base: position 208,427 of record BMAO01005068.1, on the reverse strand, counting down.
TTTATTGGGATAAAATTAGTTTGACTTTTCTAAATTTCTTCTCTTTTTTTATTTTAGATTTATAATTTGGTTACAATTAATAGTTTCATTTTATTAACTAGGTACATTTTATGTGTTCTTGGGTCACAATTTTTTTATAAATATATTTGACACTTAAGAAATCCTATTAGTAGTTCGCAGGATTTAAATTATGAGTTTACTTGTCCATGAGGTCAAAAATTTTGGCGACCGCTACCTTAAATTATAAATAGCACTAACAGTAGATGCCAGTTAAAGGGAAGTTTTACTTCTGATAATTTTGTGAGACTGAATATTTATTAACATAAACATTTTTTAGTTTCTTATATTGATTGATCACTTTTGTCTAGTGGTCATGTTACTTGGCTTCAAATCCATAGGTCGTGGGTTCTATCTGCCACATAAGAAAACCTTGTTATGAAGAACTGTTCTGAAATATCTATTTACAGTTAACATCTCCTCTAAATATATTTAAACAAAGAAATTTCATTAATCAGAACAATGAAAGGTAGGGCCTGTGTTTTGAGTAAAGCATTGAATCTGTATTAATAATTTGGGAGTTATAGATTGTGTGATCTTGATAGAAATTTACAGTTTATCTTCATTTTAGGCTAATGGAAGGAATTCAAATAATATTCAGTTATATTCCAGATATTCTGTGTGTGAATTGATAATAGATTATTAGATTAGTCCAAAAGATATCTGCATATCTTTCAAAACTTTTAGTTTGATTTTAACCAATGTCTTTTGATATTATTCTGAATTGAAAAATAGCACTTGGATTACTTTGCAGATTATACCATGGCCAATGGAGCCAAACTAACACAGCAGTACATTGCTTGTTTGTGATATGACGTTCTATTTGCACTGAAAGGATGCTAAACCATGACTCCATATTAAGAAAGAATATATTTGATTCTTCAGTGGGTTGATGAATGTGTACCAAGCTTGTTTGGGAACTAAACACTGGGGCTTTTGTGTTGTACTGATCACCTGACCAGAACATCTGCTCATGCACCTCAGGGCCCAAGGTCACAAAAACTGAAATGGGCACAGTAGGCCTTGGCCTGCCATGGGATGTTGCGCCACTGAGTTTAGTTTAATTTATTCTTGATGATTATAACTAATCTGGATTTTCATTTGGTCATATTATTATAAATGATTTCATTTTTTAAAATTATTTTTACTTTTTTCCTTTGCTGTGATGCTATTCTAAACCATGACAATAATATCTTACTGTTTGAGATGGGCTTTGCAATTTGTAACTTAATGGGAAATAAACCAAATCAATCAGTTTGATATTACCCATATGAAAATTAAAGCATCGAACACTTTTTGTGTAGTTTGCAAAATGTTGCTATTTATGTATAATATATTTATTATGGCCTTTTGTTTCCATCAGTCTGTTTACTAATATTTATGTTCTGCTGAGTTTTCAATATGTTGCCGATTTTCATAATGGAAGCACCAAATGATGCTGGTAATTGCAAGATGACATTGGTGCAAAAATCATCAAACACGGTAGCTCAGAAGCTTCATAAGTTTGGTGACCACTGATGTAGAAGTTCTTTTTGTTACATTAATTTTCATTCAAAAACAAATAACTGTGCAGAATTAATTTAAAATTTTAGTTTGTATTCATGTAAGCATTTTTTTTAAATAAAAATTTTTTTTTGCAAATTAATGTTTTATCCTTTCCTTACAGAGAAATGTTTTAAGTGTAACAGAATAGGTCATTTTGCAAGAGATTGCAAAGAAACTGAAGACCGTTGTTACAGATGCAATGGAGCTGGTCATATTGCTAAAGATTGTGACAATGCACCTGATGAAAGTGAGTTTCTAAAATAAAGATATTTATGCTGGTTTTGTTGCAATTCATTCTTGATTTTAAGAAAATTTCGGGTGAAAAAAATGTAGAAATAGGTTGATTGATTCAGGGGATTAAAATCTTTGGTTTTATGGGTTTAAAGAATGAAACTGTGTGTTGTGTGTGGAGAGGCCAGAATTGAATTGCAAATAGTGAAGATATATCTCATACAAAAAAAAAATGGAGTTGAATCAAAAATATTTCATCTGGTTAAGTAATTTATAAATTGGTAAATGCAGAAGGCACAATTTTTTTAACCATAAAGGCAGGTATAAAAGATTCTAAACATTCTAGGATATGAATGTGAACATGAAGGAAACTTGTGAATATAAAAAAGTTAATCACTAATTCAATCTAGATTTCTTGGTAGAAAAACCATGTCTTTTCTGTATATGTATTGATAGTTGATCTTTAACATGTGTATTTTTAACATGTCTTTAACATGTGTGTTTTTTATTGCAAAAACCAGTTGCTAAGCTCCAGTTGGTATTTATTAATTATAAGGAGTTGGCAGCTGCTTTTTTTGTTCATGCCAGCAATATTATCAATTTACAATTGTTTCTAGACTAAATTCTTTGACACAGCAACGTAGAAGTTGGATTGTCTGTTTAACAATAAATAAAGGGTACTACTTCCTTTAACAGAATCCTAGATCCTCAGAACAAATTCATCACCCGAGCACTAACATTTTGCTGATCAACAACACTAAGTACACTTGCTTCCACTTTCTTTCAATGAAATTTCTTTCTGTTGAAAAAACATTTGTTAGTAAACCTTAGTCTATTGCTTTGATTCTTCATTCATCAGTAACTTCCAGATTTTGATCTCTGTAGTAAGATGGTACAAAAATCTAACAGTATTAAAGGAAGAGAATAGGACTAAATTCAGGCTAACTACAGTAAAGAGATTTATGGTATTTGAAAATAATGTTCTTTATTTAAAATTTCAGCAACTGATATAAGCCACAATATTTTTAAAAAACCCTACCTTTCAAATCAATAGAATCCAGTATGAGCCAGAAATGTTTTATACATTCTGACATGTTTAGCTTAATGGTTCCCTATAACTCACAAGTACCTATTATGATTTGTTGCAATGCTGATGACTGTCAGTTTATTGCAGAGTTTTTGTTGTTACAACAATCATCAATTACAACAATAGTTTTATTTCTAAAACTATTGTTGTAAGTGATGTTTTTTAAACAATTCTTTAAAAGTTCTTTTTAGATCTTTTTCTGAGAGTGTGAATACTTTTGGTATGGATAGTCATAAAATAGATGGAATTATGATGATGGCCAAAAAAAAACCGTTATTTTGAAATCTGATTATAATTAAAACTGTAGTACATAAGTTAAGAAAATAAATTTTTTGCTTGGATTATTCTCATTGATTATAATTTAAAAAAATAAAGACTATATTTGTCTTTTTAAGCTCTAGTATAGTATTTATTAAATTAAACCATACTAAGCTAATATACTTACTACAAATATTTGTTATTGAAAATATTTTTTAAGTTAACCTATTTTGTAATTAATTTCATTCACTTGATTTTATCATCTTGCCCAAAATTTAATATGTTGCAAAACATTATTTTAATCTAAGCATAATGCAAGCCAATAAATCTATTGATTGTGATATTAAATATTGATATTAAATATTTTTGGGCAATTTTTTTTTTATAGTGTCTTGCTACAACTGTGGTCGTACTGGCCATATAGCTCGTGATTGCAAGGAACATGAAAAGACTTGTTACATTTGTGGGAAACGAGGCCACATTTCTCGAGATTGTGAACAAGATGATCGAAAGGTACAGGTAATTTAAATTTATTTTAGCTCTGAATTAGTTATTTTTCAAAATTACATTCTTAATTTAGATATTTTAATGAAAAATGCAGTGAAATCATTGAGAACATACTTACTTTTCAGTTTTGCAAATGAGTATGAAATATATTTATATTCTTGATAGTACTACTTTTACTGCTTATTTAAAATTTGTGCATGTTTAAAGTGAATTGTTTGAATTCTTCATAGCCTTTTATCTGTTATTGAAATCTATAGTTAAAATTCATTTTGTCTGGTCCTGTCAGGCCAGGAGAGAAAATTTTTCATAAAAATATTTGCAAGGCCTTTAAACTTAAAATTATAATGACAACAATGAATGTGTAATGAGTAAAGCATACTCTGTTCTACAACTTAGTTCTAGTTGATTATCTATTCTGATGAAATACATGTATTTTTTAAAAAAATGAAAATAATTAGTAAATTATTTCTTAATTTTCATGTGAAGTTTCTATTGGTCATTGAAATTTGATTTTTCTAAAAAGTTTTTATTAGCTTTCTCATGTTATTTGTTGATTTGTAAAAATTTTAACAGCTTTTTAGAATTTTCAACACTGAAAACTATTACCTAATTTGTTACATTCTAAAATTTTGAGGAATTTATCTTTTCTGCCTCCCCCATATGCTGGAATTATCTTTAATCAAGAAAGAATCTTCCAAGTACATGTCTCTGTTATTTTACTTTGGCTGGTTAACATTCACCTTATCCACAAACTGTGGCTACTTTGGGAATACACTATTTATTGTTGCTTCATCTTTTTTTAAAAGGAGAAGAAAAAAAAAAAAAAAAAAAAACTTGAATTTTACAATATTTTAGAATCTTATGTAATGACTTAATACTTTTTTTAAATAAATTTTTATCCAGTTTAATTGTCATTTTTTATTTATATTTTGATGAAATAATGTTCAAGTTTTTAAGTGAAGCATGTCTATGTAGCACTTTTGAATAATTTGACCTTTGAATAGATTTTAAGCCCCCTTCCTTAAGCTTGTTTAAACTTTTGTATGAAATGAAATGTTTTTTTTTCTAAAATGAAAATAATTATTCCTAGTGAATATAAAGCTTCTATTATTAAAATAGAAGCCTTATATTCACTAAAGATATATTTATATATCCTAAATATTCAGTAAACCAATATATTCAATAAAGATAAATATAGCCTTGTAGCACTAATTGATATACTAATATTTTATTGTTAAAAGATTAATTAAATCGACAAAAAAAAAATTACAAGGGTCATTTAGAAAACACATGTATTAAAAAAATAATTCTGTTGCATACTTGAAGCTTTCTTCACTTTTCTATAAAACACCACCTTCATTTAAACATTTGTGGTATCTATTTACTTGCTTCAGAATTCCCATGTTTATACTGTTTTTCCGCTAATTCATTAAGACAGGTGCTGACTGCATTTGAACTAAAGACAGATAGTCTTAGTAATTACCATCTTTTCCCTAAGTTGAAAAAGTTTTCGGGCAGGTAACGTTTTGAAAATGAGAAAAAGTTAAAGAATGCAATGACTGCCTGGCTTAACCCCTTTAACTGCTGATTAAATGTTATGTGATTTGTTTTCCAGTACCACTATTTTTCACATAGGTGGGCATATGCAATGTATTGGGAGGGGGGGGGGAGAAAAGGCATAAATATATAAATCCTTCACAGTCAAGATTATTTTATTGCATTACACAGCCTTTGGAATAGTTTTACTGATAAGAGCACAAAGAAAAGCCCTGTATTTTAGAAAAATGTATATACATGTTCGGGGCATTTAACACACCAGTTTAACAAGGTGTATATACGTGCCGGGGGCAGTTGAGGGGTTACTGCACTGATGGCTGAAGGGTATAAAATTGGAACAGAGTATAACAAGTACGAAAAATGCTTATAGGAAGGTGGGGATTATGTAGAGAAGTGAAGGAAGCTTAAAATATGTAACAGCATTATTTTTTTCAATAATATTGTGTTTTTTATTTTGTATAACTAAATGGTCTTTATTTTCTAAATGACCCTCATATTTATATTTTATTATTTAATGTTAGTAAGTGGTTTTTTTTGTAGTGTTATGGTTGTGGAAAAATTGGTCATATATCACGTGACTGCCCCGAAGCTGACAAAGATGAAAGGAAATGCTATAATTGTGGAGCTGGTGGGCACATTAGTAAGGAGTGCCCAGAATCTGGAAGTTATGCAGAAGCAGATGAAACAATATGCTACAAGTAACAAAAATTCCTAATAACATTAATTTTACCTTTAATTAAACTTATGTAATGAAATAAAATTGTGTGTGTGAATGCTGACATTTTTTAATGCAATAAATATGAATACTTGCAATTGAATTTTGTTATTTTAAAGTTTGCATTCCTCAAGAAAAGAGAACAGAAATTAAATAGTTCTTTTTAATTTAAAAAATGCTCAATTTCTTTTCTTTTGTTGTTGTTTTAATATTTAATTTTGGCTGCTTTATGTACGAGATTTTTTCAAAACTTTTCAATAAGTATTTTTATTTACTTACCAAACAGTTTCTTTATAATGCCATTGAGCATTGGTAACCATGAACATTAGTTCTTCTCTTAATTACACCATATCAATTTTATCATTTTATGAACAGTAAAGTAAATTATTACTTCATTTTGTGATCTTAAAAGCTGAAAAGCCACAATTTTCTTTTGAGTTTTCTGTAAATTTGGCAAAATCTTTTGCTGAAACATTTCAAAATTATAACTAGCTTTTACAAATGAGTAGTTTAACTACTTTGAATGATACAAATTTGTTCAATGTTAATTGCATGTAAATACCAATCAGATAGTTTTCTCTCATCATTGTTGTACAGTCAAAACAATCTTCACCTCCTCTTTTCCTCCCTTACAAAGGTTATCATCCTTCTGCATCTAGATTGTCTAAAGTGAAGCTTCATCCATTTGTTTTGATCTTACTTCTAATGGCGCTTTATTAAAAATTCAAAGTTTTCAGTTTCTTTAATTTAAATTTCTCAACTTCAATATTTTATTTCTTTGAAGAATTCATGTTAACTTTATTTAATTTTTAATTATTGTAAAATCCGGTGTATTAACATGCACTTTTAACACAAAAAATGTCAACATTTACGAGTGCACATTATATGCCAAATGTAAAAATGATAACTTCAAAAATTAAAAAAAAAAAAAAATAGACTTTTACATAGATTGGAATACTGTTTATTGAAAAGAAATGACATACCTAATGGTTGTAATTATAGAAGTATGCAAATTTTTCAAAAGCCTGGGATAATCCTTGAATAAAAGGCTTCAAAACATAAGAGCATTGCACAAGTACATATCAGCTTCCTTCGTGAAAATAGAGGTACACATTATACGGCAAATATACCTAAAAATTGCTGCTCGAAAGTACAGATGAGCGTTATGCAACAGTATATGTTACGTACCAGACTTTATGGTACTCTCATTTCTGGGCAAGTGTAAAATTCAGTTCAGTCTTATGATACTACTGAAGATATAAGCTTGAAAGGGTTACATGCTTCATATATCTCCTTGTTGTTCCATGCAAATCATTATTTTAGGATACTTATTTTGAGGAGATAATGATTGATATATATATAGTTTAACAGTAACATTTTGTATGATCTTACATATTTTAAAAAAACAAGATTTGTTCTTCATGCAGTGATATTTGGAAAAATGGCATAAAAATTTTAAAAAAAATTTAAATATTGCAGTGAGTGAGTAGTTAATAATTTATGTGTATCTATTCTCAAAAGTTATATGATAACTCAAATGTACCCATTTTAAACTTTAAAGTTTACATTTTGGACAAGAGCATTCTGCTTGATAAAATTTACTTGAAATAAATAGTACTTATTATTTTTCAAAGCATCTATATATAGTTGGAGTTTATAGGCTGTATTTAAAATAAAAATAAATTTATTATTATTTTTTAAAATAAATTTGAGATTTTTATTTTCAGATGCAATGAGAAGGGCCACATTGCTAGAAATTGCAGCACTACTCGTGGGAACAAGTGCTACTCCTGTGGCGAAATTGGGCACATAGCCCGAGAGTGTGAATCTAAGGCTTAACACAGAAATGTGGCCGGGCTTTTGGAAATCCAATATCAATAGTAATATCTGGAAGCTGCTGTTTTCAGCGGCATCATTTGCTTAATGTCGGTGAGTGGGATGCCATTATGCCGCATAAAGTGCTTGATGAGTGTGTTTGATGCCAGTGGGTTGTGTCAAATATCCATTCTATATTGTCGCTGCTTTCTTTATTCTTGGCGGAAGTCTCCGAGTTGTTTTTGTAATCACTGGTCAGTCTGTTTACTTGTTGACATTTTAGATTCTAAATGTATGAGAGCATATATGTATTGCCAGTGAATGTGATTTTTACCTTCAGTTGTGAAACTTTGTATGGTTTGTTGTGTAATTTCTTTCAATTTTTTTCTAGTGACATACACCATGTAAGTGTGCAGTGTATGAGCAGATATAAGATTTCTATTTGCAATATTTGTTTTATCTGTGCTTGAAATACTTAATTTCTTTAAGTTATAGAATTAGAGTACAAATTTACATCTGGTTAATCAAACGTTTTTAAAGCCTAAGTTAGGTAATTATTTTTATGAAGTAATTAATAATTATTTTTATGTAATATAACTGGATCAAATTATTATTGTTGTTGTTAAATGTTAGTAAAATATTGTTTGAATAAAAATATATTGTGTTATTGAGTGCAAAGATTCTAGAAATATTTTGTTCTCTTAGTTTAAATATTTTTTTGTTTTGTTTTTAAATCGAAAGAATATTATTTTGTTTCTTTTTCTTTTATTTTTATGCATGTTGAGAATTTTGTTTGTCATGAAAGTTACCCTTTAGAGAACTATTACCTAGTAAACAGTGTTGTGTGTTAATATTCTTCTACTAGTCTTCTCATTCAGGATTTCCACAGATTTATGCAGAATTAAATTGGACTTTATCAAAATTATTAATTGGTTAAAGTTATTGTTAATAAGTCTAATTGGATATTTAAACAGAAAAAAAAAATTAAGGCAGTGTGTTCTGTTTCAATTATTGAATAACATTACAGTTTAAGAGAGAGACAGTTATTGTATTGATTTAAAAATTATACTTTGTAATGATGTAATCAAATATATTAGTATTTAAAATCTGTTTCAATATTTAAATATTATGTTTTATTGTACACAAGTAATATTCAGTCTTTAAACTTAAGATATGTTATTTTATTTTAAATTTTAAAATTTTGTTGTTTTGAAATACAAAAACATTTTTTTTACTATATATACAGATTTTTCATTCAGTTCACTGATTTGGATGAACATATTAAAAAAAAAACGATGGTAAAATTCATTACAAACTTCTCAAAGTTTTATGTGCTTAATAAAAATATCCACATTTTAGCATTTTTGAATTCTATATTTAGAATTAATGCTTTTATTTGTATTAATACAGGCATACAGTTAAAAGCTCAAATTTAAAAACCTTGCTTGAAAACAAAAAGTTCTATTTAATGAAGCAACGTTTCTTTATGAAGCATGGAATATTTATGGTATGTTTTGAAATCTGATTAATTTTATTATACTTAATTTTCTCCATTATCTGCTGAAGGATAATATACTTTAGCATAAATCGTGAAGTTGTCTCCGCTCTTTTGAGTAAGAATTCCTCCCTCTCTTTCAGTCTATATGCATATTTCAAAATTTGCGTAATGCTATTTCCCTCCTTACTTTTTTTGGAGGAATAAAAAATAATGTAATAAAAAAAGAATTAAAAACTGATATAATGAATATTCTTATTTCTTCTATAGTATAAAATTATTTTATAAAAATTATAATTTTGCAGTGTTATAATAATAAAAAAACTTCTATCATAAATTGCTATGGTTTCAAAATTTTTTATTTAAGTAAAATGCTCAAAACACCCTAAATTTGTTAAACAATTTAATTTTTTCCCTTGCTTTTTGATTTAGTTATAAGTTTCACAACTATTGACCACATTTTTTTTCTGTATTAGTAATAATAATTTTTAAAACAACACTTAAAAAATATGCATTTTTATTTTGTCTTGTTAAATATCCTGATATTGATTTGCTTTGACTTTGTGTACAATTTGTATTAATTTTTCTTTTCAAATATTTTATTTTGTTGAATTAGCCTCAAAATCAGTTGGATAAAATAATATTTAATAAGCAAGGGTAAGTTTTCTTACCCTTGATGACAATAAACAGGATACCTTCCTGATGACAATAAACAGGAAAAGGGGAAATGCAGATTTTTATTGCATTTATTTATGTAATTCAACATTTTTTACAAAATTTAAAAAAAAGTTTTGTATTTTATTTTATTTTTTTAAAGAAAATATTTATCTTTTTCAAATATTATATAAATGAATTATAATCGTTATTTTAACACTTTTTTGATTTGACCCTTTTTTTTGATAATTACCTGTAGCTTATGTAATTAAATTTTTTTTCTTTAAATTGATGCATAATTGAATTTTTGATTGAATTGCATCTTTCTTCTAGAAAACATCTGCCTTAAAGATTTTTTTTCTGATAATTTCTTGCTTTTATTGTTACGATTTCAAGAATGTTTATTTTTGGGCATGGATTCATTAGAAAATATCAAGAGTTGGGACTAGGTTTGTTTTGACGTAAATTTGCTCTAGTTTTTTTGAAGTTGTATTTTATTCTGTATTATAATTGCATTTATATTTATCCATTTTGAAATATCTTTCTCTTTTAATGTTTGCTTCTTTTTAAAAAAAAACATGTTATCTGTTAAATTTTGTTAAGTTTTTGTTGTTTATATTCCTGTTAAGATATTTATTTATGTGAGAATAAACCATATTTTTTATATACTCTGTGTTATTATTAATGACCCTTTCTATGATAAGTTAATCTATAAGTATTATTTATCACATAAATGACTACTTGATTTTTCATTTAGGTGAAGCTTCATATTTTCATAGCATTGAAGTTAATAATTAAGTGTAGTTTTAATCTTATATATTAAAAAAATGCATTTATTGTATATGCAAACATATATTTGTACTTAAATTTTTATGTACTGTATTTATAGAATGAGAACAATTAAAGAAGACTTGCAAATTAAGTTTTCTCAACAGAAAAATTTCAAGCTATCAGTATGAGTTGAAAGCATATAATATTTAAAAAATTTAATTTCCGAAAGAATTTAGGAAACTAAATTATTTTCACACACTATATATATTACCTTAATTTATGAAAGTTATTAAGCATGTTCCCCCCCCCCCTGAATATATACATAGTATGTTTAAACTAAGTCACAGAAATCAGTAATCTGTATTTACTGAGAAAAATGGCTTGTTTAAATTTTTGTGGCCAAGTAGTTATAGATAAAACTGTATGTTGATACACTAACTTTTTTTCTTGGTGTTTGAAACTTACTGTGAAAACTTTCACTTTATTAATTGCTGTCCATTAGAAGAAATATATAATTATATATCTTTGTACATTACATGTTGTATATCTTATTGTGAGATTATTGCTGTGTATATAATATTTAAAACTGTTGCTATTTCAAATATTCTAATTTATGTTGACACATTCTATTTTTCTAAAATGATTCAAGAACATTTTTGATTTACCAGTAACTACTCATGTTTATTGCAGTAAAATAATGTAATAATTAAGAGGAAAATTTTTTATTTTTAGTTGTTGGACAATCAGAATAGTCAATATGCTGTGTTGCAAATTTTAAATTATTTTTGGATCTGTTTCAATTTATTGGCCAAGTGGAAGTGATAATTGGACTTCTACCTAGTACAAATGTTGGATGAAATATATATTGTTACTTAGATTGAATATTGTTGTTTGATATTTACTCAGATTTAACGTTGTCATTTAATATTTACTTATATTGAATGTTATCACTTGAAATATTTATGCAGATTGATTATTAATTAATGCTTTTATGATAATAAAAATATTATGGAATGTTATAGATATTATGGGAAGAAACATATTTTTTAAGTCTTAAATTTGAGCAAAATAGATATTTATTATTAGATGTATACTCGCAGATTAATTTTAACTCAAGCCAAATAAAATAAATCAAGGGCCATGTATTTATTGCAAGAATGCAGAGAAAATGCATTATTTTTTTACCTAGGCACATCTATTTCCATGTATTTGTTTTAGAATTTTGGCCATGACGTACTTTTCTTATTTTGTGTTTTATTTAGATTATTATAATTGAATATTTATTGGATTTATAATAATTTAAAATTTTATTTTTGTATTGAAATAATGTTTTAAAAGAAAATAGGTCTGTCAATTTGAATTATAATTAAAAATTTATGTTAAAGGTTTATTTTTTGTTTCTTTTGAATTTTATTTTAGGTCATAAAAATAATTGGTAGTAACGTGTTAAAGTCACCGCAGTCAAATTTGCTTCATGGGAATTAGCCAGGATATTAGAACAACAAAGAAAACAAAAACAGATTCTTATGTGTTTCATATGAAAAAACAACAGAATTTGGTTGAAAGGGGCATGATTCGCGTGGCACAAATTTGGCTACAGTGACGTTAATATATAATTACCAAATTGTATATTTCAGAAAAACATATAGTTATACATATAAGATATATATAAATGTATTTTTTGGTCTGGCTTCAGGATTGTTGGTTTATGATAAAAAAGGTCTAAAAATACACATTTTAATAGCAAAAAGAATTGTATTTTTGAAGGAAGTAATTATGTATAAATATACTCATTCAAATTTATTGAAAGTAATTGTTCAGTTTATTTGAATCAATAACATTGTTTTAGTTAAGATGATATAATTTTAAAAGAAATTTTAAAGTTCTTTAATTTATTTATCAATGAGTAAAAAAAAATTTCTTGTCATATAAATGTCTTAAATTTGAAATAAATCTTAAAAACAGAAACTATAAATTTCAGAAAACAAATGTATTATTTTTAATATACTTTGAATTTGAAATGAAATTTAATAAAAAAATCACACAACTATAAGAAGTGTAAAGTGTTCAAATTTTGTTGTAAAATTGCATCTGATTTAACTTGAAAAATTTTTCAATCATTTTTTATTATATGGACTTAAAAAGATGTGAAATTTTTATCAATTAGTTTTTTCCATGTTGCATAAAGTTGTATGCATTTTAGCTGTCTAAATATTCAACAACATTTTATATGTATGTTAAATTTAAAAATTTATGATTTTTAAATTTGTGAATGATACTTTGCGAGTTTATGAAATTGTAAATTTTAGGATGAGCATGTGAAAGGTACCTAAAAACTGAATTCATTGAACTTATTTTTCAATGGGTTAAACAATTAATTGTACTAAGAAATTCACTTATGGTTTGCTGATCAGTTGAATATAAAAAAAAAGTTTCAGTGGATAATTTCTAGGAACTCTTCATAAATATATCCCCCCCCCCTTCACATTTTAGATCCATTGTTTAAATTTGTTTTCTTCTTTAGTTAAAATTTCATTACTTAAAGCTGTTTTGTTATAAAATTCTCTTTGATTTTTTTAGATTGATATCATCAGTATATATATGTATAATATATATATATATATATATATATATATATTTGTATTGAGAGTTTTTATTTTTTTATTCTTCAAAATTAACCTTTTTAATTTTCATAATTTGAGTTCATAAATTTTTGAAGAGTTAACGGGTACTTTTTTTTTGCAATAAAATTGTATGTAAGTAATGCAGTAATCTTTTTCTTTTTTTTTTAAATAGCACACATTGTAATTTTTTCTAAAGTAAAATTATTTTGGGAAATCTTATCTTTTTTTTCTGCCATCTAATCCCTACCCTTTTAACTAAACACAATTCTTTATAAAAATAATCATCTAATAAATTGATATAAAGTCATTATCTCTTTCCCCCTTTATTGAAGCTTTCTTTTTAATACCTGGAATTTTTGCTTCTTTCTATTTTATAATTTGCTCTTATTTACACTTTATTTTTTATAATTTACTTTTATGTCAATATATCTTTCTTATCAAATGTAATGAATTAAAAAAAGAGAGTTTAAGTTTTGTCTGTAAATTTAAAATGGACGTTTTATCCTTAATACGTTTCATGAGCTCATAAACTTTTATTATTAATTGATTAAAATTATTAAGGAGTGCATTCTATTTGAATTATTCTGAATTAAAAATAGGTTAGTTAATGATGTTTACTTTAAAAATTTGTGTTTATTAATTGTTTAACCTTTCTGTTATGTAAGTAGCTGCACAGGAGAGGGGGAAAAAAGATTTCACTCTGTAAATTGGAAATTTGTTTTAATGATATAAGAATTAAGTATCGTTATTAATTGAACTCTATTTTTACTAAATAAACTTTTTACTTGTATTGCATGATCGTATTGAGGAAAGTTATCTTGCAGTTTATTTTTTCTCTTGCTATGTAAACTTATTAATTCAAGAACAAATCGAAAGAACTGAATTTTTTAAAAAACCAATATATATTTTTATTGCCTTAATTCAAACATTCTGAATATTATTTATGAAAGCACAATATTTTAAATGCAACAATTTCAGATAAAAGTGTCACATTTTGATTTTATATTGCATATCCGAGATTAAATATCTTATTTGTTGCATTTTATGCCCAATTTCCCCTATCTAGTCTGCACTATATTTAGCCGTACTTGTTAGATAATTTACCTTTTTGTGATATTGTGCATTTGTATATAAATATATGTAAGTAATATTTGTTGTCTTGATGTTAACCGAAGAAAAAGTATTTTCTTGTTATGTAGCATAGAACTTTCTGGTGTTCGTTTTAATTATATAATCCTATAGCTTTACTAATGTTTGATTGCAAAGGATGTGTCCATCCATTTTTTTTCTCTCTGAAAATTAAGAGGGAATTCTGATATTCAGATATTGTTCCAGGTGTTGTTTCGATAAAAATATATATGAGCTTGTAACTGTGTAACATTTCTTGTTGTACCATTTTAGCAATTTCTGTTCTTGATTTGTTGGAAGTCAATTGTTGGGTAATTCTAGGGAAGAATGTTATTTACCCAGTGTAGAATATATATATATGTAGATAAATCATTTATTAAATGTTCAATCTTGTTGGATGGAAATTTTAATGATGTGAACAATAAAATGTCATATCTTGATGTTTTTTTTTTCTAATTGGAACTAACATTATTGTATTATTTTTTAGTAATTTATACTCTTTGTGTAGTAAAATACAGTCGAACCCCGATTTAATGAATTCATCGGGACTGAACATTTTATTTGTTAATTCAAGGTTAATTGTAATATCAGAGTCCATAAAAATGCAAATTTTTTGCATTTAAATTTAAAATATTTTATAATAGGCAATTTCGCGAGAAAAAAAAGAAATCCATTGTTAGAAATTATACACTTTTTATTCAGCAGCTAAAAATACTAAATACTGTTATTGAATTATTACACACCAGTTAACTGTAAATGTTAAAATATCAATAATAGGTGTTTGGCAATCTTTAATTCCTGACTTAAAAGAGTTCTTTCTCAACTAAATGCTGAGAAAAGAATACTGTGTCATTTACATCCTGCTGCATGAGGTATGTTTTCACAGTCTCCAAACAATGTAAAGCATTAGAAAATGTAACAGTTTTGACAGGAGTTTCATTACCAATTTCTGCTTCAGAATTGCTATGCATGACAGATTGTTGCTTCCATCAACTTTTCAAAAGCAAAATTTTATGCAAAATTGTATGTATAACAAATCTCACTTTTTCAAGAAAAAGAGCAAATGGTAAACTCTCTTAAATATCCTCTACTTTGTGGAGTGAGATAAGATAAAGGAATTTCCTGTCCTCTTCAAAATTCATGTGATAGGTTACACTCATGACTTATCCACACCTTGTAAAGTCTAATAATCTGCTACTCCTTTTCCAGTCGAAATTTGTTGCTTTCAAGGAAAGTCTTTGCTGTTCCAGATAGAGCAAGTAAGTAACAGCAGTATCAAGAAAATTGATTGGAAGGTTGATCTCAGTTATTTGACGATTTTTTTTTAACCAAGGAAAGTTAGACATATCTTTGCTTTTAACTCACACTTAAAAAATGTAATTATTTTTATTTTCTGTAATTTTGCTTCTTTTCCTCGAAGAGAATTGGAAGTTTTATTAAATTTTTCAAAGATGTTCGAAAAGGTGCCTCATTTCAAGCAGCCAGTCGACATCAGTTAAGTGCTGGATTAAAAATTACAGGCATATTTGACAATGTGACCACCAGTGCATCATTTAGATCAAATAGTATTGTTGAAAATTTCTCTTAATGTCTTCGGTGTACAGTCGAAGGTGAAAATGAACCCCTATCCAGTTTTGCAGTAAGTTTTAAACAGCGGGCTTAGAGCAGTGAGCTCGTAAAACAGTTAATTATTTTCACAAGACCATCCAATC
Source organism: Trichonephila clavata (assembly GCA_019973975.1). Taxonomy (NCBI): domain Eukaryota; kingdom Metazoa; phylum Arthropoda; class Arachnida; order Araneae; family Nephilidae; genus Trichonephila; species Trichonephila clavata. Next base: position 192,271 of record BMAO01005068.1, on the reverse strand, counting down.
GAGGTTTAAATCTTACAGCATCCTTCTAGTTGCCAGAGAGTTTCGATAGATAACACAGGGGCTGATTGTGACATTTTCTGCCGCTTACTTCATCCTAGGCATTATTCTTTCTCTCCATTATTGTTATATGCTTGCTCCATTCTCTTTTTTTCTGTACATATCCAACAATAACTTTGAAAATTTTCTTCTTCAGTAGTCTAAATTTCAAGCACTTCCCTCATTAAAAGTTCTATTTGCATTTGAACTGGATACTATAACAGCAAGTTCCGCAACGTCGGTATTCCCCCCCCCCCGTCAAGTTGTTAGCTAAAAGATTCACTAATTTTCAGTCTTATAAGCTCGTTCTCAACTGAGCTTGATATTTTGTTAATTTTCCACCTTATAGTGCTTTTAACAGCTGCACAGTATCAATCTACTTGGTCATATGTGGACTTAGCATGAAATTTACAACATCCTTCCCACATGGTTTATTCAGTGTTTCGGGTATAGTATGGAATTTTCCAGCTTTTGCATAGTGTGAACTGACAGTAAATTAAGCTGCAATGCTTTTTTTAACATGCTTTTATGTTTCACTTGTATGTAACGGAATATTTGAACTCGATTTTTACCCACTTTAAAAAGGTCAGATTAATTCGAAATTTTGTACACTTGTCAAGGACCGTTGACAATACAATAATTTTGTTCCATTACCATGATCAGGATATCAGGAATAACGATTTTCTGATTTGGCGACTAATTCCATATACATCCCCATTCACCTTGTAAAACCAACCCATTGCCCTCGAGGAATCCAGAGTACAGCAATTTAAAATTTATCTTTAAACTTGAGGTCTCCACTATGAATACAATGTAAATAAATTTAGGCTCATAACATAAGGACAAAAATAAGCCGTAATAACTTCAAGTATTTGGTTAAAAAATTTACAAATGATATCAGTTAAGTCAAGTTTTGTGTATACTGACACAGACTTAAACATACTGAAAACAGCTGCTTTCTCTTTAACCAGACTGAGTCACAGCAACGCCTGAAGGATACAGCTAGTCTATATAAATAAAAATGAATGTTTTTGTGTGTGCGCGTCTGTCTATATGTCTCTGATACCTCTCTAAACCGTTCATACGATTGCGTTGAAATTTCGCGGCATGGTTTGACGCATGCCCGCGAAGGTTTCTGAATTAGTAAAATTGACCCCAAAGGGGCGTTATAGATAAATATTCCGGTTTTTGAACTATTGGACTTACAAACTTGAAGTTTGGTAAGCTTGTTTCGTTTATTAAGCTGAGATTCGCAACACAAGGGGTTTTACAAAAATTGAACCCCAAGGAGTGTCGCGAGGGCTAGGCAGTGTTTTATTTAAATATTCCCGTTTTTGAACTATTAGAACTACATACTTGAAATTTGATGTGGACCAGTTCCTTTCATGGAGTATAGATCCGCTACAAAAAGTGTTTTTTGAGGATCGATCGAAAGGGTCGTTGCGAGGCTTAGAATTAAATATTACCGTTTCTGAACTCTTAGACGTACGGATTTGAAATTTTGTTCTGTGGCATGTTTTTTTTTTGTTGTTGAATATAGATCCGCTAAATGAACAGTTTTTACGAAAATTGACTCCTATTGGCGGGGAGTTCCTGGGACTTATTTATAAAAAAAATATTGATGTCGAACTACTACTTACCGAAATGAAATTAAGTATGCATGTTACTTTTGTTGAACGGAAATTCGCTAAGAAAGGATTTTACGGAAATCGACTTCTTTGGGGGAGAGGAAACCTTTTGTGGCGTATTGATAAAAAAGTACCCGTTTACGAACTACTAGATCTACAGTAATGAAATTTGGTATGAATGTCTCTGTTGTTGAATCGAACGGGTCTTACAGAAATCGACTCTCATAGGTGGTTACTGGAGCTTAGTGAAAAAAAAAATTCCGTTTTTGGTCTATTAGATTTAGACTTGAAATTTGGCAAGCATGTTTGTTTTAGTGAGTAGAGATCCACTAAAAAATGGGTTTTGTGGAAATCCACATGAGAGGTGGTTACAAGTGAGTAAAAGATATTTCTACTTTAATTTTAGAAATCATTGTTTTTAAGTTCTGTCCTTTTTAAATCAAGAATTATAAGAATATTTTTCAGTAGAATCGAATTCTTAATGCCAAGATATCAGTTATTTATCTGTATATACAAAAAAGGATGTTTGTAATATGACCTCGCTTCACTCTAACACCGTATAACCGATCACTATGAAAATTGGCATGTATATGTATTTTTTCTGTAGAAGGTTTTTGTACTATCCTCTTCGTTGCAGCTCTCCACCAGGTGGCGCTAAAGCATTTCAACTTCTGAAAAGTTTAATCAATCACCAAGTTGCCAACAGGGTCGCCAAAAATGATGCCAACTTGGCTCTATCACCAACAATTCACTGTGTTTCCACTGAATCGCTATTATAATGTAAGGAATGGCGTTGCATGCGAATATTATAATTTTACCATAAAATAAATACAACAGAAAGAAATATTAACGTATTACACATCCAGATATAAATTATTTGCATTATTTTAAGCGTTCATCACACACTATTTGTAACAATGTGTTAGTTACTTTTGCTGAGCAGACATCAGTTTAGGAAGGTATTTTCAAAAATGGACCCACAAGAGAGTTAAAGGGCGTTATAAATAAAAAAAATGCTTTTTTTTTTATCAGCTATTAGGTTTACAGACTTAAAATGTAACAAATGTGACTTTTTTGTTCAGCTGAGTTATGCAAAAAGCCTTTTTGATGTGTAACATCTTTCCTCTCGATTGCTGTAGATTTGTGGGAGTGATTTCGTGAAAAGGGACGGAAATGCGTAACAGGAAGTTGGGGAAGCGCGCGCTATTTAATGACCAATCAGCGCGCTTGGTAGTGTCTCTTCACTACCTTTGCAGTGAAGTTCTGTTTTCCCCCCTAGATTAGGGAGAGATTCCCCCCCCCCCGGTTTAGGCATTGGGATCTTTGTTTTGTTTTATTTTCTCACTTTAGGATCAGAGAAGAAGCTAAGTCCGTTAGCTGGATCTTGTAAAGATATATCCACGTGGGGTACAACTCTAGTAGCCATCAAGTCGCCAGCCTTTTTTATATTGTTAAATTTAGCATTTCAATATATTCTAATTCAAAAACTCGGTTTTGTTTGCGCTTGACTCTAAATCCGCACATACCAGCAAGTCTTATTAGACTTCACCAAGGATAAACTTGCGATCCTTACGCTCAATTGTCAAAGTCTGAGGGCTCATAAAACAGATTTCGACGTTATTTCGCAAAATTGTTCGTAAGGCAGAAAACAGGTTCATATTGGCAGAGCCGTGGTTAGATAATGACGAACGTGTTTCGATACCTGACTTCGATTGCTGCGTACAATTTAAGCGACTGGGCCACAGAGCAGCTGGTGTTGCGATCTATCGCAAACAGAACAACTCACATGTTGTGGCTCCTATATGGATATTACTTATCGTCAAACAAGTGGATTGGGTATTGTTATTCAAGATATTGGGGACATATGTGTGGCAGAATGCTTTTTTGAAAATGGACAAACAGTGATTTCGGTGGTCGTATACATTTCTCCGAATCAAACGGTTCAAAAAATTAATGATTTCCTGCATTTTTTACTTTTACTATATACCGAAGGTGGTTTTGCTCTTATAAAAAAAAACTATCACTCGCTTTCCATGATTTTGAGTAGTGATTTTAAAGTTAACTTCAGTTTGCTAGAAGCCGAGCCACTCATAGCTTTTTTGAATGATGAACTCAAGCTCGAAATGAACATAAATCGAAATGTTTCGACAGCTAATAGTGGTACTGTTATTGACGCTAATTTTTAATGGTTTTTAAATACTTTGAAATCTCAAGTATATGTCATATTTTAGTTATCATTACCGCTCTTCCCCAAATTGAACAATAATAATTATTTTTGATAAAAAAAAATTTGCATTACCCCTTGTGTTAAATAAAATTTTCATTAAAGATATAATTACTCCATAGAAAATTATTTCTAATAATACTCGATTAATTTTTTAAGGATTTAAGTTGCTATTGCAAATTTACCACGAAAACATGTCAGATGTTACGCATCGTATGCGACTACTGTAAGGCTCGTTTGTTTTGTTTTGTTTAATGTGTGATTTATGTAAAATTAACTCATTAAAATTTTTTTACCCATCATGTTTATTTTTTCAATTCACCCGTGCGAAGAACGGGTTTACCACACAGCTAGTATATATATATGTATATATATATATATATAAAATAATACCTTTCTTTGTAATTGTAAGGATTATCCTGAATTTATAAACGAGCATCACAAACATGTTGTAACTGGCAATTTAAATATTGTTGAAGATAATACTCTTAGGGAAATTATGTCAAAAGGTACTAGTTATAGATTAATGATCTCCAATAATAATAATGCCATAAAAAACAAATCTCTAAAGATATTTGTAACTTCATTACTAAATTAGCAATTAAATACACTTTTCCTATTGCAGCTTTTAATGAATTTAAATGCAATGTTTTTAAAAGAGTTACTGAATAATAACTATAAAACTGATTGTGGATTAATTTACAAAAATCTTAAGCATCATATTGTAGAACTACAAAAGAATTTCATTATTGTTTATGTTGATAAAATTCCGGGTAATTATGCAATTATTTGCAAATGGTTGTATGCTGATATGCTTAATAGACATTTTCATAATAATAATGCTTTTAAAAAATCTAATTCTAGCAATAGAGAAATTTTTAATCGAATTTCTGCTTTTTATAAAAAATTAGATTTACGCATTTCAGATATTAAATTCCCTCATATTTTCTTAACTCCAAAATTTCATAAAAATCCTATTAAATTTAGGACTATAACAAACGGCTTTAAAACTTATATTACACTTCCGGGTAGAAAGCTACAAAAGGTTATTCAATCCACATTAGACAGTATTGATAATTCGATTATAGTTAAGAATAGCTTGGATATCATTAAGTACATGCAAGATAAAAAAATTACTTCTATTCACACCTATGACTTTGAAGATTTATTTAATTCCATAGATATTGGGGATATGGTTAAAATTCTCAAAATAGCCTATAACAAATATTCTTTGAATAAAATAATTAAGTATGATAAATATCTTTCAATTATTCATCTAATACTATATGAAAATTATATTTTTCACAATAACTCTTATTATCAGCAAATTAAAGGCCTTCCACAAGGAGGACCTGCGAGTAACTGTTTAGCCAATATTTATCTGCACTTTTATGAATATGATAACATTAGTATAGATTCTTGTTACTTTTTTAGATACATAGATGACTTAATCATCTTTAGTAATATAGTAAATTTTGTGCCTAGTTTTAAATATTATCCCCTATATCTGAAATTATTAAAAACTAATTATAATAAAGACTCTGCAAACTTTTTAGACCTACAATTAATTGTTAAGAATAATATACTAATTAGTAATATTTTTGATAAAAGAGACTCTTTTGATTTTAACATTATTAAAATGCCTTTTTGGGAAAGTAACCTACATCTATCTATTTTTAGAAATATCATCTTAAATTTTATAAAAAGAAATAACGATTTAGTCACAGATAATGATGTTAAGCAAAATAATTTTAAGCTATTCCGCAATAATTGCTTGGAATACAACTATCCAAGTAACTTCATTTTTAAATATATGTCTAAATTATCTCTCTAATTCTCCTTTTCAAAGTTTAAGCATTATTCTTTTTTTTTTCCCTCTTTCTGTTTTTTTATTATTTTCACTTTGTTTTTGTTTGCTTTGTTTAATTACAAAAAAACTATCCAGGTGGCGCCACTAATTTTGCATCTGGCTTTATCAACCTAACACGTCATTTTTAACGATCATTTAGCGTAATGTTCTCGTACGTACAGTTCTTTTTTTCCGCTCTCCGGTTATTTGCATTTTTTCATGTAAGTTTTTGCTTCATTATTCCTTTTCAAAATTATTTTTATTTGTATTTTGTTAGGATTCATTTCCTTTCATATTTTCTATAATTTTTATTTTATTTTTCTTTTGGTTGCAAATTACACGTGGTTGGTTTTAGGCCTAACTTTTCAATATTGGTATGTTTTTCTGTTATGTATAAAATTTCTGCTGAACGGGGAAGGTAGGATCCATAAAATATATTTAACCCTAATTTTGCTGGTCCTAATTCAGCAACAGCTTTAGAAATCATAACAGGTCTTCATTTTAGTCTATTGACTCTTTTGGCTTCTTACATTTTAAAGTTCTAATTCTGTTCCATGTTATACATACGCTTAGTTAATTCTTCTATAATAGACTCTTCCATTATTTTTAAAGTGTGTTTCTTTAAATCTGGTTTGAATCTTCTAGCTTTGTTAGTGATATTATTTTGTGTTATCAATTTTATTATGCCATGTATTTCTTTCATTTTATGTTACTATATATATATATATATATATATTCTATTGCTGTTATATTCATCCACGTGGGTTTTAGGCTTTTGCCTTAGTTTATACTGGGAGCTATTGTGTAGAAACAATTTCTGCCGCAGGAGAAGGTTGAGATCTCACAACATTGTTTAATCCTGTTTCACTGTCCTAAACTAGTGACAGCTCGAGAAATCATAATAGTTTTCCCCTCTAGCTACATTTCTTTTTGGTTTGTCATGGTTCCATGTTCTTGGTTCTTCCGGTCTGATCTTAGGATGCTTGGGATTTATTAGTCTTCTTTTGAATTATTTACTGCTATATATATATATATATATATATATATATATACATATATAAACAGTATATATATTCATATAACATCATGAGATCCCCTGAGAAGCGGGAGTGTAACGTTTAGTTTTAGCTTAAAATAAATGCAACAGAAATTAATATTACGTACTACACATTTAGATATAAATTTTCTATGTTATTTTAAGCATTCATTACACAAAATTCGTTGCAATATAATTCATAATTGCCGAGTCGTGGATTCGAGTCCTGATTCTACTTAAAACCACCAAAAAATAATAGGGTTTGGTTCACTTTAAATGGAACTGGACCTTTGTAATTGTAATATTATAAAATTAAAATAACAGCTGTTTAATATATCTTAATAATAGCCTTTTTAATACCCTTTTAAACCTATATTGACTCAAAATTATTTTCTGAAACTTATCTTTTTAACTTTCAGTTAAAAATATATTCCAAATAATAAAAGAGTGATAAATATTTTTCATAAATACATTTTTTATTAAAAAATATTATTAATATTTGTAGATCTTTTAAAAGATGAAATCATTTATTTTAAGTTAACTTATTATAAAAAATATTCTGAATTGTGACTAAATGATTCTTTTTTAAAATCAATTCAAATAAATATTTAGACCTTTTAAGAACATAGTAGGATTTAATGTACAATTTACCTAACACCCTGTTAACGCTTCTTTTGGTATGTTAAAAGTTAAAATTTAAATTTCCCCTGTTTTGATATAGATTTAAATATTTTTTTAAAAATAATATTTTATTTTATTCTATTTATCCATCAAAACCGCTTTATTTTTTAGAGTTATATCACATGTATTTCTCGATTCAACTTTGCAACTTACAGTAGAACGTCGTTTATCCGAATGTTTATTATCCGGAGCGTCAAAGATCCGAACCAAAGTCTGGATACGTTTTCGAACAGTCCAATTATTAACAGTTGTTTCGTATGAGGCCAAAAGTGACAGGAAAATCCAAGGTGAGGGATATTTGGGGAATTTCAGTTGTGTGTGATTTGGTAAACATCTGCGCGAATTATTAGGTCAGTTTGTTTCCAAGTCAGGGGGTGTATACGTTCTCTTTTGTTGAGTTGTGAACTGCTATGGCTTCGATTGTAAAACGGAAGTGCAACATCTTGAACATAGAGACAAAACTTGAAATGTTGAACCGTCTTACGAAGGGAAAAAGTGGAGTGACTCTAGCACAGTTTTATAATGTTGGAAAGGCAACAATTTCTGACATAAAAAAGCCGAGAAATCATTTAAAATTTTGCGTCAAAACTTGACTCTGAGCATGGTGCGAAGAAAAGGAAAACCGCGAGGGAAGCAAACGAAGAAGAATGTGGATTTCAAGTGCTAAATGATGACGAGATTGTGACTTCCGTGCAAGAATCCGACCCTGTCGACGATGAAACGGATGAAGAAGAGGACAACAACAACTACGAAGTAGCAAGGGTCCATCAAATTCTGACGCGTTTCTGCGTTAGAGACAGCTATGGAGTGGTACGAACAACAATCAGGGTGCTGTCCTACTCAACAACTGCTGCTCAAGAGAATCAGAGACCTTACAGCGAAAAAACGAAGCTGTACAATAGTATATTGGTACAGCGAAAAATAGGTGATTATTTTTACAAATAAAGGTAAAACTGCGACATTTTGAACCTATTTTGCTTTTTCTTCAAGCACGTTTCCCGCATGTGATGATTTTCAATATTCGTATAGGGTACGGTTTCATATACGGTTTCATATACTGCATGGACCGCATTCGGATTTCGGATATCCGAACAATCGCATATCCGAATGGTGTCCAGTCCCAGTTGATTCGGAAAAACGACGTTTTACTGTATTCCATATACGCACGGTACAATTTTTCGGGGAATAATTTCCGCAGTTTCGAAATTATATAACTTTGAGGCAACCACCAGCGTACACTATAAAATTTAACGGGATCAGAAAAGACCAAACTGCTGTGACACTTTTAATTTCCTGCCGCTTAAGGCCCATTGGATTCTCACATGGTTTTAAAAAATTCGCGGTTTGTAAAAAGTGCAATACATGTGAAGCCTCGCCCCACCATCTGCTCAATTGTTTTGCCTTGACGCAAGACGAACTGTACAAAAGACGTCGTCACTTGACCATAGTTCAAAATTACGAGGGAAGAAGGAAATTAGAAGGATAAGAAAGAAATTGAGAGAAATTACAATGAAATTCGTTTAACAAGAAACTAAGGGAACAAAAATATTTTTTCATGTTAAAAGAATTTCGAGTTAAGGGATACTGAGAAAAGAAACCCCGTATATTTAACAAAACTTTGTCTATTAGAGTACATTTTATTTACATAGATATGTATGTATGCATGTATTTAATTAAAACCATTGAAACAAAAACATGCACAAGAACTTAATGAAATTTAATACAAATCTTAGAAATTCCAAAATCTTTATAGATTTCCGTTTTACATTCTGTTTTTGATCAACAGCCTTAAGAAGCTCCATCTTCATTTTTTTGAGAAATGGCAGTTTGCTTTCCCCCTGCGTTCTTTTCCATTGTACTCGTTCAAAAAGTTCTTCCAAAATATGGTAAAAATACGATTCAAACCCATTGATTTTTACTCACACTGCGATGTACTCGTCACCGAATCCCAAAGAGATGGGATGTTTTGTGTGACGTTTGTAGGGGTGGAGGGTGAAAGTAGGTTCGATAAACAAATTTAGCTCGTGTTATAAGCTATTCCGAGGGTATTTCAAAGCCAAGTTAGCCTTTTTTCTACGCGAAACACATGAAACCACCTTTCTTTCATTTCCCACCCCTCTTAAACCTCGCCTGCGCCGCTGGTGTTTCGCGTATTTTATTCATTCCCAGAAGGGAAATCTTTTTGTGTTAAGAGAAAAAACAGTGCTTGAAAATTTATAATATTTTGGTGGGACCGTTGTATTATTTCGTATTAACCGATATTTCGCCTTAAGCATTTTTGCGTTGAACATATTTCACTGTATATAAACACCTTCAAGAGAGAAAGGTAGGTTTAGGTTAGTATTTGCGATCATTACCCTAATAAAACAAATATATTTCATAAACTCAATGTGTTCAGTAGATATATATATATATATTCTAATTTATCCATAAATATCTATATACTCTTACACTGAATCTTTATATTCGAGTTAATAGCCTAATAATTTTTACCACATATGTATTGGCTTGAAAACATCACACCATTACGTCTTCAGCAACAATTCTTCGGCAGATTTTTCTCCTCGTAGTAATTTTTCCGTTGGATCAAAATGTATGAGATTTTGGTGCTTCATGAAGTATAATATCCTTTCAATAAGGAATTTCATTAATTTGATACATTTTAAAATGCATTTTTCCTTGCTTTTTTGTTAACGAAGAATTACGCTTCGTGAGAAGAATTATCTTCATATCACGTAGACTATTTTTTTCCACCTAAATTGGAGACTTCATTTAGGAATTTTAGGATTAAATTTTAATGGGAAGTCATTCTTCAAATTCAGTTCCCAGTGTTACAGTAATAAATTTAGCATTTTATTTGATTTATTAGGGAATAAATTCCTAATTAAGCATAAAATATAGTCTTATTTTAAGCTTCCCTTTTCCATTTTATTTCCATTCTTATATAGTACCAAGTGCAGTCATATTCTTTATATATATTAGCAGTTTTTCCACACTCAGAGGCGGATTAAGCAGCTGGCGGCCGCCAGGGGCCCTCCAGCGCCAGTAGGGGCCCCAAACTTGATGGATTCTTGTTATCAACTCAACGTGCAACAAAACGATATTGAACCCATATTGCAACCCCGATGATTCCCACATCAACTAAGAATTTTCCTCTTAAATCCTTCTCATTCTCTCTCCATCTCTCTTTCATTTTTTATTCTGTATTTTAAAATGGGAGAAATAACCTCTATCGAATTTTTTAAAAAAGAAAAAATAAATGAAATAAATGAAAATACATTTTTTTAAAGGAATATCTCTTTTACGATGGGTGGAGTAAAATACCTTTTGCCCATTCATTACTGTAAAGATTTTTTTTTTAAAATTCATGTTGAAATGAAAATGACAAAACATGAAACCAGAATTATCATTTCTTAAATCGAGTCAGAGCATTTCGTGAATTTTTTTTTTAAATCTAGAAGAAAAATTCGAATGAGTGAGGCAATTTGTATATATCAATAGAACTGAAAAGATGAATGTGGTGATACAAACACCTTCATTTTTTTACACTTTCTTCTGCTAATAAAGCATAGAAAGTATTTTTGGAAAAGTGAACAACTGAAGTGGTTAAAAATGTTATATTGGGCTCGGAAAGTAATTTCTTTATTTTTTTTTTTGTTTTGTTAAAATGAAAGACAATTTTCACATAGTCAATAAATATTTTATTAAATTATATTTTGTCCATTCTGGTCCAATATCTTTTGTCATCTTTCTGGCAGTGTCATGAATCCTAGTTCATAAAAACTTTGTTCTTTGCTGGCAAAAAACTGATCCTGGTGATTTTTGACCTCCTCATTTGAAGAAAAGGTTTTACCCTCTAAAAATTTTTCTAGAGACCGGAACAAATGATAATCAAAAGGTTCTAGATCTGGGGGATATAGTGAGTGTGGCAGTATATCCCATTCAAGCTGTAAAAGCTTTTGGCGAGTTACCAAACGCGTATGAGGTCTCGCATTATTCTGGTGGAACACGACACCTTTCCGTTGATCAATTCTGGCCTTTTTTTACTTAAGTGAATCTTTCAGTTTGTTCAGCTTATGACAATACACTTCAGAATTAATCGTTGTGTTGTCCAATAATAGCTAAAAAATAATAAATAAAAAAAACCCAGATAGAATTATCTTTTTCTGACGAATATTGGCTTTCGAAATGCTTTCAGCCAGATCATCTTTTTTACTCCTTGATCTCTTGCGTTTGACATTGTTATAGACAACCCATTTCTCGTCCTAGTGGTGTAACGAAGAATATTACCCCCCCCCCCGGTGCAAAGTCAGGTTTGGGGCCCAAAGCCGGATCTTACAATGGGACGTTTCAGAAGCAAATCACAGAAGTCAACGCGAAGACACAGATTTCTTTCCGTGAGAACATGAGGAACCCATATGTCAAACTTTGAGCTTAAACCTATGCCATTCAAGTGGTCATGAACAAGGGTTAAACCTAGACCTTTCAAGTGATCATGAACAGCTGAATTCGATAAATTTAACCTCTCAGCAATTTCACGAGTTGTTATTCGCCGGTTTGCATCAATTAATGCCTTTATTGTGTTTTTATTATCTACAACTGGCTTTCCAGAACGAGGTGTACCTTCAACATCAGAATTGCAGGATTGAAATTTTGCAAACCAGTTTTGGCACTGGATGCATTTTCTCCATACAAATCGGTATTTTTTTTTCTTGCTTGAACAGCATTTTTACCTTTTCGTCAGTAAAAGAGTAAAATATAAGTTGAAAATGCTGCTTTTCACTTTCCATATTTAAAAGGGCACCAACCAAAAACTACTACATTAGAATTAATGGGACGTTTTCACAAGCAAGCCTTGTTATATGAGCTCTCAAAACATATAATGATTATGCTGCTTAAGTGTGCAATGAGAGGTGAAAAAATACAATGAAACCCTCGGTCGGGAAAAAGCGAGAGAAATTACTTTCCGAACACAATAGTATTACTTATCTCTGATTTAAAATGAAGAGAGGTGATTCCATACCCATTCTAAAGCTAGATCCTTTTATGTTTCTCCAGCTCAGAAATTTTTTTTATAAGTAATACTCTTTCTTTCCTTTTTTACCCCCTTCAATCATTTTAAGAGATATTACTTTAAAAAATGCCTAGCATTTCATTTCTGAATTTTAAAGTGAATAATTACGAGACATATTTAATACGACTTATGAAACGTAATTTTTATAATACGTTATAGTATAAAAAGTTAATTTTCAGGATAAAAATAAAATGCTTTTTTAAAAATAAAAGAAATCCATACTTATGTAATTAATTGAACTGTGTTACATATTTATAAGGAATTGATAAATTTTCACTCCTTGGTTATTTTTCAACGAATTAATCATTAAAAACTAACTTTATTTATTGAGGCAATCTGTAAAAAAATTCAGCTGTCAGACAAGTAAGCAAATTTACTACAAATTGAAATATTTGCCTCTGCTAAACTCTTTGTCTAGCAAGTTTTCCAAGAATTCTTTAATAAAGTTTTTCTATCCTTGTACGGAATAAATAAAGCAAAATATGTAATGCAAAATTACTGATGGAATTTAAAAGTATATAGAATTAAAGGAGAAATTGAATATATCATGATTCGCGTCGTTTTAGTTGAGGGGAATAACAAAAAAAACCAAACACCATTTTTATGTCTTAATTTTCGGCTAGTAAAAATTTCTTTTACAACTTAATTCTTAAAACTTGCTACGATTTCCATTGCTGAGTAAGGCGTACTCATATTTACAATTTATAATTTGACTGACAAACACTTAAATAACAAGTAATATTAAAAAGAAATTTCATATGATTTATGATTTAACAGATATTTATTGTCTTGGATTTGTTTTTTAAGTATCATTTTGCCAATAATCCTCTAAAAATATCATCGGAAAAATTCACTATAATTTTCTTTACAAATGATTATCAAAGATTGCTTAGTCAAATAAATTTGAAATTTCGTACTTTTCCGTTTTGCCGCCGCTAAAAACAATACAACCGACGCCAAAAAGGAATATTCCCCCCAGGAACCTTTTACCATCACATTTACAAAACACACAAGGCGCGGTCTTTTCTTATCAGTAACTTTTTGATACTTACGTATTATCGCAACCGCATTGGCGACAATATATGAAACGAAGCACACGTTTGTCAATTCAGTGCGTACGACACATGCAAAATCGGGGTTACCAACTTGGTGAGTTATCTTAAAAGTTGGCATTGTTTTGCGATAATATGTAAGTACCAACTTCTTTTTCATAATATATCAAAAATGGATGAAAAATCAATGAAAACTAATATTTAATAATATTTTTTTATGAATATATTGGGTGTTATCGCCATTAACACCAACTTGGCGAGATTTGCGCCAGCAAAACGGAAAAGTACAAAAAATTATAATAAATTTTTAAAAGGAAAAATGATTCAATGATTTAATTTTCTTTAAAATGTACCAAACATAGATTAATTTAAGTAATGATTAACATATTTTACAATTATTTTAGTTACATATTACTGAATTTATTTGTAATATTTAAAAAAAGCTTAAAAGCACATACTATAATATATATATATATTCATACAATTTCTCTAATTCTTCAACTATGTAGCAATTCAAAATATCTTAATGATTTCATTGACTTCTTAAGCTATTAAACTTTAATTAGGAGTTGAAATAAAAACAGAACACTCCGAATAAAAATTTTAGGATTATCTCATAAAACTGCGCGGATCGAAATAGTCTTATAGAGAAGAGAATCCACACATTTTTCTAGATCGAGTGTGGTTTGGATGTCTGGCTAATTTCACAATATGATCTTCTCTAGGCAGAAGTGTTATTTTGTCTAGCAGAAGGGGGGAACTCGAGAAAATATGCCAAAAGCGCAGAGGTTTTCCCCCTCCTCATTGGAGTATAATTTATTAATACAATCGAATGACTAATTAGGAGCAATCACTGCTTATATGTCGATAATCCGATAAGACGGTATTTCAGAATCACGCCAGATTCGAACGTAATTCTAACATCGAGAGTGAGTAATTTTTTAAATTATTCTTGGTTAGATTGGAATGTTGCTTGTGTTAAAAGCATTATTTTTTTTTAACATCAGTTTTCTTAAAATAAGATTTTTAAAAGTCTGTACGATTATGTCGAAAATATATGCTTCCATTGCAGTTTTGGCGTCATTACGATGCAGATGAATATTCCACCATTCCGTTGAATTGTCGAATCGGCCACTTATCCCGCCAATTGTTTTCTCGCCAAATTGATAAAAGCGCCAGAATCTGGTAACCCTTTTGATTTTTGTATCAGTGATGGAGAAGTCGGATCGTGTTGTAGTAGGGTTGCTACTCCAAAACACAACACGAAAAAAGCGCCAAATTTGCGATTTTTCACAATTTGGCGGACCGTGGCCGATTTGACAATTTCACCGAATTTCTTTAGAATAAATTCTCTTTTTATGAGTTGATTTATTTTTTATTTATAAGTTAACTCATTAAGAGAATAAAAAAACTAGTAACAATAGGAAATTCTAAATTTTTTACATCATAATTTGATGATTTTTAAATTTGTGTTTGATTTAAGGAATAAGATTAAGATTCTATAACTGAATGTTGAGTACTTTAATAAACAAGAAATATTTATAGTAAAATTCCATTTCTAAGAGTTATCTCACGTTTATACTCGTAGAAAATTAAAGTTTGCTTTATAACATATCCTGATAGATATTTGTTGCATTTTTAAAAAAAAATTGTCATCGGAAATCAGATATCAGTACGCTACGCGTCAATTTGTTGTTGACATTTGCCAAGTTGAACGATAACATTTTAATATGGTTACTTTGATTTTTAACTTTGGTACTGTGGTTTGTGGTTGCCATCAATATTTTATTCATTAAAATCTATTGATTTATATTTATTATTATTTAACCCCCCCCCCTGTAAACTTGTTTTTTTGTGATGTTATTTTTTTATTATTTGTTATACATTATTTATTGTGTTATGTTTATTTTTTTACTATTTATATTTATTATTATAGTATTTATATTATTAAATTGTTATTGGTTTATAGTTATGGCTTTATCGATATTAATTTCAAACGATTTAAATTCTATTTTTTTTCGCTAACTTGTACATTTCCAAACTTTGCGTTGCCTGGATAGCAGCTTTTGCCTTTTGTCGTTTATTCGAAAATGGATATTTCGAACATTATTGGTGAGTATAAGGATATTTTTTTTAAAGAATATTAAGCTAAGCGTTGAATTTTTACGGTCGAAAAGGATTACTAAACCTATTTTTTTGCCGAATAATTCTTTTTTTAAAATTTTTTTTTTATTCTTGATTAAATTTTCGCTTATTTCAGCCTTTATGAAATGTGATAAGTGTGGCAGCAAAAAGCAAATAATTTACAGGAAGGTTAAGAAATTTGATTGCCACATGTTTTATTGCGGATCTTACGGTTCTCAAATTTGCGCGGTCACAATCTTTAATCTATCAAAAATAATTATTTTTCCTCTGATAGCGAATTGCTATTTTCCACTTTATTTTACTTCAATTTTATTTTTAATTAGTACATTATTAAATGTTCCTTGTTCGACGAAACTCATTAACGAAACTCAGAATTTTTGGATATATTGAAAATGATATCCGAGTTATTTTCAATATATATTCCTCGAATATATTAACAATACATTAATGGAATCGGATTCTCATATATAAACTTTCATAACATTCCACCATCAATCTTCTTTCATCCCAATTGTAGTAAGTACTTTTTGCGGCTTGAAAATTTTAATTTTTTAACTGTTTTTATAAATTTTTTGGCGCTAGTTTGATATCATGGGACAACTCGCCAAGTTGTTGTTTATGTTCGCTGAAATGGACGATAACATTACAAATATGGTTACAATGATATTTTTATGGACTGGCAATATGGTTGCCATGGGGATAACGTATATTACAGTTAATTTTTATTGTTTTTTTTTTCTCGTGGTAACCCTATTAATTTCAGACGCGATTATAATTCGATTTTCTAAAAAAAAATTAACCATTTTAAATTGCATTTGTTCTTAAAGTCATCTGCTTCAGTCTTCTGCTGTACTTTGTGCTATTTTCAAATATTGATATTTCTCATATCATGGATGAATACCACACAGGATATTATTATTTTTTTAAAAATAAGTCCTGTGCTTTTAATTATTGCTATACATGGTACATTTTTACTTTATTTTACTTTTTAAAAATGCTTTTTTGAGATTTCCTTGTTTGATGAAATTGATTGAAGGAACTTGCAGTTTTTGGAATATTGCAAATTTTAGGCACTTTTAAATATATATTCATTATCAATTTTAATATATATTATGTGGTTATTTTATTAATAATATAATATAAAAATACCTTTATTGTTATATGTAATAATCATATAATATTCTTTATAAAAATAATTATTTTTTTATATTTTTTATACATATTATGGTATTATTTATAATTATTATTTTGTTATTTATTTACAAGTATGAGTATTCTTACATATAATTTTTATTGTATTATAATATGATTATTATTCTTTTTAATAATTACGATTAAATTACATTATATGATTATTATAATATATAATAATTATTACTATATAATATTATATGAAGTTTATATAAATTAATTATTATAAAATTATATTATAAGATTATTATATATTGCATAATACTACTATTAGTAAATATCATTTTTTATATTATATTGATAAACATTATAAATTGTGTGATTTAGGTTATTCTCAATCTCTTCCTATATTCTTCATTGGAAATAGATTTCACTGTGTTTCAAAACAGTTCTTTAAAATTATTTTCCAGACGATTTCTTATCGAATTTTCTTGTCAAAATATTCTTACTTTCAAATGTTTAAACGTGTCCTAATACATCTTCAGTGTAACAAAATAATGTAGCTGAGAGAGATAAAAAGAAAAAAAAATTTCATTTATCAGTTGCATCGATTCAGTTAAAAGGAAAAATATTTTTGAATATTAAAACATAAATCGAATTTTTTTGATTTCGTACAGGTTTTAGTTTTTGGAAAAACATGAAAGTATTTGCCTGTACTGTTATGAATTTAAAACTTTCGTTATTTTAACTCATAACCTTTTTAACCACTTTGCCTGTACTCTGTAAGGACACTTATTCTTTTTTCTTTCTTTGATTTGCGCGTATTTTTAAATTCTTATGGTGATATTACTTAGTGTTAGCGTTTAGAAAAGTGATGCAATGTGACTATGGTGCTGGAATACTCATCTGGTATTTTCTTTGTGATTAAAACGAGAATTTTTTTTGTGACGAAGGCAAGAATTTAGATTTTTAAAATTGTGTTCTACTACATGCAAAACTTTTGCTTCCAGATTTTTGAAATTGTGGATAACACAAACGACAAAAACACTTTTTTGCGAAAGGGATGAATTAAACTTGGATACGAATTCAGAACTATTTGTTGATTATTTAGATTATTCTCAACCGTTTAAGAAAGTATTGACATAAAAATTTTCCTAAGATATTTGAAAAATTCATATCATGCAGAGTGTACTGACAGAAGGCAAACATTAAAGAGTTTTTGTTTTCCGCAATTGTACACTGCTGGCCACCGTAAATGCAACACCCTGAAGGAAGCACGCAAATAACATGAAATTTACAACATGCATTAGCGGAGGTGAGATATGCAAAATGTAGAAAAAAAAAAAAAAAAAAAATATAGCAAATAATTAGAATTTCAGCGCAGACACACATCACGCACGCCTGTGGCGCCATCTCAAAGCGCTATTTAAGGCTTGGAGATTTCAACGATTTTAAGTTCGGCAATTGTGTTTTTCTTGTGTTTTTTTCAAAAAACAATCAGTTATGTATCGTAGAAAACAGCGATCAGCTTTTGACCAAGTGTCCGAGTTCGACAGAGGAAGGATAGTGGCCTACCGAAATTGTGGATTATCTTTCAGGGAAATCGGTAGTCGTGTTGGACGAAACCAAACAACTGTAATGCGGATATGTGATCGTTGGATGCAGGAGGGTATGACGGACCGACGTGGTCGATCGCATCCACCTCAGTATACCACTTCACGTGAGGACAGGCAAATTGTGAGCATGGCAGTGACGGATCGCTCAGTCACATCACGAACCATAGCACAGCACATTGAATCTGTAACGCATCATTCAGTGTCTGCTCGTACCATTTGACGCCGTTTACAGCAAAGTGGTCTGTCCGCAAGAAGTCCATTGCTTGGTCTACCCTTAACGCAGAACCACAGATGTCTCCGCCGCCAATGGTGCGATGAAAGATGGATGTGGGTGGCAGAATGGAATGAAGTTGTCTTTACTGACGAGTCACGCATCTGTCTGCAACACCACGATGGTCGGATTTGAGTCTGGAGACACCGTGGAGAGAGGATGCTGAACAGCTGCGTTATGCACCGCCACACTGGTCCTGCACCGGGTATTATGGTATGGGGCGGTATTGGATATCACTCTCCCACTCCTCTAGTACGCATTGCCGGTACTTTAAACAGCCAGCGCTACATCTCCGAGTTGTTGGAGCCAGTTGTCCTTCCTTACCTTCAGGGCTTGGACACAGCCATATTTCAACAGGATACTGCACGACCACACGTGGTACGCATTGTCCAAAGGTTCTTCGTCAATCACCAGATTGAATGCTTCCCTGGCCGGCTCGCTCTCCGGATCTTTCGCCGATAGAAAACATGTGGTCCATGGTTGCTCAACGATTGATCCAGATTACACCCACAGCTGCCACACCAGATCAACTTTGGCAACGTGTGGAAGCTGCTTGGACTGCTGTACCCCAAGAACACATCCAAAGTCTCTTTGAATCAATGCCGAGGCGTGTGGCATCGGTGATCTCCAACATTGGCGGTTACTCTGGCTACTGATTCTGGCAGGAACCACACTTCACAGAAGTCTATAAATTTAATCATTTGATACTTGGTCAACATGTTATCTACAAAATAAATTTTGTTGTGCTATCTTTTGTCTTTCTTGGTGTTGCATTTACGGTGGCCAGCAGTGTAAAATGAAAAATGGTGTAAAACTTTAAAATTTAAATAAAATTCTTCCCTTTTCTTATTCTATTAAGTATGGTGTTTAATTAAGGTGTATATACACAAAAAATGTGCCTTTTTTAAAACGTTTTGGGTAAAAAAATTGACCAATTAAGGGAATAAGTATTTTTTAATATTTTCATCATCGCCATATCTTTATCCGCAAGAGTAGCAAATCAACCTTCAATTTTTTTCATATTTCTCATCTCAGCTGAGAAAATTTGACTGCATGGTTTAAAGGAAATTAACCATTATATTTATATATATTAATTAATTTATATAAATTCCTTAACAGGAATCTGTATGAAAATTATTTCAAAATTTACAATCTCTACTTTTAGGTATGGCTATAAACGCGGTCTTAAAAGCGGTCTTTATTCTACTTATGTACAGTATATATATATTCCGTATTTATTACTAAGTTATAAATATTGTAGGCCTTTTTCTTAGCTCACCACACCTGCATCATTGGATGGACAACAACACTCTTAAAAAGCTAGAAGTAGACCGAACCGTGAAAAAGTTTGCCCACTCCTGCACTAGAAGCTATTGGCATCGTAATTGGCCCCCACTCTCCAAACATCCACACCACGCCAGAGGTCATGTATCTGCCCCTCTACACGGCTGTCTTCAGTGCCACGACTAGACATCGCCAGCCGCGAGTGACCATGACTATTTGGCTACCGAGGCCACCTACACAACACCAATGTGACTTGTAAGATATCATCCCTCGTAAGTAACTTATGATATATACATGTACTATAATTGTTCAGAAACATAAGATGTTTTTTGTATAAATAAGATGTTTTGTGTATATTAAATAAGGCATATAAAATATTTAAAACTAAATATAGCTTTTTACGGAAATCCGTCTTGTTAAAAACAATTTAAATTTTCATAACAAATTTACTGCATGTGTGTCTAAATTTTTAAAATTTAAATGAAATCCTTTACACAATGTTTTTTTTTAAGTATGGCACAAGCTGTAGATATAAAAATGATAGTGTAATGCATGCAGCGGCTCATTTTTTGTTTATATTTTTTACATTGATTTCTCAATCTCTGTAGCAGTCATTAATTTAAGAGTTTCAGGTTAATCAAAATGGAACGCGAAATACGAACAATTTAAATGTTGAAAAAAAGTGTGAAACTCGACTGTATGCACGTATGTGTGTCACAAGCTGTTCAAGCTAAATTGTTTATTTCTTAAGAAGTTAACATAATTATTACTAGGGGATTAAAGTTTCTTCTTTATCTCGAAAATGTTATCACAATTTCAAGATCTTTGTATCTGTTCTGTCTGAAAAACAATTCCTCCCGATCTTTAGATATTCCTTTCTCTTTAGGAAGATTTATTAGATTAGGGACCAGTTACCCTATAGCTGTGGCGTGCCAAACTAATCTACCAATATGATTCAGAGTGCCACACAGAAAGAAATATTTTGATTCAGAGTGCCACGCAGAAAGAAATATTTTATACTATTCGATTTTCGTGATAGCATGCAAAGTTAGGGAATAAAGATCAATAATATAGATTTAAAGTCTTATTATATATTAATGATGGGTCATTTAAAGATATTACTTAACATAAAATATAACTGTTCTTCAACATAAGTAAAAAAGTTAAAATTGTACATACGTGTGTTATACATTATGTATATCTTAAACATATTTATCAAAATATGAAATAAACGTAAAATATAAATATTCCTGCAATATACTTAAATTTTAAAAAAAGTAAAATTTTTATGTGAATCTTTTCTTTACAAAACTCTATCTCATATCAAAATGTCAGGGGATAATTTGTGATTTTCAGTTTGACACATGATTCTTTGCCTGACTGAGCCTGTTTGTCTTGTCTATGTGTCTTAAGTGTCTTGTCTGTCTTTCTTTTTCGTATTGTGTTGTCGTGTCTAACTTCTCTCGTCTTTAGTGCCTTGTTTTAAATGTCTTGTAAATGTTTTTTAAGTGCATTGCTTGTCTTGTGCGCCTTGTCCATGTGTCTTCTGTCTGTTCTTGGTTTGCCGTTTTTTTTTCTTGTGTGTCTTGTCTTTTCTTAGCGCAGTGCGCATGTTTCTTGTCTGTTTTTATTTTTTATTGTCTTGTCCGACTTCTCTTGTCTTTAGTGTCTCGTGTTTCTTGTCAATGTTTCTTAAATGAATTATCTGTTTTGCTTGTCCATGTGTCTTCTTGTCTGTTCTGTCTTTTCTTGGCTTGGTAGTCTTTTCTTGTAAATCTTGTCCATGCTTGTAGGGTATCTTGTTTCGTCTGTCTTGCGTTGTCTTGTTTTCTGTTTTGTCCTGTTTCTCTGTGTCTTGTCTGTTCTAACTTGTTTTTGTTTGTTTGTCTCATGACTGAACTTCCTCTAAATTACAATGAAATCGAAATAGTTCCAGGATTTAAATGGCACTTTTAAAGTTATAGAAATCTGGCTTTTTGTACGATTTTGAATCCAGGCCGTTTTTTGAAAATGTGTTAAGCATTGGTGTGTGAATCTGATATTAAGAATAAAGTGTTATTTTTGTCTGCATTTACATCTTGAAATGGAAATGCTTTGATTTGTATTTTGCATGAATGGGTTTTCCGGATAATTTATGAAATTTGGGATCGTTCGTGTAAAAGAGTCTCTTTGCGGTCTTTTATAAGAGGGTTATTATTCTTTAGATTTCATCCAGAGAGAGAGAGAGAGATTGAGGGTATATCTTTCATGAACTATTTGATGGGAGTTGATCTAGGTTGTTCTTTTTTACAGTGGTGCATGTCCATACTGTTCCTGTTACATATTTCATTCGTACGATTTGCTAGTAACTTTTGTAAATTTAGCTTATAACTTGTACGGTATTTATTTTGAAGGATTTATCTTTAGATGACTATTGAACTGCGTCCGACTTCACAGCATTAAAAAGTGTCCTAGTTTCATTTTTAATTCCGTAAATTGTTCATTGCTATTTATGTACTTATTGCTTACATCAGAATTGAAAGGTTTATTGGATTTTTATAAGAAGCGTATAAATAGTTTTTGGATTTTAATATTTACGATTTCATTTCTTCGTCTAATATCGAGTTAAATTGAACATTTTCTTTGGAATTGCAGATTTGTGGGCTCTTTAACTTGATATTATAGCTTCCATAAATTCTGTGTTCAAGTATTTGGATTAATTTTGGCTTGATTTTTATCTTGAATCCTTTAATAGTCCTTTAATAGTGTAATAGATTAAAGAAGAAACTTTTAATCAACAGCTCTTTTGGGAAGAATATCGATATATTTGTAAATGTTAAGCAAACAGAGGTCCTATATAAGGAGTGCATTATTTATTTATTTATTTTGAGGGAAATGAACCTTACCATTTCTCGAAGAGAGAGTATTTAAGGAATGAATATGCTTACGAATAAGTGAAATGTATTATGTTAAAAATATGCTAATTATTAATGACGTTTTAAAGTCAGATATTTTTTTCAATTAAGTTGTAGAATGGTTGTTAAAATGGCTGTGCAGAAAATATAACTTTAATGGTAAAGTAATAGCCCTGAAAAGAGCAGGGTGTGTGAACGTTTGTGTTAATTGATTTCTGTGAGTATATTTCATTTCATTGAAAATACGTGAGATTTTTTTTGTGCTTATAATTTTTCATTGTTTTGTAACGATATCAACTTTTTGATGAGAAATTGATCCTTGTTGCAGTTTCTTGTAGAATAATCGAATGAGTGAGAATTTGATTGAATTATAAAAGTTACCGATTCTGGAGAAATATTGCGTGCTATGCAACCAAAATAGGTATTCGCAGGCTGGTTTTCGCTGGCTGTGCCTGGTTTTCGCGCTTTCTGGTTGGCGAGCTCACATGGTAATCTTATGTGATATTCTGTTTTTTAAGAATTAAAAGAAATTGTTAGTTTATTTTGGTGTTGTAGCTCTCTATTATTAAATAACCTTATGAGCAACCTTTCCTTTTCGGAGCTCACCTACATCTGGAGGTGTTCTACAAGAGTTAAACGTGTCGTTTCTTCGCTCGATCACGATCTCAACAATTCCACTACTTTAACCCAAGATTCATTCTAAGCAGGTTACAGCAAGGGTTGCATTTAAACCATCTTCATCAAGATCAATGGTTCATTCAAACCTTTAGCTCTGTTAAAAATGACCACACTAGCAGGAATTTGTGGGACAAACGTGTGCATCTTTTCCCTATACAATCATT
The DNA here is from genome assembly GCA_019973975.1 of Trichonephila clavata. NCBI lineage: Eukaryota > Metazoa > Arthropoda > Arachnida > Araneae > Nephilidae > Trichonephila > Trichonephila clavata. The sequence goes on along the minus strand of BMAO01005068.1, from coordinate 168,508 downwards.
GAAAAATAGAACTTCAGATTGGTATTCTCAATCCTCGGTTTCAGTATTCTCAAGCCTCAGATCTTAGTTCTGGTATTCTCAAGCCTCAGGTCTTGGTACAGTTTTTCACAACCAGCTTTTATCTTGCATGACGATACCATACAAATGGGCAATTCCCAGTTCCTAAGTCGGCAGACCTCAGTCCAGGAAGAACAACAAAATCTGACCGCTGATTCAAACAAGTTGCTTGCTTTCAATAATAAACGTGCAGAGAGGAAGAAGTGATGTGCTATCTAACCAAATATGTGAATTTTTTTAATTGAAGAGGAACCGTGACTAAAGAGAACAAAAAGGGGTAAGGCGGAAATACTTTCTTCTGACCTTCGCTTCACGTGCTATTTAGTCAGCTTGCTGCCTTATTATTGTTATGTATAATATTCAGGTTTCAATTTTAAAGTTAAAGAGCTGAATAATTTATCATTTTTTATATAGTGCTTAAAATTTTTTCTTTAACAAACTTCTGATCTGATGCCACTTGAAGTAAGAAACTGTCTCAACAGTTTATATAATGTACTTTAAACCTTAACGTTGTATTTTGTGAATTTTTTTGTGTTGATATTGATGGAATTGTATGGATCCTTTTCTTTCAATGTAAGAAAGAAAAAAAATAATTTTTTTCAACTAGCAGGAATGAATGGAATAAATAGTCTTGGTTACTTGTTGCATTTGACCAATTTTATATCGACTTTCAAAAGTTTGTTTCTATAAATTTTTTCGTGCACCCTTTCTTTTTTGCTATGTTGCACCTAGAAAATTTATTTTTCGAGTAAATTAAATCTTTTTTTAAACATATATATGAATCTTTTATGAAGTGTTTCTACTGACTAATGGTATTTCAAACTTTTCCAACTTTTTTCTCGTTTCAGACAGTTATGAGTAATACAATTTTCGATTTAAGGTTTAATCCTCACTATAGGGTTAAAGTATTTCATAGTAAAATTTTTGGGTGATAAGATGATATCTAAGATATAGATAATATACTTGGCGGAATATATTTTAAATTTATAATAATGTAAATTTTATTCAAAACATTTTCCAAATAATGCATTAATTTTCTATATTCAAACTTTCGATTGCAAAAATTTGTTGCTTAGTAGTGGTTTTAGGTGTCTTGTTGTGTGTTGCTCTCAGTCTTGATTGTATGCCTTGCCCCTTCTTGTCTGAGTGTGTCTTGTCTTGTAATTCTTGTCTGTGTGTCTTGTCATATTTCTTGTGAGCTTTATCTTGCATTTCTTGTCTGCAATGTCTTGTCTTTTATTTTTACTGTCTTGAGTAGTCCCGTGTTGTATATCTTGAGCAGTCCTGTGTTGTATGTCTTGAGCAGTCCTGTGGTGTATGTCTTGAGTAGTTCTGTGCTGTATGTCTTGAGTAGTCCTGTGTTGTATGTCTTGAGTAGTCTTGTGTTACATGTCTTGAATACTCTTAAATTGTCTGTGTTGTTTTGTTTGGTCTAGTGTGGGTTTCTTCTGTATTCTGTTTTGTATGTGTTGTTTTGTGTATTCTGTGTTGTCTTGTCTAGACTAGTCTATGTTGTGTGCCGTCCTTTATATGTTGTGCCGTCCTTTATATGTTGTGCCGTCCTTTATATGTTGTGCCGTCTTTTATATGTTGTCTTTTATATGTTGTGCCGTCTTTTATATGTTGTGTTGTCTTTTATATGTTGTGCCGTCCTTTATATGTTGTGCCGTCCTTTATATGTTGTGCCGTCCTTTATATGTTGTGCCGTCCTTTATATGTTGTGCCGTCCTTTATATGTTGTGTCGTCCTTTATATGTTGTGCTGTCTGTGTTGTGTATTGTGCTGTCTGTGTTTGTTTGTGCTGTCGTTTGTTGTTTGCTGTCTGTGTTGTGTATTGTGCTGTCTGTGTTGTGTATTGTGCTGTCAGTGTTGTGTGTTGTGTTGTCTGTGTTGTGCGTTGTGCTGTCTGTGTTGTGTGTTGCGTTGGTGAAAATATCTGAGAAAATCGATTGTTTATCTTTTCTTGATGCCAATTTTGTATCACCAAGGAAGTTTTGTAATGCAAGTAAAACTTGGTAATCGCTTGGTGTCAGGTCTGGACTATATGGTGGATAGATCAAAACTTTCCAATTAAGCTCATGGAGTTTCTGGCGATTTCTGTGGATGTGTGCGTGACCTGGCGTTGTCCTGATGGAACACAGTCCCTCTCTTTTTTTGCCAATTCTGGCCGTTTTTAGTGAATTGTTAGCTTTAAACGGTCCAATAGTTATCAGTAGGAATCTGAATATAATTTTTGTCTATATGGAAAGAACTCATAATGATTTATTCCTTCCCAGCTTCACCAAATGCACAGTAGAACTTCCCAGGTTTGGCCACTGTTTGAACTGCTTCCCCACGCTTTGACCATGATCGTTTTCGGACAACGTTGTTGTGTGACACATTTCTCAACCCTATTCACCATCCGTTTAAGAAATGGGTCGATTTTATTCTGCTTGGTTAGGGCCTTACAGCTGGAAATTTGATCCATCATGTTTATTGAAAATTAATGTGGCACCCAAACATCAAGCATTTTTTTAAATCCAGCTTTGTGCAAATGATTTAGAACTGTTCTATGTTCTATCTTTACCTCCTGGTCGATGCTACGAATACTAACATGCCTATCAACTTCTATTATTTGTGTGGTTTTATGGACAACTTCGATGACAGGCATACCCTGAACGGAATCAATCAAACCAAAATTGCTCGCAATTGGCTGCTACAGTATCGGGACTATGAACACCACTTACAATTTCAGCCACCTGGTTTGCATTTTCACCTTCATCAAAGAAAAACAGGAAAGTCAACAAACAGAAAATACGGTACATATTTTGCAGTTTACCACCCTGTAACTCACAACTGATTGGAACAAAAAACAGCAAAATAATTTTTTTAGTGCGAAATGTCACCTTTACAACGAGCATAAATCTAAAATTGCTTTATCGATACTTAACGAGATATCGATCACTAAATTCATCTACCGAAAATGTAATGAATTTCTTTTTCCCCAACCTAATACTTTTTCATAGCACCGGAAATCTTACTTGCTGTGTGAAAAATTCACCTCTAGAGAGCCCATCCCTTGACCGAAAGGAGTTTGTCGCTTTCAGCCGGAGCTCTTGGTATAAATCGCTACCCAGGAGTTGGTCCCCTGACGAACGCTGCACCAGGGCGCTGATGGCACAGTTCCAGAGTCCACTTTGAGGATCCATACCAGGGGTCATTTGCGTTTTGATCCCTTTGATTGGTATGAGCCCCGTTTACGTGCTGCAATTAGGCTAGGGGGACACTGATCCTTGCAATTGGTGACTGGGTGTGCGTCACTGTGGGAGTCTCCGGAACAACTGAAAGCTTCGATTCTCCGATGTAGGCTTTGGTGTGGTTCTCCCTCTATTTTAAATTCTATTTGCCATTTGCGGTCTCAGTAGTGGTCAAGGTAACGGACTCGTCTTCGGCAGGTCAAGAGCCTAGTATCACTGAAAAACCGACTTGCAGCTCCGTTGCACGTTAAGTATGTCAAGGCTCTAACGTCCTCCCATTTCTGGGGAAGTTAGGAGAGGAATGTTCCGGCTCAAGTGTCGTCCTCGTCACTTGACCATGGTTTATAATTACGAGGCCCTCGAGTAGCGGAATAGTGCGACGTTAATATTCACTCACTCCCTATTTGTCCTTTGGGAATTGAATGTTTATGGCGTTTATTGACGCCTTTCTGTAAAAATGGATCCATCTCCACTTTTTGAAGGTCTACTTTTTTAATTGTGTTTTATAGGTTTCGGAATATTTTATCCCCTTTTATCTTTTTGTTGACTTTGTCGTTTAATCGGCAGTTTCTATTTTTCATTGGGTCTTTCCCCCCCTTTTTTGGGCTGTTGCAGCCCTCATTCTGTATATTTTTAATCTTTATTAATTTACCTATTAACGTTTGACCGTGAAGAATTCTTACTCCTTTTTCTCTCGCTTGGTCAACTTTTGTTGACTGTTTTATACTATTTGACATCCAAGAACAAAATTTTTGTCCTAGTTTCTCTTTTATTCCAATTTTTATTAATTTTTTAAGCTATTTCAGCTCTATTGTCAGATTTTTTCTCTATATACTTTTTACTCTTTTGACTCATTATGCATTCTGATCTAACGAGCCCTAAATGATGGGTCTAATTTTTAATTTCTGTCTCTCTCTAATTTCTGTCTAATTATATTTGTAATCTCTCTAACTTATGAGCCCTAATTTTTATAGAATAGGGACACTTAACCATGCAAAACTATCTATAATTATTCAACTATTGTGTATATTGTATTGTATACATTCTATTTATGATCTAAATAGCTTTAAATCTAGGTTATATGAATTAATCCACTGCTCGAAAAATTAGGGTAGCACATGGATTTAACGAAATTACGCAAATATTTCTTCTGATAATTAACGTAAAACAAAACATCCATCCGAAATCTTTTTATTTTCTGCGTGACGAATTTGCCTCGAGAGGGTCTACCCCTCGACCGATTTCGCTTTCTGCAGGAACGCTTGGTATAATTTTGCTACACAGGCAAAATTTCCCATCCTTATTTCCCTTGACAAACTCTGCACTAGGGCGCTAACGATGCTAGAGATGTAAAATAATTACTATCAATATTTAAATGTAGCTACTACCTCCCCTATAATTTCTAGTTATGTTTATGTTATCAGGATTGCGATTAAACTGTCCTAAGCAATTGTGTGTGACAAAATTTCTGAAATGTCGTTAACTACTAAATTGGATGGGAATATACGATTTTCGACGTCATTTTTATCAATTTAATCATGAGAATTTTTAAATTTTACATTGTAAAACATGTGTACATAAATTTTACATGTGGTTCGAATGTATTTTACTTTTTTAATGATTTGCATCATTATTTTAATCTTATACTTTGAACCTGTTTTTAAAATTGTAACGTTTTTAAAACAATTGTTTGGTGTAGTTTAACCCCAATTAGCTCTTGCACTATAAACCCTCAACATTTACCCACAATTTTGTGTTCTAATTCCAGTGAAAACCATTGCTGCCGCGATAACCGAATAGTTACGTTTGGGAATGCGCAGCCTGCGTTGTTTCGCTTGACACTCGTATTCACCGCTAACCTGAGCCAGCTACGAAGCTTGTAGAAGCTTTCCGCCACTTAGAACCATCTCACCATTGTTTTTTTCCAATTCCTGTTACCTGACTGCGGGTTTCCTAACCTGGGGTTGCTGGTCGATTCCCATTGGTCGAAGTAAATCTCGTGACTTCAACTGATTTTTTCGTGATCTGAACTAATCTTCTATCAGAACAGTTGCATATTCGTTACTTTTCAATGTTTATTTTTCAAAATGGATACTTGCAAAGTTTACTTTATGCAATTTAAAAAGGAGTTGGTGTTGGCTTTAATGAAGCCACACTTGCATGTTATGGGAAACAAACTAATGATGTTAGTTAATAATAATAATAAAAAAACGAAGCGTATAGTGAAATAGCACAGGAAAAAAACTCACCAAAGACACAACAAATCCGTCTGTGTTATTTAAATGTAACAAAATAAATTATAGTTTGAAAAAAACTCAAAAACACGCTTTTATACTGAATCGAACTAAAAAGTTAAAAAATAATTCTTAATAAAGAATAAAATGATTTACGAGAAAATGAATGTCATTGGGGTAAAAGCGTGGGGTGCTTTGTACTACATTTTTACACTAATTCAGATTTTCGGAATAGAAGTTCGAAATTATAACAATTGATACATTTATAGAACACCCCACGCTTTTACCCCAATGACATTCATTTTCTCGAAAATATTTTTATTCTTTATTAAAAATTATTTTTTAACTTTTTAGATCGATTCAGTATAAAAGCGTGTTTTTGAGTTTTTTTCAAACTATAATTTATTTTTCATTTTTTAGTTCGAACTACAATAAAAGCGTGTTTTTTAAACAATCATTTATTCATTGTTGAATTTATCCTTGAGTTTGATATTTGAAGCTGGAATTACGTGGCTGTGGAATTAGTCTTGCTCTTCAACGGAAAAATTATTAACGGGTCTGAAGTATATTTATTCTCTCCGTTTCGAGGCCTCGGACGAGTCCCGTATCGTTATATTAGATTCCGTCTCTTCTGAACATGTCAAACAAATAAAAGTGTGTTAAGAAGGAAAAATTGGAATAAAAAAAATTTTTTTTTTAATGTACCATGTTTTTATAACAGACTAAAAATTATAAAATTCCTCTTTTTCGTTTTTATTTTCTTTTTTCACATTTTCATGCACTGTCATCCACTTCTGAGCAATGGTCCAAATTTGAAGACTCTAGCTCCTCGGAAAGTCATACAGTTTAAAATCAATTACAAAATTCCACCCGGACAGACATTAAAGAAAGCGAGTTAATAAAAGCATGATAATATTAAGTATCAATCGTGTTATCCCCTTTTAAACGTATTGTTTTAATGTTAATTCGTATAATCACTTCTAAACGCATTGCTTTATAAAAATAAAAAAAAAATATTTAGTAGTTGGAACGTAAATTATTTTTTTTCACATGGAGGATTTTTTTTATTTTCATTTTCAGAAAAATGTTTATATTATGGTAAAAAATTGCTAACACACACCCACCCTCCACTTTCTCAGATACAGAACACTTTTTTTTGTTTTATTTCTATTAACCGCAAGTGTTTTTTATTCCTGCATATAATTAGCTTTAAATTCAAAACACTCGCTTCAGGGTTAGACCTTATTCTTTTAGTCGCTAAATCTGAAATTAGTCGCCCTATCTGAAAATGGTATACGGAACTAGTCGCCAAATTTAAAAATTATATATGCAATAAGTTGCCAAATCTGGAAGGGGTATATGGAATTGTCGCCAAATCTAATTATCCTTATTCCTGACGATCCTGAAAAGGACAATGAAACAAAATTATGAAATTATTGTATTGTCATCGGTTTTTGACAAGTGTGCGAAATTTCGAATGAATCCGATATTTTTAAGTGGGTAAAAATCGAGTTCTAAGATTCCGTTACATGCAAGTGAAACTTATAAAAGCATGTTAATAAAAATTGAACAAAAAAGTAGCGTTCTTCGCCAAGAAAGGAGGAAAACAGGAGGTGGTGAAATATCTAAAGAAGTGGAATTGACGAACTTTGAGATGAGGTTTTTAGAGGAGCCGATCCTGATGTTGCCAATGTCTACGTTATTTGACAATGACAGTACCGAAATCGAAATTTCAAGTAAGTAAATTTCTCTCTCTCTCTCTCTTTTTTAGTTATTAATTAATACTGATTTTAATTAAATCTTAGTCAATGCTGCCCCACTTAGTATGGTAGTTATGACATTCGGCTCGTAATCGAGTGGGCTCGGGTTTTAATTCCGAATAACGCATGAATGTATCTTCGGGAAAAGAAGTCGGATTTTCTCCTGAAATGGATTCACGTCTCGAATGGAAAGCAGCGCACTACTTCTGTTCTATGCTGGGATCATCATTTGTAATAAAAGGCTATATTCTTCTATTAGTTAATGCACACTCCCCAGGGAGACTGTTTCACTAAAGTTATTTTTTCCCATTATTCTGTCTTAAATGATTTAATGAAAGGATTTGTTCTTACAAATTAAAATATTGTTTTGAAATTTTTCTTAAGTTTATTTTACCTTCCCCAAAGCCCTCGTGTAGCTGAAGAGTGGGACGTTAATATTGTAGATGGATCAAGAGAAAAGTTTTCTACAAAAAGTTTCTATTTTTATCGCTGCAACACGAAACCGGGTTCGGAGACATTTTTTTTTAAAGCCGTGCTAGTGGATTGGTGTCGAAATGTGTGTTGCACTTCAAAGATGTTCTGGAAATATATAAAGTAAGAAATAGAATATAAGAAGAAAGATAAATAATAAAGAAATATTTTTTCCTCATAACTGATGAGGCTAATCGGTCTTTATTTGTCGGAAAAATTGGGGTATTTGCTAGGTTGGTATAATTATGTGAGCGTTTTCCATAAATCTGGAAAATAATTGAGTGTGATGCACTTGTAAAATATTTTGTCATATGAAGTATTGTATTTTCAGGGTAAGGCCTTTGAGTGCAATATTTTTGATGGAATTCTTTTGTAGAATTTTACTGTTTCCTCGATTTGGATTATATTTATTCCTTATTGTGGAAATCGGTAATGGAGCTTAGAAATCATGTCATTAATTTCAATTTTCCATAAAATCGTTGTCAAAAGGCTCCGGATTTTTAGAGAAAAAATGTTCTACATTGTCTTAGGCATCATAAGCAATGCCCATGAGATTAAGAATGCAGAGAAGATATGGGCGGGGTTTTAATTTTTGACGAAGATTTGGTAGATCTTCATTTTGAATTTAGAAAAAGTATTTTTTTCCGAGTTTCAAGGTATATTTTTTTATTTACAGTGGGTAAAAAAAGTATTGGCAATTGTCTCTAATTGATCATATTAGCTAACAAAGGAAATGATTGACAATTTTAACTGGACATAACGAACACAGGAGGTAATAAACACACAAATCTAATGAAACTTTCATTTTAATATGCCTTTTACACAAAATATACAACAAAAACGTAAATTTGCATGTCAAAAAAGTATTGGCAAAGTTCTAACTGTTATGCAAATTTTGTCATGTTGAGGTCACGTGTCTAGACTGATAAAAAAGCCTGTTAGTATAAAGTCTGCAGCGCTATTTCAAAATTTTTAAAACGTTATTTTGTTAATGCTGTGATAAAATGGCTTCGAAATCGAAGGATTTGGATGTTAATGTTAAAAACATGATTATTCAGCTCAGAAATGAGGGTTTAACTTATCGTGCTATAGGAATACAACTGAACATAAGTTAATTTACTGTCAGAAGTGTTGTAAAAAAGTTCAACGAGACAGGATCCACAGAAAATAAGGTTAGAATTGGACGGCCTGGAATATTTTCTGCAAAGGAGAAACGTAGCATTATCAAAGAGGTTAAGAGAAATCCCAAAATAAGTGCACTCCAGTTAGCCAAAGATGTTGCTAATACTTCGCATAAAACTTTTAGTGTACAGACTATACGGAATGTTTTACATGAAGAAAGTTATTATGGAAGGGCAGCTAGAAAGAAACCTTTCATTTCGGAAAGAAACAGAAGAAAGAGATTAGATTTTGCAAAATATGTTAATTTATCAGATGAGTTTTGGAACACAGTTATTTTTTCCGACGAATCAAAGTTTAACATTTTCGGGAGTGATGGACGACAATATGTGTGGAGAAAGCCAAACACCGAACTGGAAAAACAACATTTAATACCGACTGTGAAACATGGTGGAGGGAGCGTCTTAGTTTGGAGCGGTATGGCAGCAAACGGAGTTGGTAAACTGTGCTTTATTGATGGTATTATGACAGCACGTACGTACATCGACATATTGCGCCATAATTTGCAATCCAGTGCCCAAAAACTTGGCTTAGGAACATCATTTGTGTTTCAACAAGACAATGACCCTAAGCATACAGCGAACCTCACCCGGGAGTGGTTACTGTATAACGCTCCTCGCCAGTTAAAGACGCCGCCTCAATCGCCTGACATAAATCCAATTGAGAATTTATGGCACAAATTGGACGTAGAAGTCAGGAAACATAAAATTTCGCGTAAAAACGAACTTAAGCGTATACTCCTGCAAGAATGGCACAAAATTCCCAATAGTACAACCAAGACTTTGGTTTTCTCTATGAGAAATAGATTACAAGCTGTTATAAATGCAAAAGGTGTGCATACAAAGTATTAAACATATCCTGATTTTGTTCTCACATTTTACTTATTATTTTGCCAATACTTTTTTGACATGCAAAAATACGTTTTTGTTGTATATTTTCTGTAAAAGACATATTAAAATGAAAGTTTCATTAGGTTTGTGTGTTTATTACCTCCTGTGTTCGTTATGTTCAGTTAAAATTGTCAAGCATTTCCTTTTTGTTAGCTAATTTGATCTATTATAGGCAATTGCCAATACTTTTTTTACCCACTGTATCTTTGCACAATTCAATTTTCTTTGTTTGATAGAAATATGCGAAATTATAATAAATTTCTTTCTGCTCACATCTCTTAGATACAAATTGTATTTAAAATTGCCGTAGAAGGATGCTTATCATGGAAATAATCAGTTTCGATTTTAATCTTTAAAAATGAAATGTCATTTTTCTAAGAAAATATTCACTAGAGCACTTTTTTGGCAGTCCTTTTTTAGCAGCCTTCCATTTCTTGTTTTACAAATTAATGTTATTATTTCTAGTCCAATACTTATGAAAATACGACTCAGATTTCGCTGTATTCAACTAAATTATTATATTCATCGAATTAATTTCCAAATTTTGTATATAAACTTCCTTTATTTCCTAATCTGCATTATTAACATTTCTGCAACAACAGGCACGTGCAACGTTTTTCAGTTTTTTTATTATTCTCATACTCAATGTTATTTTTAGTGTAGCCGTTTATAAACGTAAAATCGGTCCCTTTTTGTAGTTGGTTTTTTATTTTATATTTTTACTGCTGTGACCTCCTTTTTTAGTCTTACAATTGCGATACTTAAATTTCCCAAAGGAGCAGTGTGGACAGCATTGATGCGGCTTAGAAATCTGATATTTCTTTAATTGTTTTGATAAAATTATCCTTATGAGTTACAGAGGAAGAGTTCTTCAGTAAATTCACGAGAACGTTTATTTTTGTTGTCTTGGAAATCATAAAAAAGATCCATGGGGTTAAGAAGAGGGAAGGGAGTCTAAATTTTTGGCGAAAAATTTGGTATATCTTCAGTTAAGACTCAAGTCTTAACTGAAGATATACCAAATTTTTCGTCAAAAATATATCTTCATTTAAGACTTGAGCGGGCCGTGGGCAGCCTAGTGGTTAGAGCATCGGACACCAGACTGGAGGGCCTGGGTTCGATACCCTATGCCACCAAATACTCGCCGAGTACAAACGGAAAACGTGCTCGTTAAATCTGTGGATCCAAATGGTGTCGCCATCTATCTTGAGCAAAATCGGGCTGTCACCTTCGTGGGCTCAAAGCTTAGGCTAATGACAGACATATTTCTAGCCCGTTGCCATGATGAATTTCGTGGGCCTCGATCTGACTAAGTCAGACAGGTGGCATAAGCAACAATAACAACAAGACTTGAGTAAAAAAATACTTTCCGAAGTTTTATTTTTCTAGAAAGAAATTTTTCTTTTAAAATCTGTTTTCTTATGGTGGTGGTGGTGGAGGGAGACGATACCTAATGTTTTGTAGCTCGTTTTGAATTCCCCCCCCCCTCGATTTTTATACCTGGTTGGGTATTCTCACATCTTTGGTACACTCTAGAAAAAATGGTGGATTGTTTTAAATGTGTTACTATTTTGAGTAGCGATGCTATATATACACACAGTACCCTTTTTTAAGGACAATAATATTAAAAATAATTTATGTTTTCTTTTCAGATTATATTATTAAATTGATTCTGTAAAAAATTTATTTTCACCAGTCTTTATTTTAAAAATTAAATTCTTATAAAGTACTCAATTTTTAAAATGTTTCAGTTATTTTAAGGGATTTCTGTTTCTTAGATTATTTAGAACAAAAGTTAGTTTGGAATTGAAAATTCCTAACTAATTTTCTATTCTAAAAAAACTGTTTAATTTTAATAATTATTTTTATAGCTAAACCTAAAAAAACATCAAATTTTTTAAAATATTAACTTAAAAAAAATAATTAGTGATCTCAGAACTTATTCCATACTAACTTATAAAAACACACATATATATATATATATAAATCTACAAAAACTTTTTCAAGATTATTTTGAGCAGAAAAAATCCTTAGGGAGAAAAATATCCTCAATATTGAAAAGTCTGAGAAAGTCACAGTTAGGTTGGTAAAGGCATAAAACAAAAATTAATAATATCTCTTAAGATCTAATTTTTTGGTACGTTATTTTTCAAATTATGTACAACAACAAAACGGTACGTTAATTAAATATGTTTGAAGATATTTTTTTAATACTTAAAATATGCTTTACGTAATATTTATAGCATTTGGTACGACGACAAATTACTCATATTAATCTTAAGATATTTTCACAAAAGTTTCGGAAAACTTACAAAATTAGTAATGATCCAAACTGAAATTAGAAACCACTCCAGGTTTGTACATATAATATCTAATGTTTTCTCAGTTTTAAGTCGATGCAATTTTGTAAATGAGATTTTTATAACATGTCTTAAATTACTTTACTGTAATATTATAATGTAGTTTGGTATATAATAGATAAATTCAGTTATATTTGCAATACTTGTATGCGGAATGCTTGAATTCTGAAGTCTCATTGGAATATCAACTGAAAAGTCTGGTTTTCAGTCATATAATTTTCAGTAGTATTCCACCTCTTCCAAACAGAGACAAATTAAGCGGCTGGTGGCCGACAGGTGCCTCCAGCGCCAGTAGCGGCCCCAAGCTTAATGGATTCTTGTTATAAACTCAATGCTCAACAAAACGGTTTTGTAACCCCGAGGATTTCCACGTATTTAAGTCATGTAGCAGCACTAGCCATTTTTCTTCCGTATATCTGCATTGTTGCAATTTGCACAAAACTTTTGCACGCGTTTTTTAACACAAATTTTATTTCAGACAAACGAATACTATTCATATCAAACAAATTTGTTTTGAGTTCACAGCCATCCTTAGTTACTCTCAGATACATCTTATACTGATGGGAAAATCATAAGAAAAAATTATTATAGACTAATGAAACTTCAGCAATATATTTGTGTTTAGGCAACATATTTAATTGTTAAACTTTCCCAAGATCACAAATTAATGTAGGCGCTAGAAGAGCCAATGTGAAATGATGGTACATTTAAAAACCACCAGAATTTTTGATACAAGCATGGAAACAACGTGTCGTACAAATACCAGATATCAGTTTGTGGGATGGAATTGCATGCCTGTCTCTCTTGTTTGGTAAATTTAAGATTGTTTTATCCCGGTTGTGGATAACGCTGTCGTTGCCATCCAATGATGCCCCATTCGTGCTTGATTGGAGAAAGATTTGGCGATCTAGCTGGCCAACGCGTCGACACTCTATAAAGCATGTTGGGAACAACAATGTGTGAGGGCGCCCGTTATCCTGTTGAAAAGCACCCCTTGAATGATGTTTATAAATGGCTGTGCAATAGTTTGTATCACCAGACTGACGTACAAGTTTGCAGTAAGGGTGTATGAATTATCCTCGAAAGTGTTCCTGCAATCAAAATTGATCCCCCAGACAATATTTCTAGGTGCCGGTCCAGTGTGCTTAGACCGCAGAAAGACTGTTTACAAGCACTGGCCCGACCTTTTTCTAATCAATAAACAGCCGTCCCTGCTATGGTGTAACGTACATCCTTCAACCCCCCCCCCCAACGGAGGGCAGGATTCTAGATGGCTGACGTCAAGTACGGCTTGGGGCGCAAAACCGGACTTTGCAGGGGGGGAGGGGCCTAATATTCTTCATTACGCCACTGCATCCCTGGCACCAAGATAGAAACAGCTTTGATCGGGGAACACAACACATCACCACTCCGCTGTCCAATTATCTCAGCATGACATCACTGAAGTTGCAGGTATTGTGATTTAGAGCTAATTGTATGAACACCATGCAGCGTCTCGCTGGGAGCTATTTCTGATTGATTTGTTGATTCATTGATTTGTTACAGTTCCCTGTGTCAGTTTGATGCCGAAAAAAAAAACAACAAACTGTAATTTCTGCTGAGATGAATTACGATGTTTCTCCTCCCTTGCGGTGAATATGGTGGTCTTTTCTGTCAGTGGTGACCCGTGCGTGGTTGGACCATAGTTTTCTTCAGGTAGTGCCTTTCCGAGACCTTTGCTGCCGAAAATCCTGCACAATGGATTCATTCTATCAAGTCTTTTAGCAATATCATGGTTTAGAAAATCCACCTTTTTTAAACTCTATTATACTACTGTATAATACTAGTGAGCTATTGATAATAATTTCTTCGTGTTCTTAAAGTCATGCTGGAGTAACAACAACTTACACTACGTCAAATCTCAACGATAAATATCTCTCTCGAGCTTTATATCCCGTATTTAAAGTACACTTGATTCGCATCCTTAGTGGTACAACTAGCGCTACACTTATGCGCCATCTTTTGTATGTGTAAATATGCCTACCAAACCTCTTTGATGTAGCACAATTCTTTCTTGGTGATGGTATTTTTAATTCCATCAATGTATATTAGTAATAAAGAGAGAGAAGAGAGAGATAAGTGAAACACACAAAAAATTTGGTTATGTGATAAAGGATATGCTTACTTCAAATCAAATTATTTCAAGTTAGTTGAATTTAGGCCTTAATAGTAAGGTAAAATTAATAAAAGCAGCCATGGATAAAATCCGTGATATGATTGAGGGGGGAAAAGGTCAGAATATACTGGAGGCAACTTTTCTTTTGAAACAGATTTGCAAATATGAAGCTTCCCTAATGCCCCATGATTGGGAATACCATTCTCCAAAGAATAAATGCTACTAGCAAATCATTGTAATAAGTTGAGTGTGAATTTTATTAAAAATATCTAGTCTGCTAAAATCTCTAGAAAATTATATCCAAAATTTCAGAAATGAATTTGGAAAAATGGAACTAGGAGCAACTGATTTATCAGGGCTCTCGTTTGAAAAGGAAACAGAACAAGTTTGCAGGGAGCAAAAGAGAAAAATTATTTTCAGTGAAAGTAAAGAAGTGGGTTATGAAATTTTGAAAGAACGAAACATTTCGTGCGAATTTCCATCACTTCCATTTTGCGTCATATGCGATAGATCAAGAGAACTATCCCAAAGACCTGAGATATATGAAACTGTTTAGAACACTTCACTGTATGTTTTGACGAGAGATTATTATACGTGAAATCAAGAAGAAAGCTACACAAAAACTAAAGGAAACTTACAAAGACGATATTGAATATTTTAATTTTGACGATATGAATTGAACCAGTTTTTATTTTTACTACTTTTAAAAGAAAAATATGAAGACCCCCATTAGAAATTTATCGAGTTGCAAGAGGTCTCGGGAAGACCGACATCTACCGATATCGAATGCATCATATGTGAGATCTCTTTCAATTTTATATAACATGTTAAAAATTACTTAAGAAACACTATAGGAGAGAAGACAAACAACATGCCCATGTTATGTAAGGAACAAGATGTTTTACACAAAATAGATACAGCAAAAATAATTGATAAATTTGTCAAAGAGAAATCAAGAAGTTAAGTTGTACTGCAAAATTGTAAGATCTTTTTAGTAAGGTTTTTAATTTTTTAAAAAATAAATTCAAGATTTTTCTTTACCGTTGAGTTTTATTATTTACAATACAATTTATTATTTTGAGAATTTAAGGTCAGCAAATTTTTTTTACTATTTTAGTTT
The DNA here is from genome assembly GCA_019973975.1 of Trichonephila clavata. Classification (NCBI taxonomy): domain Eukaryota; kingdom Metazoa; phylum Arthropoda; class Arachnida; order Araneae; family Nephilidae; genus Trichonephila; species Trichonephila clavata. The sequence continues at coordinate 153,046 of BMAO01005068.1, read as the reverse complement.
TTGGACCCTTGAGCCCATAGGCCTCAAACCTTTTACCACCAGGGGCCCCCAACTATCTTAATCCGTCTCTGTCGAAACTGTTTCTAAGATTTTTATAACCTCTAACCCTTTAACTGCTGATTAAAAGTTAAGCGATTCGCTCTCCAGTGCCTTTGTTTTTTTTCCACTCAGCCATGCGTACTCGGTGTATTGGGAGTTGGGGAAGGAAAGGCTTAAACAAGCAAATTTTTCTCTGAAATAAGTAAATCCATTGCAAACACTGTTAAGGCAAATGAATTTTTAAAAAATTATCTATTTTCACTTTTTATATTTTCTAAAAGTTTAAATATTTTTGCTTAAAATGATATATGGCATGAGGAAGTACGATAATTAGAAGTAATTTTATTTATTTTTTAAACGAAGCTATTCCTTGACATTCATCGAATGAGCTCTGCTAGGATCACATGTATTTCCCCTTGCATAAGTTTCTCATGCGCTCAAATACGTATGATGTTCAAATGGAAAATTTATAGTGTATTGGGCATATCCAAATGTGTATGGGTACACGTCTTTTGGATCTTAAAAACAAAAACAGAGAAAAAAGAAAGCGATGGAAAAAGCCTAAGTGGTCGTAACTGACTCACCGATATTTTACCTACACAGTACGAAAAATGCTCTTTGGGTTCTTTATTTTCATCTTCTGTTTTCAAACAACATGGACTGTGTCCTGAAGGTAATTATTTATTTAATGCTAGTTTCAAAAGGCAAAAGCTGAATGTAACGAGAGGCACCATGATCATAAACACATACACTCGTGCTATATACCATAATGAATTAAATGAGGCCTATTTTTAGTGATCCTATGTTATTAAGAAAATGTTTACAGAGAAAGACTCAGAGCCCAAATGAGTCAGTAACACCATAGGGTCAGTGATTCCAAAATTTACATTTATAGAATTAAAAACTCTAAAATTAGGGGTAAATATGGCTACTGAGAATTTCAATACGAGTCATGTAACAAAAGTAATGATCTTAAAACATTGTAATACTGAACCAAGTTATAAATGTGCTTCATGCTTCAAAAAATTAGATACATGTAGGATTCGTGTAGCTCAACTACAGCATCTTGAAATATAAAAGGCTAAATTGTTAAAAATAATGGGAAAAAAAGAAAGTTAGAAGAGTCTTTTGTAGGAGCAGAGGGTGAAGAAAATGCTTCATATGCTTCTCGAGAGTACTAAAAAAATTAAATGCTCAAAAATTAGAAATTTTTACTTTAAAGCCTGTTTTCTCAAAATGTAATATATTTTCACTCTTTATGTACCTTTTTCTCAAAAACTACAAGTCCTAAAATTTTCAGTGAGCAGACTTTTAACATGTTTACACATTTTAATGGAGGGAATTTGATATATCTAGCAAACTTTTTTAAATAAGGCTTTTTTAAACTAAATTTTAGAGAAAAAAATTGGACACTTTTAAAAAATTCATAATTTCTTTAATTCTTAACGAAAAGACAAAACCCTTCGTTAAAGTTTTGCTGATTGTACACATAACCTACTGTAAAAAATTTTATCCATGAGAAGTAAGTAGTTTCTGAGAAAAAGGTACATAAACTTACGCAATTTAACATGAACTTCTATTGACGTGCCGGACCCCTTTAAGGTCACTTTATTACATTCCAAAACCTTCGGAATAGTTATATTGATAATGACGCAAAGGAAAGGATCGTATTTCGGAAAGACGGATATATCCGTCTGGGGCACTTAACGCACTGGTTGAGCGCGACGGATATATAAGCCGGTGGCAGTTAAGGGGTTAATATATATCTTAGAATGAAACTTCTAACCGAATTTAATATTTTTTTTATTGGTATAATCATTTTTAACTTCTTGTTCTGTGCATTAAAACGGAAGGAAATAGTATAAGTTTTAAAGTATGATCAAAGAATAATTTTGGAGTATAAATTAATATAATTTAAAATAATAATTTGGAGTAATAATTTTTTTGAAAAATATTACGTGTAAAAAATATTTACGAAAGTATCCGAACTGAATCTGGTAGTTTTTTACATTTCTTGAGTAAAATGGCCCTTACTAAAGGTTTTTTGAATACATTTTTTAGTGATTGATGCACGCTTAAGAATAGACAGAAAATAGTTTTCAGGAAGATATTTTTAAAATAATTTCTCTTCGATTTTAATAACGAAGTTTTGCAAAAAACGTAAGTTCTGTAAATAACTCAATTACCTAGTAGTTTTTTTTTTGCAAGAACTATTTTTCCACCAAGCATTAAAAATATTGAGATCGGATTTGCACAATGAATAAATATTGGAAAAATGTCAATAACCTGGATTTGAGAATGGATCGAGCAATTCTTTAATGAAAAAGGGTATACCTTTGGATATTTCAGATAAGACGAAATTAATTAAATTGAAGGCATTTAAGTAATGAAAAAAATGGCAAAAAGAAAAATAATACAGAAATTGTATTCGCTACAACTTAAATGTTTTTTTTTTCCAACAAAAGAGGAAAAGAGAAATGGGCATTCGATGTAGCTATAGTTGCCTGAGTCATTTCCAAACTATCATGCCTGTTTATAGAGAACGTCACGGATAATTTTCAATTCTAGGTGGCAACCTCGTTGTCTAAGAAGTGTTGACTTGTCATGAAGAGAGGTAATGCTTTTCCCACTCCTATGGGAAGATAAGCATTTTATTTTCTTTTCAGATCTTCTAGTTCCTTTTCAATGAGAAGGTAATTTATCTCTCCCCAGACATTGAAAAGGGCCAATTCCCTTTACCGTGAGTGAAAATCGAGCTGCCCCTCCTGAAAGAAAAAAGTAGTTCGAAAAGGAAAAAAAGAATTCTACTCGTTTCTTTTCTTCGTCTGCTTTCAGAAGAGAAGTAGCAATGGAACAACTAATCTCGTTCTGACATGGGAACGTGGCGCCCATTGCTGCCAATGATCGTTAAGCTCTTTTGTAGCTTTCTGATCATTGTGAAAGAGAGCGATAGTAAAAACAAAGAACCCAGAGAAGAAACAGATGTTTTCTGAGAAGTAATTTATCTCTGCTCTAATCTTTTGTTTAGTTTCTTCTGGTGTTATACTTTGTACGGCACTTTAGAGAAAAGTTTTCCATTTTTGTTTTAATAATCACTTTTTTTCTTCTATTGTCTGAACGTTGCCATGAACTTTGTTTTTAGATGTACAAACTTTTTATGCAGATGCATAACTGCAATAAAAGAAATATATTTTAGATATAATGCCTATAGTCAAAATAAAATAATAAGGGAAATTTATTAATTTTATTGTAATGCATGTTTGGATGAGAACTAACAATAAATCTACATTAGAGAAATTTTGAAAATTTTAATATTTCAAAATGATTTTTCAGTGCATTGCTGGTTAATTATTTGATTGGTATATTATTTATTTGGTAGACATCTGTAATATTTTTGAAAATAACACTTTTTTAATTCTTAATAGCTGAAGATTGATATTTTCTAAAAAAAGTATCGGGAGGAATTGATTTACAGATAACTTGAAATATAACTCATTATACATGCGCTGTATTTTTCCTAATTGGTTAGAAAGACATAATAATATAAGTTTACAACTATGAGGAAAGTTCTGATTTTAGGTATATTTCCATCTGTTAAAGCAGGATTTCTACATAAAAAATGTGATAAAACCCATAAAACTCCTTAATGCAACCGTTTTAAAAATTTATGATTAAAGCATAGAATAGGGAATGGCTTGGCGAAGTCAATTTTTTTGGCGACTGGAATCGGTCGCTAAGCAACTTGATTTAGAGATAGGTTTTCCAAGAACTTATAAAGTGGGATTTTGCAATGAAAATAAAGAAACATTAATGAGAAATAAAAAAAAAATGTATAAAAAAAATTGCTAAAAAATTTCTCAAAAAGTTGCTTGGCGACCGTTTCCGGTTGCTAAAAAATTGACTTCATCAAGGACAATTGACTTCATATTTTACACTTTAACCTTATTTAAGAAGATATCGCTGAACTGTGAAAAGAGAAATGTAATTCCAATTGTCAAGGGCCACTGAAGGTCAGCCCTAGTGCCACTGAAGGTCAGCGGTGAAGAAGAGCTGATGTACGTTAATCTGTTGAGAGGTTCAAAGTGCCCCAGTTGGCAAGGTTTAGAACAGGGGTGGCGTGGCAGGAGCGGACACATAACATTTCGTGGCTTTAGCGGACACTTTAAAATTCATCGTGGTTTGAGCGGACACATTCCCCCCCCATCTTAGAACAGATTCGATTATTGAATTACAAGGATAAATATATTGTTGCAAATCAAATTTAATTACTTGTATTAAATTGTTAAGATATTAAGTGCGAATACACTTTAAAAACATAGTGCAATGTAATAAAAACAAAAACTTTTTCAGAGAAATATTTAAAAATTATGGAAAACTGTATTTTTGAGTCAAATAAATATTAAAACAGGTGCAATTACCATAAAATTAATTAGTTTCATTAATGCAAGTAAATATATAAAAATTAGAAGTAAAATGTACAAAACAGATACAAAAGTAAATAAAAGAAAAATAAATACAAGTAACCAAATACTAACTAACCTTTATTATGAAGGCATAAATATCCTTTATCATTGGATTTAGTCCAACCTAGTTACAAAACTTAAAGATTTTAGATATTTTTCTAGATTGTTTGATGTTTCGAATTCTTTTAGGATGTTTTCAATTCTTTGCACACGTTTCCCCCCTTTTTTATTCCAGGGTCGCCTAATTCTCTGAATTTAAAATTAACACTTATTAGTTAAAATACTAAAAGAAGAAACACAAAAAGTGTCTTTTAATTTGAAATCCAGAGAATTAGGCAACCCTCTATTAAAAAGGAAAAAAGCATATGCAAAATTTGAAAGAATTGAAAACATCCTAAAATAATTCGAAACATCAAACAATCTAAAAAATATCTAAAATCTTTAAGTTTTGTTACTAGTTTGGACTAAATCCAATGGTAACTGATATTTATGCCTTTATAATAAAGGTTAGTTAGTATTTATTTTTCTTTTATCTACTTGTATCTTGTGTATTTTACTTCTAGTATTTATTTTTACTTACATTAATGAAACTAATTAATTTTATGGCAACTGCACCTGTTCTAATATTTATTTGACTGTAAAATACAGTTTTCCCACAAAATTTCTGAAATTCGTTCATACCCTTCATTATATTGTTACTTACTATTAATTTTTAAATATTTCTCTGAAAGTTTTTATTTCTATTACATTTCGCTATGTTTAAAATGTATTCGCACTATAACATCTTAACAATTTAATACAAGTAATTAAATTTGATTTGCAACAATGTATTTATCCTTGTAATTCGATAATCGAATCTGTTCTAAGATGGGGGAAAAATGTGTCCGCTCAAACCACGATGAATTTTAAAGTGTCCGCTAAAGCCACGAAATGTTATGTGTCCGCTCCTGCCACGTCCGCTCTTGCCACGCAACCAGAACAGGAGTCTGCAGCCCTGTAGCTGTGGCATGCCAAACCTATCTACCAATGTGATTCAGTGTGACT
>BMAO01005068.1:0-145000 GCA_019973975.1 Trichonephila clavata | reverse complement strand
AAAGACTGATTTAAATTTTACCAAATTAAATAAAATCCAAAAAATATGGCAAAAAAATTTTTACTAGATCATTTAGTTTTCTATAAGCTATTTAAATTAATATAAGAAGCTTCGAGTTTATTTCAAAATGACATTCAGAACATTTTCAAGTCTCAGCTAACTTTTCAAAATATGCAAATTAAGCAAAGTGAATTTTATTTCATTTTTTAAAAAATTTTAGCGTTATTTTTACATTATAACACAAAACTGTTATTCCATTACATTCTAAAATTATACCCATTTTTGACAACTTCAGAATAATGTTTCCCTATTTGAACTAACATGGTATTTTGTCAAGGTTGTTTAACAAAAAGGATTCGCCATGGTAACCCAGTGGTTATGGTTACGAACACGTGGCTGGCATGTCACGGGTTCGAGTCCTGAAGATACGCTGTGAAGAAAGGGCTGATGCTTGTCAAATCTGTCGAGCTCAAAGCCCTCTCGTTGGCATGGCGTGGTAGCTTGGAGACAGAGTGCCAGCTCAGGTGTCGTCCTCATCACTTGCCCGAAGCTCAAGATTTCATGGTTCGTCGACAACAGCCCTTGCGTTACTTACTAATGAGACGTTGATATCTCATTCACACAAGGAAAAAGAATTACTTTTTCTTTGTAGCAAGGACATTATTTATGTCAGTGACTTAATAGATACTATTAACTTTTAGAACTATAAGTTTCCAAGATCTCCTATATAATGCTTTTATGCATAAAATATTGCATATGTCTCCTATAAGTTTTAAAAAGTTATTCCTGAATTACATCTTCAAATTTTTTCTAAAAAAAATTAAATCATTACAGGTATTTTTTTGGGAATTACTACAAAAAATTAATTACTTTTTACTAATTAAGCACTTTCTTTTAAATAATGCTACATTATTATAGCTAAAAAAAAACTTGTAAAAAAAAATACTTCAATTATTTAAAATTATATACTTAAAATAATAATACTTTTACTCTTAAAATATTATTTTAAGAAAATTAAACAGATAGCATTTTATCTAAATTTTTTAAAAAATTTAGCTGAAATTTAGTGATTAATTCTGTATGATAGTAGAAGTGTTTTAACCTTCAGATTTATCAATCTCTGTTTTATTACAAAATTTACAGTCCCTTATGGGAATATAGTCACTGTTTTTTTAAGCAATTTCATATAATAGCTAAGATAAAGTACTCTAGCTTTTGTAAAAATTAAAATATCTCTTATCCTGATGATCATTTCAAAAATGATTAGCAAAGAAACACATTAAAATTGAAAATTTGTGCATAAACTTTTTGTATAAAATGGGCCTCGTTAATGTATTTTTTTGTAAATTTTTACTAATTTTTCTCCATTTCAGTAATAATATCTGTTAGTTCACGGCATACGAAGCGCTATCTGTGTAATTAAGAGAGTAGAGTGTGTTGTTGTGTCTGTAGTAATGTATGTATAAACTGTGTCTGCGCAATCCCAATTGCGCAGCCTGAACTGCGCATGCCCTGCAACTCCAATGTAAATGTACAGAAGTTATGAGAAATTAATAAACGCAAGTCCACAAGAAAACTGTGTCGTGATTGTGTGTCATGAACATTATGTGTAAGAGACTCTTCAGTCCACTTACGTGTTAGAGCTATCGAATTAAACACTGGTCCTTACGAGGCCAGAGAAAAACTAATGGATTAACCTATGGATTAAAAAAAAAAAAGACTAAATGAAAAGCCAAGTGCGGCAAACAGTGATTTGTGTGAAAAGCCAAGTGCGGCAAACAGTGATTTGTGTAAGCAGCCAAGTTCGGCAGCCAGTGATGTGAGGTGAGAGCAATGTTCTTTGAATTTTTGAGAGAATTTTAATTATTTAATTATGTCTTTAATTGCTAAGTTGAAGAAAGACGAGTTAAAACTTGTCGCGGAGGAATTAAAACTAACTGTGCCAGATAATGCAAAAGTTCTTGATTTGAAAATTTTAATTGAAAGTAGTGAAGTGTTTAATACAGACACAGAATTAGTTAAAACTGTTATTGACTATGCCGTTGAAGAAACGAGAATTAAAAAATCTGCGAGTGAAGCAAATTTAGAGTTAGAGAAAATTAAATTAGCGCATAAGCGGTCAGAAAGTGAAGCAAATTTAGAGTTAGAGAAAATTAAGTTAGCGCAGTTAGAGAAGCAATTAGAGCTTGCTAATATTCGGAAAGATTTAACACATGATTCTTCACTTTCAACAGTGAGCGCCACCGAAACATGTAACAATATTAGTATCGAAACGTTAATAAAAAGTGTAAAAACATTAACTATCTCTGTACCCTCGCGTGTTGAGTCATATAATTTATTTTTTCAGTCATTAGAGAAAGCATTCAAAACGAAAGGGTTCCCGAAGAATGGAAATCGGAAATTCTTTTAAATATCTTAGGAGAGAGAGCGAATAACTTAATGATTTATGTGTCAGAGGAAGAATTGCGCAGTTATGAAAAACTAAAAAATTTAGTTTTGAAAGAATTTCAGCCTACACCGCAAGAATGCTATAATAATTTTCGTAAAACTCAAAAATTAAATTCAGAGAGTTATGTTCAATTTGCGTCTAGGTTAAGTGCAACATTCGAGTATTACTGTCAGTTACGAAATGTTACTGAATTTAAGTCAGTATGTGAATTAATTGTTGCGGATAAAATGATGAGCACTCTTGACAGAGAATTAGTGACTCATATTAATGTAAAACAAGGAGAAACATTTTTTAAACCCCACGAGTTAGGGCGTGAATGTGATATTTATTTATCTTCTAAAGGTAAATTTAAAAGCGAGTCTAATACATTTTCCAGGTCCTTCACTGGAAATGAAAATAAACGATATGAGTTCAATAATCATCAGAGATATAACAGCTCGCGAAGTCAGAGAGGAGGTTCGAGCGTATTTTTTTCTGAAATAAAGAATGAAAAATGTGTGTTGTGTAAAAATGAAGCACATGCTTTGCAATTTTGCCCTCAGTTTAAAGGTTTTTCGATAAATGAAAGAGTAGATTTTGTTAAAAACAATAAAATGTGCTTTAAATGTCTATCCCCAGAATGTTGTGTAAAACAGTGTCGCTCTAGAAATTGCATAGTTTGTAAGAAGCCGCATAATAAATTGCTTCATTTTCAAAGAGAAATAAAAAGTATCCCAACTCCCCAAATCGGGCCTCCTTCGGTCCTTGAAGAGAGATCGCAAACGATATCTTTCAATGCTTCTGCCCCTCCGTTCGTTCCTAATTCAAATATAAACAAGCAAGAAATCGTGGCGACTACATTTAGTCATAACAAAATTAAAAGATGCTTACTGAGCACAGCTCGCGTATTAATAAAGGATAAATATTCGAATTGGCATGAATGTAGGTGTTTGTTAGATGGAGGCAGTATGGTTTGTCTTATAACTAAGGAGTGCGTGAATAAATTACAACTGAAAAGTGAAAAGATTAATACTTTGATCTCATGTTTAAATGATGCATCTATGAATGTTAACGGTTGCGTTAAAAAGACAATTTCAAATAAAAATAATACATTCGTGAAGGATTTAAATATGTTAGTAGTTAAGAAAATCACAGATTTTATTCCAAGTAATACGTTTAATACTAGTGTTAATTTTTCAGATGTAGTGGAGTTAGCTGATGAACGTTTTAATATTCCAGATAAAATAGACATGTTGTTAGGTGCAGAAATATTTTTTGAACTATTGAGACCGGAAAAATTTAAGATAAAAAATTCAGATCTAATTTTACAAAACACGGTTTTTGGTTACGTTGTAAGTGGTAATGTAGATTCATTTAATGAAACTAAAGTTCATTGCGGTTTAGTTAAGGACGAGTATTTAAATAAAACGTTGCAAAAATTTTGGGAAGTAGAAAATGTGGAGATAGTGCAAACAAAAAGTAATGAGGCTAGTTTATGTGAGGAACACTTTATGAAAACACATTCTAGAGACGAGGAGGGACGGTACATAGTTAAAATGCCCCTTAAGGGTGATCCAAATTGTTTAGGGAATTCCAGGGGCATTGCTCTCAAACGATTAAATGCATTGTGGCTTAGATTGGAAAGGGATCCACAATATCTAAAATTGTATAGAGAATTCATGCAAGAATATGAACAAATGGGACATATGAAAGAAGTGAAGGTAGAAGAAAATAATTCGAAGATGAACTATTTCTTACCTCATCATGGCGTCTATAGACCCGAAAAAAGTACTACTAAGGTGAGGGTGGTCTACAATGCGTCTAGTCCTACAGATAATGGATTATCACTGAATGATATTCAGTACAATGGAGGAGTCATCCAAGATGACTTATATGCCCAGATGATTAGATTCCGTACTTACAGATATGCACTGACTGCGGACATTAAAAAAATGTATCGAATGATCCTAATTGATTCCGAACAACGCTGTCTGCAACAAATATTGTGGAAGGACAATAAACACGACCGAGTAAAAACATATGAGCTTCAAACAGTCACGTACGGGACGACCAGTGCCCCATACTTAGCGCAACGAACATTGAAACAATTGTCCTATGATGAAGAAAATAAATTCCCGATAGCAGCACCAGTCCTTCGAAGCAATTTCTACATGGACGATGCGTTATGCGGGGCGGACACCTTAGAAGAGGCTAAGGAGCTACGATATCAGTTAATTGAAATTTTGAAAAGTGCAGGCATGGAATTGCATAAAATCCGGGGAAATCATCCTGAACTTTCGCAGAGTATAAATGGAATCTACGATTTTTCTAAACCAAATGAGACCAAAACCTTAGGTGTGTCCTGGGACCCAGGAAGAGACACTTTTTCGTTTAAAATTGACGTGATACTAAGTGATTCGTATACCAAGAGAAGCGTTTTGTCAACTATTGCGAGACTGTTTGATCCTTTGGGTCTTGTGGGACCCGTGGTGTCCAACGCCAAGATGTTTATGCAGAGGCTTTGGAGACTTAGTATTGACTGGAAAGATCCACTCCCAAAGAAAGTGTATGATCAATGGCACCAGTTGTTAATTGGGCTAGAGAGCCTAAATAACATAAATATCCAAAGACGTGTAGTAATTGAGAATCCTACATCTATAGAGATTCATGGATTTTCTGATGCGTCAGAGCGCTGCTATGGAGCTGCAGTGTATTGCAAATCAAAAAATAATTCGGGAGTGACTTTAGTGAGATTAATTACTAGCAAATCGAGAGTTTCACCAACTAAGAGTCTAACTATTCCAAGATTGGAACTGTGCGCCGCTGTCCTTTTGTCCAAACTTGTGAAAAGAGTGATTGATACCTTGAAGCTGGAATCAGTTAAAGTTTATCTGTGGACTGATTCAATGATAGTGTTGTCTTGGCTACAAAAAGAACCGATGGACCTTAAAACATTTGTGCAGAATAGAATTGCTAAGCTTCAAGATTTGTTCCCTGTACGGCAATGGAAACATGTGCCATCCAACCAGAATCCTGCAGATTTGATTTCTCGTGGAGTAGATCCTGACAAACTTCTGAATCAAGAAATGTGGTGGAACGGTCCAGAGTTTCTATCTGGCAGTGATTATCCGAACAAACCTGTGAACATTAGTGAAAACAACGATGCGTACAATTCAGAACTGAAGAACAGTGTCCTTGAAAAACTTGAGAATGAAGTGCCAGTTTTTAACATTTTTGTGAATGACTTTGTGAACAATTTGTGTAACCTTAGTAATAACTATTTAACCATTTTGCGTATCTTAAGTTATATTTTTAGGTTCGTAAACAACCTGAGGAGGAAGGTTAAAGCCAGTGGCCCACTAACAGTAGATGAATTGGAGAAAGCAGAGATCTTCTTAATAAAAAGTGTACAAAGGCAAGAATTTTCAGTAGAAATAAAAGGTATAGAAAACCAAAAACCTATCTTGCTAAAAAGTAAGTTGAAAAGTCTCAATCCATTTTTGGATTCAGATGGAGTGCTTAGAGTGGGTGGTCGATTAGGTAATACAAATTTTCCTTTTAATCAAAAACATCAAATTATTTTGCCTAAAATCCATAAACTGTCATGTATGATAATTGAATATTTGCATAACAAATACTTTCATGTTGGTGCTTTTTCACTTTTGAATTATGTTCGCGAAAAATTTTGGCCTCTCAATGGTCGCAATCTTTGTAGAAAAATTGTTCATAAATGTATAATCTGTTTTAAATGTAAACCTGTTATTACATCTCAAATAATGGGCAATCTGCCTAAGGAAAGGGTTACCACTGACTACCCTTTTAACTGCTCGGGTGTCGACTTTTGTGGTCCTTTCTTCATAAAAAACAAAAGCCAACGCAAAGGAAGTTTGCATAAAATCTATGTTTGTATATTTATCTGTTTTGTGTTTAAAGCTGTACACATAGAAGTAGTGAATGATTTAACTTCCGATGCATTTATTGCGACTTTAAAAAGATTTATTGCACGAAGAGGGAAATGTGCAAAATTATTTTCTGATAACGCTAAAAATTTTGTAGGAGCTAATAGGGAAATTAAAAAACTTCATGAAATGGTTAGCAAACCAGATGATCAATTAGCTAGATTCTTGCGGCAGAAGGCATTAAGTGGAAGTTTATACCCCCTAGATCCCCCAACTTTGGTGGTCTATGGGAGGCTGCTATTAAATCATTTAAATATCATCTAAAAAGAGTTATGAGGGGAATAAATTTGACTTATGAAGAATTTTTAACCGTGATAGTTCAAATCGAGGGTATGTTAAATTCTCGACCTCTTTGCCCCTTGTCTACTAATGAGAATGAGTTTGAAGTTCTTACTCCTGCTCACTTCTTGATTAATAGATCCTTGAATTCTATTATTGAGCCCAACTTAATAAATATAAAGGAGAATTACCTTAAGAAATGGGAAAAAATTACTAGAATAGTGCAATTAATGTGGAAATTTTGGCATCGCAATTATCTTAATCAAATGCAACAAAGGAACAGATGGATGTTCGAAAAAAATAATGTAAAAGTTGGAGATTTAGTACTCTTAATTGAAGAGAATTTGCCACCATACAAGTGGTTATTAGGAAGAATTATTCAAGTTTATTTAGGAGTCGATAACAATATTCGTGTAGTTAAAGTGAAAACTCAATTTAGTACTTGTAAAAGAGCCATATCTAAAGTTTGTGTTTTGCCAATGCCAAATGATTAAATACTGTTGATAAAAATTATTTTTTTTGTGTGTTTTAATCAATTCAAGTGAATTGTTTTTTTGTTTTTTTTAAATTTAATTTCAATGATATAGTGCATTTCTTTAAGTGTCTTTTGTGGAATTTAAGTGATGAACAATTTAGATATATTTTGTGTTAATTATTAATACAGTGATTGCATGGTGTAACCAGTGCAATGTGGGGCGGTATGTTAGTTCACGGCATACGAAGCGCTATCTGTGTAATTAAGAGAGTAGAGTGTGTTGTTGTGTCTGTAGTAATGTATGTATAAACTGTGTCTGCGCAATCCCAATTGCGCAGCCTGAACTGCGCATGCCCTGCAACTCCAATGTAAATGTACAGAAGTTATGAGAAATTAATAAACGCAAGTCCACAAGAAAACTGTGTCGTGATTGTGTGTCATGAACAACATGTGTATGAGACTCTTCAGTCCACTTACGTGTTAGAGCTATCGAATTAAACAATATCTTTTTCTTTTCTTAATTTTAGCATATTTTTCAAAAAATGTACTAAATAAATTTAAAAACCACAAACAAATTCCAAAATCTTCACTTTTTTTTAAAAGAAAAAGCTGTCGCAAGTAGTCGGATATCTTAAATTATAACAGGAAATTTAACTAGCTTCTAATGTTAATAGTTGAAATAATATAACAGAAGTATTTGAAAATTATTTTTAATGGTATTAAAAATGTTGAGTTTGTACGTACACAATTTTCTTTGGAATTCTAAATGTCATATCAAGCTGGAAAATGTGCTTACTTTTCATACCGGAAAAACTCTAAATTTTATGAAAGGATTAAGGGGGTCCAGCACAGGAATTTTTGAAAAATGATCGATTTTGACTTTTTTATATTTTTGAAAAGTACAAACATTTCTGCTTAAAATGATATATGATACATTGAAATACAATAAAGAGAAGTATTTTTATTTATTTTTTAAAAGGAAACCACTTTCCTTGACGCGTGACAGGTGCTCCTAGAGGAGCACCTGTCTTTCATCATACTTAATTTTTCGATGACAAAGCGATTTGTTTTGTCTACAATTAGTATAATTTTTGTTTTACACATATATAAAACGATTTTTTTCTCTGAAGAAAGGAAAAGACGACTCAACACAGTTATTTTTTTTCGTTTGGTTTGTTTTTAAATGGGATTATTCTTGCTTGAACTTGCTAATTGTGAATTATAATTTATTTATGCAGATTTTTTCCTGTTTAATCCACGTTTTACATTAAATTAGTAGTATTTTATTAACGACAAAAATTAAGGGAAGATTTAAAAAAATATTTAAAAAACTGAAAAGTGTCGGCGTTTAAAAAATGAATGCTCAAAATGTTCCAGCTATCACACCAGACAGCACAGAAACTGTTATTCAAAGTGCTTCAAAACGAAAACTTACTTCAAACAACAGTTTACATGAAGATATGGAAGGAAGTAATGAAAAAATGTTTTAATAGAATTAAATTTATAGAATAAAGCTTTATTGAACTTTGCTGCTTGTAAAAACTGTGGCCATTCCATCTCATTGGAGGTTTCTAAAAGAGTTGGAATTGTGTATTACATGGAACTCTGTTGTAGTTTTTGCGTAAAAAACATGGTTTCCATACGTCAACTAAATTGAAGAATAAAAATATAAACTTTTCCACTCAAATATCAGATTGGTATTTGCTTTCAGATCTATTGGAAAAGGTCGTTCAGCTGTAGAAACATTCTTTGGATTTATGAGCTTGCCATCTCCACCTGAAAAATTCCGTACTTATACAGAATTGTTGTTCGACTCTTCTAAATTAACCTGTAAAAAATCAATGAGAAATCCTATTGAGGAGGCAACACGAATAGAAGGTAGCCGTGACCTCGCTGTTGCCTTAGATGGTTCATGGCAGAAAAGAGCATACCAGTCCCTCAATGGTATTGTTACAGCTACGAGTGTCGATACTGGAAAAGCTATTGACTTTGAAGTGTTTTCGAGACATTGTCGGTGCAAAACTGCATTTAATTCTGTTCATGAACCTTCATGTATTGCTAACTATAGTGGAACAAGTGGAAGTATGGAAGTGAAAGGTGTAAAGGCGATATTTGAAAGATCCGTAGTTCATTATGGCATTCGTTACACAAAATATTTGGGCAATGGAGATTCAAGAGGTTTTTCATCAATACTAGCCCTGAATCTGTATGACACTCAAGTGAAAAAATCAGAGTGCATTGGGCATATCCAAAAGTGTATGGGTACCCGTATTTTGGATCGCAAAAGAAAAAAAAAAGAAAAAAAAAATTAAGTGATGGAAGAAATCTAAGTGGACGCAATCGACTCACCGATATTTGAATTTCAAAATTTCAGAGGTATTATGTTATGGCCATTAGAAACAACATCAATGATTTCCACAACATGAGAACTACTGTTTAAGCTGTTTATTTCCATCTTTTGTCTACAAATGAGAGCCATCAACATGGATTGTGTCCCCCGGGTGCAAGTTTCAGAAAGCAAAAGCTGAATTTAACGAAAAGCATTATGATAATAAAAAACATACCCATGTGCCATCTTCCCTCATGAATGAAGTTAAGCCAATTTTTAGAGATTTAGCTGACCCTAGGTTATTAAAAAAATGTCTACATGGAAAGACTCAAAACCCCCAATGAGTCAGTTAATAATACCATATGGTCAGTCATTCCAAAATCTATGTTTGTGGAGTTAAAAACTCTAAAATTAGTGGTAAATATGGCAATTGCACTATTCAATATGGGCATGTAGCAAAATTAATCATTTTAAAACATTGTGGTGTTGAACCAGGTTTTAATCGTGTGTCATGCTTTAAAACATTAGATGCACGTAGGATTCGTGTAGCCTAACGAAAGCATCTTGAGATACAAAAAAAGGCTGGATTGCTAAAAATAATGAAAAAAAGAAAATTAGAAGTGTCTTTTGTAGAAGCAGCGGGCAAAAAAAAAAAAAAATGTTTTATATATTTCTGGAAAGTATTAAAAAAGGTAAATCGTCAAAAATTATAAATTTTTACTTTAAAGCCTGTTTTCTCAAAATGCAATATTTTTCCTTTTATATACCTTTTTCTCAGAAACTAATTAATGTAGGGTCCTCAAATTTTCAGTAAGTACATTTTCAACACGTTTACACATTTACATGGAGGGGATAAGATAAATCTAGCAAACTTTTTTAGATAACGTCTTTTTAAACTAAATTTTAGGGAGAAAAAAATGGACATTTCTTAAAAAAGTTCATAATTAATTTAATTTTTAGTAAAAAGACAAAACCCTCCATTAAAGTCTTATTTATAGTACATATAACCTACTGTAAAAATTTCATCTATTAAAAGCAAGTAGTTTTTGAGAAAAAGGTACATAAACGTACGAAATTTAACATGGGCTCCTATGGAAGGTCCCGGACCCCCTTAAATTTAAGATTTATGGGGCGATTTACACTGAGTTTTAGGTATAAACTTTTTGATATGACGAGAGAAAGAGCGCCAGAGACAAAAAGGTAAGTCTCGCAATGTAAAATAAACGAAAATGCTGGATTTAGCTGCAAAATGGAGACAAGTTGAAAGCTGCGCAAATGGAAAAAGGTCGAACATGGAGAACGAATAGATGTGCTTCAAATTCGAAATTGGATTTGGAGTATCACATTTATAAAAGTTTCGAGTTTATCGAGAAACGGTTAAGAATATTTTCGCAGTGTTCCAAACTGAGAAGAACAAGAAAGCTGCCTCTTTCCGGTGTTCTTTTTCGTTTTCCCCTCCCAAATCCATTTCGATTTTGAATTTTGTGTTTAGACGAGGTACACCATTAAAGAAAAATGTAATGTTCGGTTGACATGGTTCGTATGATTTTTTTTTAAGCTGTATAAAAGCTTCGATTTTCCTTTTCCATTGTTTTTTAATGAAATAGGGATAAATATGAATTGTATTTAAGAAGTATTCTGATTGACGTTCAATAAATGCATTTAAGGTATAGTGTGCTTTAGAATAAAACAAAAATATTGCTTCGTTTTTGGAGGAAGGAGATTTTATAGTCTAAACTTTTGTTTTATCCTGAAAAGGTTTTGGCATTTTTGGGATATGTAACCCTTAACAGTCATTTTTTTATCCCAAATTGTTTTAAATAAATGAATTATAGTTTAAAAAAACTAAAAAACACCTTTTTATAGCTAATCTGACTAATTTGTAATTTAATCTTGAAGTCGGCAAATCTGGAATTAGTCACCAAATCTGGAAATAGGATCTGAAATGAGTCGCCAGATGCGGGATGGGATCTGAAAATGGGAAATCGTTAATCCTGATCGTTGATCTTGATCAGAATAAAGGAACAAAATTAGTAAATTATTGTATTGTGTTAGGTCCTGGACAAGTGAGCAAAATTTCGAATTAATGTGAACTTTTAAAGTGTGTAAAAATATTGAGTTCAAGGATTACGTTACATACTAGGGAAGCTTATAAAAGGGTGTTAAAAAGGCACATTTTTTATTGTACATAATTAAACGATTTTCTTAATAGAAGGATAAAATGAAATAGTTTTACTTTATTTTAAGGGGTCATGATGCAATTTACGCAAAAAATTTTAATTTAAGGATTTTTAAAATTGTTTTGGTTGCCTTCTATATGTGTATATTATGAAAAACAGATTTTGTGGTCAAAATTTCATAAAAAGCTAGCCATTTAATTTTTTAAGGAAAAAACAAATTGTGAAGTGATTTTAAAATGCTACTCCTCCTACAAAAATTTACGTACACGCACGAAATTTGATTTACAAGTACGTCAAACTATGCATAACAAAAGTTGGTATGGATTTTGCGATAACATGATTGGTATTCGTACAATATTTCTTTTTATGAATGCTTATTGAAAATTTCTTGAAAAATGAATAAATTCTGAGCAATTATTTTAAAAAAATAAGTATTGCTTTGATTCAAAAATGCATACCAGCTTTTGTTGCATGTACTATTAGCAATAGGTAGAAAAAATTCAAAGCATTAGGCACAATATGTAGAAAAAAGGCCTTAGCATTTTAAATGAAGACAAACTAGTTATTTTATCTTTTTTTGAGATAAGTTTTGATTTGCCACAGGGATGTGAATAAAAACGGATGTGAAAGCTATCATAATTCTGCGTTTCATAAGTTTAGAGCTTTCAAATTTTGTGAGGAAAATATATAAACAATAATTTAAGCTAAAATATTAGATTTGATTTTTTGACCGATTTTTGTCAATTGAATCGTATGTGTTCCCTTAAAAAATAAAATGAATGTTACAATTTCGCTAAAAATTATAAAATTTTTGCTGCGGTAACAACGTAACTGCATGTATGAAAAAATACAATAAAACTAGCGAAGAATGGAGATATCTGAGTAATTATTTTTATGATTATGAAGTATTTTCCTTATGATTTTAATAGTATACAATACTATTTAATCTCATTCTTAAATAACTAGTTTTAAGTAAGAAAAATAATTGAGATATTTTGCAACCTAGATTTTTCTTTTTATAACTTTTGAAATTAATTTAAGGTTTAAATTCTAAATCCGTTCTTTAAATGGTTAATTTTTTTTATTGATTCGGATTTTTTTGTACAGTGAGTATTTTGGTTGAAAAAAGATTCGAATGAACAGTAAAAATGAAAAATATCTTGGCATTTTCTGTTTTATACTGCCTTCAAATATTTTTTTTTTCAATTTTTTATCACTGAAATTAGATTTGTATCGATAGAATTATTAAGATTTATAAATGTATACATGAGATGGAAGTGAAAGTTAATATTTTTTCATCTCATTTTCAATCCCAATGATTAAGTCTTAAAAGCCTATTTTCGGAAATGATTTTCTATTACAAAACCAATACCGAAATCTACTGTGGCACTGAAGTTTAATTCTGTATCATTCTAATAAACTATTTAGTATTATTCCAGACACAGAGCACGTATCGTGTTAGAATTTTGTAAATTTCTGACCTGCCGAAGAACCATTTATGCATCTCATTTTGTTGTGAGAGAGAAAAAAATTTCTTTTTTCCTCTGGTCTCGTTTTGTATAGACCCTCGAACTCTCGAAAGCATACTTTGGGAATACTAAGCACGAAGTACTTCACGTCAAAGGAGGAAATTGAATCGGATATACATTCTTAGGAATTCTCGCTTTCATCCTTAGAATTTATGCAAACAAGAATTCCCATAATGTGAGGATTTCAAAAAGAATTTTTCGATGGAATTCTACAGAAAATACTTTCTTTTTTTTATTATTCGATTCATGCATGGCAATGGCAGTTGAATGCAGACGATTTTAAAGATGGATACAAAAATTAAATTAAGTTCGAGTTCTACATTCTGTGTGCACTATTCGAAAAAAAACTAATGTACAGTATGTTTACGTGTTCGAGAAAATGAAACTAATATATAAAAACAAGCCTTTGAAATTCACTTTGGAAGCGCGAAAATGTAATGGAGAATATGCACTTTGTTAGATTCTATGCATTTTTAGTGTTTGATGATTTTCGTGTATCAAATATTTTGAGATATGTTAAAGATAGAATAATATTTTATTGAATAAAATATTTCTTATATGCATTAAGAGATTATTCTACCATGCATCCGAATTTTATCCTTGAAATATATGATTGGCAAAAATGGTAAAATGGATTTATTTTGAAAAAAAAATAATGAAAGATCTTAGCTCTCTAACCTCTATTGTATCTATGCTAAATTTATGCTGAATAGTTATTTTCAAGGTAATTATATTTTTATAACAAAAATATTGCCAACAAAATTAGTAAAAGAAAAATTAATTTCTTCTTATAAGGAGTTCAAAATGGTTATTTTTTACAATGTAAAGAATTTAAATAATTGTTGGGCAATGATTTTAATGCAGCTTTAGTGGCCGTTATAAAAAGACACGTTGCCAAAAACTCATTGCGCAATTTTTAGTGCAACATTGTAATTATATATATATATAACAAGTTATCCTAATAATTCATTAAAATTTTCAAAAAATAAATAACCATAAAAAATTTGAATTATTTTGAAAATATGTTTGCTTAACTTTTCAAATCCATTTGTTGAAATTTCAAGTGAAATATTCTTTAAACATTAAGCATCTAGTTGAATTTTTACATATAGAAAATTTTTCTTTAGGTGATTCACTTTTTTATTAGATATGGGTTGTTTTCTATATCCATTTATATTAGATGTGGTTAGTATGTGTGTGGGTTTAATTTAAAAAAAAAAACGTTTAAATCCGTGTTCATTCTCTCTGTTGGGGTAATAAATTTTATTCGAGAAATATGAAATACTGATTAAGAGAGAAAGAAAGGATTTTTTTTATATCTCAATACATTTCTTCATCACTGATAATTGCATTAATTGATTGCTGCATTATATGGTAAAACTTTTTTTGATGCAATAAATTTTAAGAGTGTCCCCCCTCCCTCTATTTACCTTCGCACTTAAAGATTCTTTTGCATTTTATCAATTTTTGTTGTTGTTTAAGCAGATGTAAGAAAATTTAGAAGAATGTTTATCTTTAAGCCCTCTTCCATCCATTATAATGTCATATTTCTAAATTTAATATAAAATAATATGATCAATTATTTTGTTGTTTATTTTCTCCCAAAAAGTAAAATAACATAATAAGATTAAACTTTTTAAAAAAAATTGTTCATATGGAATGCATAGTTGACAAAAATAATTAATCTGTTCTAATTTAACCTAATATTGAATTATAAGAAAGGTATTTAAAAATAGTGAGAATGCAAACAATTAAATACAAGTTTAAGTTTGGTTGTATTGAAAATGCAGGTTTGTGCGAAAATTATTCATCATATTAATTTTATTACTTATTAACCTTGAGTAAAATTCTTTCTGTATTAAGAAAATAATTCAAAGAAATCGTTTATACATACATATATCTAGATTTTGCACAAATTCTTTGAAAATGTTTATTAATCATCCCAAATTCACAAAAAGCCAATAATTGCTTAGTTAAAATCGCATTAGAAGCTATAGGTAACTAACGATGGATTATATACATTCTTAAATTAAAATCAGTTCGTCAATACTTCCTTTGGTCAATTTTCCCTTAACGCTACGTGAAAATTTTGACTCAATTAGCTTAAATTTCGGGAAATTTTATTTTTTAAATATATTTTGGTGGAATTAGGTTTGTAACCTATTATTTACCATATTTAAAGATTGCAACATTATTGCCAAACTATTACATTTTTAATGGCTAAGGACAATATCGGACATGTCAGAGGTAACGGGGCAATTGCAACCTTGGAGTCCTTGTCTAGATCTTCAATATTCAAGTTCAAAACATGTTCGAATCCCTATTATACAAGACTTGCGCAAAATAATGGAAGTAGCGGCGCATTAAATAGAACTTATTCTCGGTTTTTTCCTGTAATACGATGTGGAATTAAGAAGAGGGAAGTACAACCTCAATCAACCCAATAGGCAACATCGTGAATTCCATTGTAATCAGTATTTAATAAAAAAAAGGAATTCGAGTCCTCATACTACAAAAAAATCTGTTCTGCGGAGTGATATAGACACTTATAAATGTTAAATGGTACTCACCCTCAAAGTCTACCTAAGTAAGATGTAGAAGAGAGTGAGGTATACTAACTACTAGTTAGCTAACTAGAGTGTTTCACTATTTTATACAGTAATCCCCCGAACTTAAGCGATAGGTGGGACTGAGTGATAACCGCGTAAGTTGGGGTGTGATTTCTCAAATAAATACATATAAATAATTATTTTTAGTTGGGACCGGAGACGGAGGAAAATAATAATTTAGAACAGAAAAAGTTTAACAAAATTCCCGGTAACACAAATACAATATCTCAATCCGAAGTTATCTTGATGTAGAAGGTTTCATAAATTCTAACAAGTAGCCTGCCGTCTTAAAGAATTTTTTTTCACCTGCACAATTTCCTCATAGTATGCTAATAATTTTTTTAAAATTTCTTATTTTGTTGAAAAAATACTATCTTAGTTCGAATTTGCATTTTCTAAAAGTTTTAACCCTTTTAAAATTAAATTAAGGCCTTCAGTCAAATTAACAACCGCCATTCGATCTTCTGATTGAACTGCGTCTGTAGACTCCAGTTTTTTAATGTCTTGCTCATGGATTTCTATGAGCTCATCAGTTGTCAGCTCCTGATTTTAGGAATCCAGCAGTTCTTGAACGCTTTTTTCTAAATTTATTTGTGCCTGGCAAGATTGACAACTTCTTCAATCAAATTATGAATTTCACTAGGCTATGACCCCGATTCCGCCTAAATTTCAGTGATGGAAAAAAGAATAAAAAAGACGACGCGACGAATTGACGAGTTTTGAAAATCGCCTAACTCCAAATTCGCGTAAGTCGAAGTATTACTGTGTAGTCCATTAGACATAAAAATAGATTTAACTCTCTTGCTAGTGTATTACTCCTTCCACCCTCTCTCTTTCCCACATCTATGTCACTTGATTTTGGTTTCAGAATTATGCCGTCAGTAACTCTAAAGTAGTTTCTATATAGTGAGCATTAATTCAAACCAATCTATTGAATCATTTTTAAATTGCTTGATTATGAACTTGTAGAAAATAAATTTTGAACGCTTTACGCAAGCGTTCTGAATTTTAACAATAAATTCTTACTATCATCAAATACGGAACTTTGCTTTGTTAGATTATCATGAACACTTGAAAAAAATATAACACTTTCCTTGAAATTGTTTATATTAAAATATTAGTTGATTTGTGATCTATAATTCTATATAAGGGTTTGGTTAAATTTGAAATGAGGTGTTTTTGTTACCGATTCAGATTATAAAATAGCTTTGTTCTTGTATGAATGGTGTTTCTTTAAGAAAAAGTAGGAGTAATTCTAGATTTTAAGACAAATTGTGAAGCTATTATTTCCTATTTTCCTCCCCTTTTCTCTTTTCATACTGTGTATTTTAACACAATATGCCAGTTATTGATGATTAGAAGTCGTTAGATTCCTTTATTTAGTAATAATAATTTTGTCTTTTTGCGTCACTTCAGAGCCAAGCACATGTCAATGCAATTTTTTGATTTACAATTAATAATTGTATAATCAAATTAGTGCTAAGCTTTTTGAAAAAGGTTCAGACTATAGAGAAAACATGTTTTAAAAGATATAAATTTTAAATTTACGAGATATAAATTTTACTTTTTGTGATTTAAGTTTTATTTACTTTCTAAAACAATTATTATTGTCTCGGTTACACAATTTAAAAAAGATTACAATAATTAAACATAAATAATAAAATGTGCATAGAAATAAATGAATGAAGGTAGATTGTTTTGTTCATAATAAGCTAGGATTTATATATTATAATTAACAATAATTTATATTTAGACTTCAGTAATATTTACTGAAAATAAAGCTTAATACATTATTTGAAATTTATATAACCAAGATATATAAATTCAGAAAAAAGTTGTTTCAGAAAAACACATTATTCATGTTTGAAAATGAATGATTTCGAATGTTTTTTGGAACTAGAAACATTATATAAATACGAATTGTTTTTGTTTCCTCTATACATAACCCATTCAATTATACCTAGATAACAAGCGACTACAGTTCGACAAGATTTATTATTTTTTGATCAAATTTTGTATATCTAATAGATTTACGTTTCTTAAAATGTGGCATTGTTTTGAAAATAATGTTTTACTATATTGAGTTATATATGATTCGAAATTATGAAGTGCATTGATTAGTGGAAATTTTTTGTCTAGCAGAAAAAGTTCAATGCAACTAATAATCTTTGTTTCAATATCAATTCGTGTCTTTTATGATATAAATATACTTATATACTAACTATAATTAGCTTACTATTTGGTAGAATAATGTGTTATCGTTTGATAACGATATTTCATATTCTTAACTGTATTCTTATGATGTATCGTTTGCCATAATAATTGGTGTCCGAAAAGTATATATGACTACACTTTCAAATATTAATTACAAATAAGCTATCAAAGCTATTTATTCTCTTACGGTTTTTTATGTTCCATAAGGAAAATACCAAAGCTTTTTTTACAATGTTTTACTGCAAAATTCAATGTGCACACTAATAGTTGAGCGTAAAACATTGAGTCTACGACATTTCTTGCTACGTTCTAGGAAGCATTGCAGGATCAACATCCTGAATGGTCGCTGTTATTCTACTTATCAATTCATCAGTGTTACGAATTGGAGATTGGTAAACAATGTTTTTCAATTGTCCCTACAAGAAGAAGTTCAAAAGTGTTATGTTTAAACATCTAAGTGGCCATGATATTGGACTACCTCTTTCTATTCATCGCCTGGAGAACTTTTTCTCATTTCCTAAGTCCAGAGTGGTGGTGCCCCATTTGCACTGTACACATGTTGCATATTTAAATTCAACACGTCCTTCCATAGCTTGTGTTTTTTGTGTGATGAAGCCATATTGAAAGTAGAATGTTGTAAAACGTAGATATTCCACCATCTAGTTCCCATTTCATTAAACAGAGGCTTTAATATTTTTTTATGGAACGTAAAAAACCATGAAAAGCTTTATTTGTTTATTTTTAATTTATTTTTGAATGTGTAGACATACTTTTCGGATACCCTATATAACTTTATAAATTACGTTAATTTATACAGAACTGGTATAAAATTATGTTTCCCCATTTTCCTTTCTATAACGTATTGTCAAGTTTTGATATATTTATATTGTATTTCTCTTAAGTACTATACTGTTCGAATTAATTGGGACAAAGTTTGAGTTGGTAAGTGATTACCAGTGATGTCCTGAAAAACCTCAAACCGGTTATATTTGCCCAGAAGTAATGTGACGGGTCGACCTTGACTTTATTTTACCCGTTTGATTGGTTTCAGTACATTAGTAGTTTAGTTGCGAGCCTTTCAGTGTGGTAGCTGGTGGTTATAATTTTGCGTTCCACGTAACACGTGTTACTTTTGCTTGTTCAGAGATGCATATTACTCCGAGGAAGCTTTCTAAAATAACCGATCTTAATGAACACACTTCTATGACTGTAAGAGATATAGCTACGGTAGTTGGTGTGGGCAAATCAAGTGTTTCAAGAGTTTTAAGAACATTTCAAGATTTCTTATGATCGTCTCCAAAAAAGGAAAGGAAAATGTGGGCTCAAACGGAAAACTACTCAAAGAACTGATAAAATTCTAATAAGAAATAGCAAAATAAATCAAAGTAAGACAAGCGCAGACCTTCGAAGGAATTTATTGGATTATGATGTTGAAGTGAGTACCCCTACTGATCAGAAAAGGGCATTGGAAGTTAGCCATAAGGAATCAAACCCGAGGAAAAGGAATTTCTAACTCAGAAAACAATGACAAAACGTTTAGCATGGGTTAAAAATACCAATCCCAGACTGTTAACGACTCGAAGAGGATTTTCAGCGATGAAACACATTTATTTGTACAGGGACACTAATTTTGTAGTTAGACCAAGTGAAGTTGAAACCACTCTGCTGCCAAATCATATTCAACAGACTGCAAAACTCCCTTTTAAATAGATACTTTGGGTTTTTTTCATAATAGATGACACTGAAAGCTTAGTTACTTTTAAAGGCATGATGAATTATGTAAAATACAAAAAAATATTAAGCAATAGAATTAATCCATCGATAGAAACATTTGATGGAACATTTCAGCATGACTTGGCTTCTTGTCGCAATTCGAAATTGAGCTAGACATTTATGCGGGGAAATAAAATAAAAGTGCTTAATTCGCCTGAAACCAGACCTAAATACTACTGAGAATTTATTACATATTCTCAAGAATCATTCAGCTAAGATGAGTTGCTCGACAACAGAACAAATAATAAAAAGTGCTACACAAGTGTGGTTCCACGATGACGAAGTTAAGAACATGTGCACTGCACTAGTGGAGTCAATACCAAAAAGAGTTTTGAAGAGGTCATTTCTTCTGCTGGAGGACATACTTCGTATTAATGTAGAGATTTTACTGTCTACTTAAAGTATAATGATAAAAAGCTAGGGCTTTTGAAAAAATTGTGTTTTACCATTTGTCCTAATTAATTCGAACAGTGTAGTATAATAATAATTTTAAGTATCGAGTAAATGAGTAATTATTTTTGTGAAATGAAATAAATAACTTTCCAATTTTATCCTTATGTACCAAATGTGCAGATGTCCTTTTGGAAAAATAATACACATACACCAAAATGTAAACAATCAATAAATTGATACTTTATTGCACTACATGTTTGTACAAGAGGCATGCAGAAGCATTGAGGCATGAACAATAAAATCGGTTAACTAGTGTCTGATTGTGCCTGTGCATTAACTGAGAAAAACATTCCATTTTTTTCAAATGCAGGTGAGAGGAAAAAAAGATTTGCTACATTTTTAGGGTATTTTTTGTCTTAAGAGTGAAAATTATATTTTCATTACAAATCAGCGCGCATGTATTTTAACCTTTCGAAAGATTGCCACCAAAAAATTTTAAAAGTATAATTTGGAGTTCTACAAAATTTTTTGCACCTAAAGAATGTAAAATTACCTGTAGTAATTCCACTCGTAAGGATGTTAAATCTGTTAGAGTAATTAATAGAAGTAACAATAATTTTTTTTGGCGAAATTTTAGGTTTGAAACATTTTTTTAGGTTTAAGTTAAAATAAATTTTCTAAAATTTTCTTGAAAGCGTTATTTTAATGAGTTAGTTAAACCAGATTTCTTAGAACAAAAGTGTCTTTAAAATATAAATAAATTGATCGCAGAATTTTTAACTCGGAATAACTATTAAAAATTTGATTATTTTTATAACTTTTAGTTAAAAATCATTACTGTAGAAAATGCTTTACGAATAATTCCTTAAATATTAATCACAATTCGTTTTTCATCGAATGTCTAAAATCCTTTTGGAACTCCTGAGAAAATTCTTTTATTATAGATATATTAAAAAAAAATTTTTTTTTTAGTGAAAATCTTTCGATTTGAGGATACCAAAGTTGAGTTGTCATATTATAGCTTTTAAAAATGACGTTTTATTTTTAAAATTTAAGTAAAATTTAATGAAAAGGACTTAAATATTTCATTTAAAATTAAAAACAGGAGTTAAAATTTTCAAGATGACATATCTTACCAAAATTATCGAGCACAATAGAGCTAGTCTTTTTTAAAATTAACTTTTTAATTTTTAAAAACATTTTTCATCTTTCAATGTTCTAAAGAACATTGAACACAATTTAACACAAGAATGTCAAAAATTTTATTTTATTTATTTATCTTCTTTATAGTTTGCTTGAAATATTTTAGTTTATTATTGTTCCAGTAAATTAAATCCGTTAAATCTAGAGTAAAAATAAAATCGTTTGGATAAACTGAAATTAACCTAATAAGCTGAAGAAATTTTCAATTAAAAATTAAGGAAATATTGTTCTTTAAAAAATAAAGCTTTCAGATTATGATTAGTTAGTAACATATAATTAAAAAATGTAACTGCTGCTACAAATATTATAATTTTAATATTTCACAACATAAAATGCAAAAAATAAATACTGTCTCAAACCTAACTTCAAATTATAGAAAGGAAAATGAAAGTTATAATAAATTTTTTATTTGATTTTTTTGATCAAATTAAAATGCTACTTACAGTAAAAAAAACCCAGATAACTATTTATAAAGCTATCTATAACTTTTCCTTTCAGTTCACAAAGTAATTATATATATGTATAACAATCAATATATTATTGAATAATATTAATCAGTTTTTGTAAAGTAATATATTTAATTCTACACCTCTAACGAATATATAAGATCCAAAGAATATGTATTCATACATATTCAGTGAATAGGTAAACATTTTTATATTAATAATTTTTATCTATACAATAATCGTTTATCATCAATTAACTATATATATATTTTTTGAACTCAAATTGGCACCTCCATAGGCAAATAGTTCCTTTTTTCATCATATTTTATAAGTCTTAAAAAGTATATTATTACTTTTTTCTCAAACAGCCAGTGTTACAGGATACAAGAAACTAAACATTTTAAGGCACAGAAAGTATTTAAAAATGCTCAGTTCAATGTAGCAAAGGATAAGTTCTCAGGAATCACAATATGAAAGGGTTTCAATCTCGAAAATACTGGATTTAGCAATGCAACATTGTATATATATGCTTTACAAAATGCTACTTTGTCAGTCACCAACTTTACTCTATTTACAAATGCTCTCCTCTTCTACTCTACTTAGGAAATCGTGCTATGTCTGGACTATAGGTGTTATAAGACGGATGCAATACGCTTTTGAAAAAACGCTCAGTTCATCTGTTTTGACTAATGGTCAATATTTGAAATAAATTTGACACTTTATTTTTTTAGGTACGTCGTGCGCAGTTGCATTTCACCAATAAAATTAAACTATATTCAAATTTCATCAGTTCGTCACTCTGCTTTATTAATTATATCGATTTGTTCGTAGCTATGTTTAATTCGTATATTCGTTTAGAAACTAATCCATTAAATAGGTCTCTCGATTCAATAAAACACTATTTTATAAATCATTCAATTTAAAAAAAAAACAATTGTTAAATCAAGTAGATACTTACGTACTATCGCAGCAATGCCAACGTACAAGATAAGTCGCCAAGTTGGCAATCTTGCTTTCGCATGAGTCATGTGCGCTGAATTTGCAACCATGTGCTTTGTTTCATATGTCGCCAATACGGTTGTGATAATACGGAAGTTTCTTAAAATGTTTGATAAGTTTCTTAATGCAATTCATTATATTTAAAAGAAACTTTAATTATTTTAGTCATAACTTTTTATTTAAATGGCCTTTTATTTAAGCATGTGCAAAACACATTTAGGGTGTTCGAAAACTTTGAAATAATCAACTTCGATCAAAAAACACATTTTTTGATTTTTATTTTTATTTTATTGAATGGAAAAATCTTTTGATTATATAAAACACATTATTTTTTTCTACGCAACACAGAAATCAAATTGCAATAAATTACATAAAATTAAAAAACAAACAAACGAAGATAGGTTTTTAAGCAACCAGCAGTGGCCCTTTAAATTGTTCAAAATCTATAATGGCCAGTCTAACTTTTTTTTTAAAAGCAAAGAGGCAGCATTTTTGCAGCTAAGCCATTTCATTCGTAGCATCATCTAGGTCCCCCCCCCCCCCCCATTCGTAGCAAGTTTTAAAAACAGTCTGAAATATTTTCTGAGTATTTTGAATTTAAAGAATTTTAATTTTGCAGACACAAAGAAACAGACCAGAAACGATTAGCTATTATTGTTTACTTGATAATCACGTTACAATCGGCAAACGATCGCAACGCCCTCTGGTGATGAAACAATCCCATTGAATATTAATATAGAGTAGCAATCAATATTTAGTAGCAATGCACAATAGTTTGTATATATTTTATTAATTTTATTATATTCGCGATTTAAAAATCCAAAAGAGTGACGAAATGAAATGAAATTTGAGGTTTAAAGTACCCTAATTCATACAGTTATGTGCAATTAACGATAATAAACACCTATTAAATACTCACTCTCATATCATAAATATATTTGTCAAGTACCGAAAGGAAATTTATAGTTAAATTTCTATGAGCTGGTTGATTTTAGTTAACTTGACCGTTAATAAAAAAGGCAAGATTTAGAATAAGAATGAGCAATTTGTGGAGCAATAATGCTACTAAATTGTATTTCTAATCGAAAATTCTCAAGCTAGTTACTTAAAAAAAAGTATTAATTGGAATTTTACCAATCCAATTTTTGGAATTTATTCAAGAAAATAAGTTGTGTTAAGAACAAAGAAAAATATTTAATTTTCATTTGTAGCATTTTTTTAAAGACAAATTATTCGATTTATAAAATGTTTAGAATGTTACATATTTCAATAGTTCCAACATTGATGACATATGGAGCACCTTATTTTAGAATTGTCATCTAAATAGTAAAATATTCTGCAGAAAACAAATATTTCAAACATACTTTCAGTTATGCAATATAAACACAAGCATGAAATATCTAAATGTTTTGCACTATTTGGGCACTACGTTTTATTTTTACAAGTGATAAAACTTTTACCTCTCGTACATTGTAATAAATTATGCAATAAAGGAAAAAAAATGCACATATATAAAAAAGATATTTCCAGAATTTAATATTTTTGCTGAAAAGAACACTTTAAAATATTACATGTTTGTGAAAAGTTAATCAGGCAAATAAAATTTCAAAATTTTTTCGGTACTTTTCCATTTTACCGGCGAAAGCGATAAAGTCGCCAAAAATGATACAGAATGATACCGATGCCAAACAGAATATTCCAGATGGTAACCTTTTAACACCATATTTTCAAAGCAACTCGTGATCTTTTCTAATCAATAACGCCTTTTTCTTTCTTAAGATTAACTAACATTTATTAACATTTTTTCATACGTATATTGTGTGTTGTCACCAAAAGTTTGGCGAGATTTGCGCTGGCAAAATGTAAATGTACCATTTTCTAAATACACACATAATGCATTTTTGCTTAAGAAGATATTTCTGAAAATATAAAAACCTTAGCTTGTTATTAAATGAACATAAAATATGAAATATTCTGATTTTCCAATTCTAAGTTAACACCCAATTTTATAAATTTATCGTTTGGTATTTTTTGAAAGAATGTGTTAATTAAGAACGTATATTTATTCTTAGAATAAAAATATTTATATTTAAAATTGAAATAGAGCACAATTTTCGAATCATAAATTACTTGATTATATATTATATTTGTAAATTAAATATAATAGTAGCAACTAGTGATATCATAAATTTCTTTAGTTTAAAATACATGTCAACTTTTCAATATTTCTCTCAATTACATTATACATAAATATGCTTCATAAAATTTGTAAATAAAATGCTAAATGTATTGTGATAATAACTATATATAAGATACATTTGAAAAGTTTAAATCTTTTTTTTACCCTGCATAAATTTAAATAAATTATTTGAAATTAAATAATTTGTAACAAAATTATATAAATTTCCCTATGAAAGAATGTTTTTTTCTTCTTTAGAACTTAAGTGAATAAAAAATAGAATATACATAAAAATCTAAGAAATTCAATGGAATGACTTTAACAAAAGAAAAATAGTTTAAAGCAGTTAATATGCAACAAATATATTAAATATCAAGAAAATATAGTACAATAAATATTCTGTATAAACGAATAAAAACACTTCACTTCGAAATAACCTTGGGAATAGCTCCTAATAAAATAAAAATAACACAATATAAATTATTCATCATAAGTATTATTAAAAATAAATACTATAAGAACTAAATGCAGTATGAAAACTTCTCAAATGCGTTCTGTTCCAGCTATGTATATATTACATTTCTAACTAGAATACCGATAGAAGCCTGTTTTGTGCATATTTTTAAAAATTTATGCTGCACTTTATACAGAACACTGTATAAAATTTGTTCAAAATGATGTAATCTATGATAAACTATTTCCACATGACCAATAACAATAAATGAGTTTGGCAAATATATTCATTTCTTTGCCATTTTTATAATCTCTCTCTCTACATGGCTTCACACTTTTCAAATACAAAAATGCTAATAAAATTCTCTCATAACATTTGTATTATTTATAGTTCAACAGGCATACATTTCGCATTCATAGCTGTGCATTTTTATAAATTTTAACACTTGCTCCCCTCAATATGAAAATATTCATAACAGTTCCAATGGTTCCTTCTGAAAGTTATCTCAAATTGAGAAAACACGTTGTTGCATTTCTTTTAAAATATGAATTTAAGTACAAGTATTTTGGTTCACAAAACTTATATAAGGGTTGTCAACGTTTTATGCTTCAGATATGTATATGAAAGGCGTAGCTAATGCTTTTTTCAGACGAAAGCTCAATTTTTTTAAAGACTCCTTTAGATATTTATACTGATAAGTTATTTACATAGGTCAATTTTGATTTTGCTTACGAAAAGAAGTATGATATGAAAATAAGATATGCTCTAAAATCATTGTAACGATATAATAACAAAAGGTTTTCTTTCAAATGGGCTGCATTTTGGCAGCTAAGCCTTTGTAGACACGACAAGTCCCCAGAAACATTTCGTGGTGGCACCATCTAGTAGCAATTCCCACTACCACATTTTTGATGCTTAAATTTTATTCAATTCAAGCTCCCGTTAGATGCTAAACACTGCCACGATTTAATTTTGCCGAGAGTACCAAAGCCAAATTGATACTCAAAGAATCTTTTATATGCCACATAATCATACGACATGAGTGCCTAGGATTTTCGCATCAAGAAAATCTATCGATTTCAGCCGGGATCGAACCCGCGACCTTAGATTTACAAGGCGGGTACGCTACATCTAAATCTCAGATCCAACACCAGAATACATTTCAAAATATTCATTTGAAAACTGATTAAATTTTAGTCACTAGTTAGCATTATAGCGAGTGTGAGAGAAAGACAGCGAGCGAGAAAAGACCATTCAATTGTCAAGTACAATACAGTGTAGTATAACGATAGATTCGAATAAATAGACATATAATTAGTTGAAGGAAAAACTCAGTTAATACACAACAATTCAAGCTTATTTTACAAAACAGTTGAATATATTACACATTGATCCGTACATAAGCATTAAATTTTCTTTACTAAAATAACTCGCATTTTTTTTTTTTATCTAAGGCAAGCTGAAATACGCTGACAACCCTTATAATAAATTTAGTACGTATATACATACATTATAACAAAGATAAAAATAAGTATTTCAAAATATATAATTACAATGCACTTATAAGCCAATAATGAACATATATAATTTCTTGAGTAAGAAAATAAAATCTACGACATCACAGAAAATAAGTAGAAATAATTTTTTCATAAAATTAAATCAACTTCACATAAACCCATACAGTTCTATAGTATAAAAGTTTTCTAAAATAATCTTTTGGGAAAATATATACAAAAAGGTAATAAAACCAATTTTTTTGTGTGCGTTTTGACACGACACTGCTCATTTAAAATACGTATAAAAGTACAAAAATAATAAAAATATGAATAGTCATGACCCAAATTAATGAAAATTTCTGACAAAATGCCATTTAATTCGGAGAAATTTTACACTTTTTGAAAATGAAAATTCCGAACAAGGAAAATTTTGCGACCTGAAGGCTTTAGACGGCATGAGCTTAAGAACGTCTTTTCAAATGAATTCTAACTATATGCAAGATAAATAATGCAACTTTTAAGGTTACTTACGTACTTTATAATCACAATTTAAATAGCATTTTTATTAAAATAAAGTACAATTAAATTGGAATTTATTTTAATCGTCATTTAGAAATTTATTTACGAAATTTGTAATGTTCATATTTAAAATAATGTAATTAATTAGTAAGACAATACATTTCTCTTCCATTTTGATTAATAACTAAATAAATATGTGTATTTTAGATTAATGTAATTTTAATCCCGAGATTTCATGATGTATCAAATTCAATGATTCCTAAAAATATCTCTTTGGATTTAGCAAATTCGACCTTTAATTTCAAAAACCAAACTCAATATGATATCAAAATATTAAAAATTTCTATTGAAATAATTCATTAATTAGGGACATGCCTGAACAAATACAGATTAAATGAATAACAAATGAAAATTAAAAAAAAATCTCACATAAAATCACAAATAACATAAATTACATTTCCATTGAATGCTTTTATAAGTAATTTCATAAACAAACAAAAGCGATTTTACATATCTTTAGAATATACACACTTTTTGGCGCCATTTTAAACTTGATGAGACAAAAATCGGCCAACGTTCTGGAATGTGCCACTGGCTGCTTTTTTTGGCGCGGTTTCATTAAGAAC
Organism: Trichonephila clavata; assembly: GCA_019973975.1. Taxonomy (NCBI): domain Eukaryota; kingdom Metazoa; phylum Arthropoda; class Arachnida; order Araneae; family Nephilidae; genus Trichonephila; species Trichonephila clavata. The sequence continues at coordinate 116,910 of BMAO01005068.1, read as the reverse complement.
CTTCTTTTTTAAATGCGTATCAAACGTACACATACTTTCCCCAGGAAAGACGCTACTGAATGTATGAATTGCTTGATGAGCCTCTTAATTGGCATCATACGAAACTAATCACGTGTCCAAGTAGAAATCGGAACATATCCGACTGAGCAAAATTTCACTGTAAATGGCATTAATTGGGCCTTCGACGTGGAATCGCGTTTGGCGACTTCCACCGGTTCCAGTGTTTCTTCTAGTTCGCCATCTCGGAAAATTGTCATCTAGAGACGGAATTTTCACAACCTGAAGTTCGGAATGTTTTTAAATTAAAAGAACGTTATTGATATGTAGTTATACATTCTTAAAAATTTGGGCACTTACGTATTTTACCGTCGATTAATTTCATCAAATCAAAATGCGTCGCCGAATGCCCCGATAGTGGAAAACCGTTTCCGTGCATGTTTGAACAGAATGATAATAACGATGACAGCCTTAGGAACTTCTTTTTAATTGTTCCACGGTATAATACGTAAGTACACGAAAATTAGATTAACTTGAATTAATAATTAACTTTTAGAAATAAGATTAATTTTTAGCGGTTGAACTTACCCTGTGAAAGTGGCAAGCGCATTTACCCTGAAGAAAATCTTTATATCTTGGCACGGTTATGTTGAAGGTGTCGATCACCTCGAAGTTATAATGCTTGGCGAAATCAGCTAAGCCCATACTGTGCAGTAATAGTTTTCTCTGTTCATCCTGAAATAAAAAAAGAGCAATTTTCAATAAAGGAAACTTTCCATTTCTACTTAATTCGCTGAATATTATCAAAAAGAAAAAAAAAGTACAGCAGATTTAAGTTGCTAAAAAGTATGTTGATTCAAAATCATACAAAATGTATAAAATCGCGAAAAGCCAGTTACTCAACAGGAATGGTTTGTATAATTTCGATGATTGTGTGTATGGCGTGTTGAATATGGGAAAACAGCTAACAGAATACTGTTCCTATTTAAGAACTTGATAATTAGTGAAAATAAAGAAGATCTTTAACATATAAGTTTAACTAAATAGTGAACAGATAAATAAAAACAAGTAGTATTTTTAAGAATGTTTGTTCTATTATAAATATATACTATGGAAATTACAAGATATCTTTCCTTTGTTATAGTATGTGATACATAAAATTACAGAACTAATCTTTAATTAGGTACAAACATGAATTAGTAACTTAATTTGTAAACATCGAATATCTCGATTACTGAAAAATGTCATGATTTATAGAAACTGGTAGTGATGTTTAGAACAAAACTACGAACTTTATGAACAAAATTAAGACGTACGAAGTGTGAGTACAACTTTAACATTAAAAATGATTAACTATTTACCATTGACAAAGTATGGACTCCTTCGACTGGCAAATGAAATCCTGCTCCTAATGTCTTCATCACAAGTTTAATACCTTGTAATCGTTCTCTGAATGGAAATAATAATAATGAGAAAGGCATAAATCTTAAATATTCATTACTAATGCTAGTTATTACAAATCGAATATTAAGCGTAATCTTTCTTTTATTTTAAATTTAACTGCTTTTGTTTAAAAAATGCTATATATTTAAGAAGAGAAAAACAAAAACTGTCTTAAACTTGTTGACAAATACACAAGAAAACACACCCATAAACACACTAACCAATGAATTAAAAACCTTTGAGATTTGGCACCCATTTAACAGGGGCCTCGATTTCGCAGACAGAAAATCTCACTAGATTTTCAAAAGCAGCCATATCAATGGTTTTCAAAAGTTGAAGTCCGTACCCACAGCCCTTCTCTAGAAGACGTAACTGTGGTTTGAACACAATTTTCCAAGAGCGTGATTGGCATCATCACCGACGAATTGTACATTAGAACACGGATTCTACTGTACTTCAACTGACAAAAATCGTCAACCAAGGCTCTTCCCAACAGATTTTAGCTCTAACCATGCTCAGAAAATTGTACATGATAGGAATGCATCGTCAGGTGCTTGTGAGAAAACCAATCATTTCTGCCCGAAATGTAAAAATTTATTTGCAGTGGTGTCTGGAGAGAAAACACTGCACTGGGCATTTGAGTGTTGGAAAAGCTAATGTGGTCGAATGAATCACGCTACATCTTATTTTGCAGTGATGGAAAACGTCAAACTCGTGGTAAGAAGCCCACGAAGCCATAAATCCGTTTTACCATAAACGCTCTGGGCAAAGACTGATGGGAGTATCCTGATATGGAGCATGTTCTGCTTGCATGGACGGGGTGCTTTTGTGTTCTTCGAGGGTAAACAAATAACCATGGGTTATCTAGATATACTGATAGATCAAGTATGCCTTGAAATGCTGCATTTTTAACTTAATGGCGAAGGACACTTCATGGACAATAATGCAACTAAAAAATGATCCAGAAATGTTCGAAATTAGTTTGCTGAACATCAGTCTGAATTCCAATATCTTCCCTGGACATCGCCAAGCTCGGAGTTTAAACCCTTTGAAAATATGTGGGGTATGGTGGAAAGACGCACCAGACAGCATACTCCTCTTTCATCTAATTTACAAGACCTAAAAAGCTGCATAGCCAATGCATGATATTCTCTGGACGTAAATGCACTCCAGAAGTATGTAGACTCGATGCCCAAACAAATCAGAGAAGTTATCCACGCAAAAGGTGGTCCAATCAAATATTGATCTGGCTTTTCTAATTCATTCGCCAATTGTGTACATATTTTTTTTGCTCTACTTATACTTAATATTCACTAATTTCCTGAGGAAAGAGTTTTTTTTTTGCTTTTACATTACTCTTTATCTAGGGAAATCAGAGAGATGTAAAGAGAATATCGAGTAATGTTTTGAACTATGATCAAGTAAGAAAGATGATATTTCAGCCGATACTCATTTCTTGAATTTCACATCAAACTACAAGTGAATTACGTGCTAATTTGAATTTAACATAAAAGGACCCAATTTGTTACTTTTTAAAAATCAGCATTCAAATCCCCTGACTGACTTAAATAGTGGTTTGAATCGATTTACATTGCACTCTGAAACCACATGACTGTTGGAGACTGACCTCATTGTTTTGAATCTCAATTAATACTTGACACTGGCATCCTGCTTACTAAAACTCTATACTGATATAATAAAACTTTTATAGTCAATTCAAATTCGGGTTTCTACGCTAGCATTTAAAATTATATAGCTTTTTTGAAATCAATCTTATAAAATATTATAATACGTACACTCTGAGTGCTCGCAACATCATTAACAAATGCTGTGTGGCCAACCATTGCACACCTCCAACTATTAACACAGTGTTAGAATTATTTTTCAATGGGCGGGACCTGAAAGATGAATAATACTAAAGAAAAATTCTTTTTTGCAATCATAACACTGACATCTTTAATAATAGAAATGCAGCAAAACACTTGACGTTTTTGTACCTCTTAGAAATGTCATTTGTGAAAGATTTATTTACTAAAGTTTCGTTTACATAGCTTTTAAAATAGTTGGATTAAGCTAGTTTACTCTTTCTTCAGTTATTTTTTAACTCTTCATAGAGCCAAAATTTACTCAATAGTATTCAGAGATTTTTTTAAAGAACATTTAATCGAATTATAGAAAAAAAAATGTGATGAAAACCAGACATAAAATTCATTTTAAGGAATCCTTTAGCGCAAACTTTAAAAATAGATTTTTTTTAGATTTTATTAAACTCTGAAAATAAAACCTTGTTTTGCCATATCTAAAAGCGAAGCAATGTCTTAAAATATTACCATGAAAACTTTTTTACGATATATTCAATATTATATGTTATTAATTTCAACATGCATTGTTTTACATTTGATTAATTTAAAAAATAAGAAATATAAATTTTTTTAACGTCAATTCCTACTTTGTTAGAAAAACGTACTGGCGCCATCTGTTGCAGCTAATTGTAACTACAACAGAAATAATGCAGAATAAATTTAAAATTAAAAAAAATAAGATTTTATTAAATTAATATTTTAAAAAAACTGCATGAACATCAAGTGTCATCCATTACAAGTTTCAAAAAATTTATTTGAACTTGATTGGATGAATAGAAAGTATTTTATTAATGATTAAAAATTTGAACAAGATAAATATATAAAGAGTGTGAGCTAATAGTACGAATTTAATAAAGCTCTGAATTCATTAGATTAGAACAGTTTTTTTTTTTTTGCAAAATTATTTTTATGAATTTATTTATGGATGACGTAATTACTATAATATAACAAAATAAAAATAAATATTCACAAATGTAATTATTTTTATTTTTTCAAAAAAAAATATTGTACACGTATTTTATTTAATATCGTGATGTAAAAAAAAGTTATCAGTGTGTTAGAATTCAATATTCAACTTACTTTTGTATAAGATGGTACAGAGCTTTATCGAAAACCGGTCTTTGATTTGTAGGTAACCAAAACTGAGGATAGTAAGCAAAACTAACAACTGTTCGTCCATCGTTCACATTCTTATACACTCGAATGTCGTGAGTCTTATCCCATTCGTTCAGAGAACCATTCAGTCGTTCAATCACATAGTGCATCATGCCACGATTCGTGGAATCCCCTATGAACAACAACTGCAATAAAAGACAGTTTTCAATTGATAATGATGTTTCTAAGGCATGAGAAGTTTTGTTTCATAATGATTTGAGTATAACAACTTATAAATCTTTACCTTTTTTCCAGCTAAACACTGTTTGAGAGTTTCAGTTGAGAGAACTGCATGCCTACAGCCATATGGATGCCAGACGGCTTCTCTCCAGAAGCAAGAGTTTCTCTCTCCACAGGATAAACATGGCAACACCCAACGACCTAAATGAAATTGAAAAATGATATAGCGACGCCAGTGGTTATATTCCTCTTCATAATTAAATAATAACTTAAGTCAATGGTTCTTAAACTTTCGATCCCAGTGGCCCCTCTTTTATGTTCCCCTTATATCGTGCCTCCCCAGGATTTGGAACACCCCTTCCTGACCTAATATTTTTGATCAAATAACATGTTCTAGTAGAGTTCTTTCATTCGGGGGCAATTTAGTGATCTAGTCTAAAATGGCACGTCCTTCAATTTTTCACCAAGTCCTTTTAGAGTCTGTACTAGAGAAAATGTTACGTGAAAGACTGTGCGGACTCCCTAGAAAGGCACCGGGGACCCCCAAGGATCAGAAGATTGCAGTTTAGAACTGCTGACTTAAGCCAAATACTTAAACACAGGTAAAGTCTTATTTGAACCCTTTGATTTTTTTGGCGCCAAAATTTTTTGCCATATAGTGCTAAACTTTTAAGTAGACTATTAGGCTAAACCTGATTTGTGTCTAAATAAAGATAAAAAATGTAAGTAGTAGATGCCCGAATAGGGTTGCTATTTACTTTCGGATGGAAAAATTGTTAGATTTGCTCAAAATTTCCGGAAAAATTTTGCATCAAGATTTTGTTGCCAAATTAAGGGTTTCAAAGTCGCGTAACGGAGCACATTTGGGTCAACCTGCAAAGTCACGTTTTCGGCTCCCAAGTTGGATTTTACAAAGGGTAGGTACTTGGTGGCAGCTAGGAATTAAGCCCCCTGGAATCCTGGGTCCCTCCACGGTGCGGGAGTGCACGTCACGCCACTGGGGTTCAACTAGGATGCAACCCATAATGAAATACTCTACAAAATGTGAAGATAATAAGTTTTAAGCTCAGAGATTTCCTAGCTGTTTATTTGTGGTAGATAATCTTCAATACCGTTAATGCATATCTCAACGTACGAGAATATGCAGTGGAAAGAGACTATCTATTTTGTTTACATGTGCAACTATTTTCAAAATTTTAGTTAATGTGTGTTCGAAGTTAGAGGAATTATAATTTGAGGTACACTTATACTAAGAAATGTCAAATAAAAATAATCTATTTTGATTTAAAATAAACTTATATACAAATTTTTGAATGCTTGTATTTTATGCTTAAGACGTTCACAAATCTTCACCGTTGATCGTATCGTTCCAAAATTCTGCAGGTACTTTGCTGTTGTTTCAAAGGAGTCTTAAGCATATTTCCACCAAAAGCAAAATAATTCAAATTTATTTTTAATGAATTTTATTTTCTAAGGAGAAGTTTGAATGTGTATGCGTGAAGTCGTTTAATGCCGCGATATGCAACTAGTAGTGGACAACCGTTTCTCTTCATGTTTAGAAAACGATTAAGGCATCTTTTGACTTGACAACGTTGATTAGTAAAGATCAGCTAAAGATAGTTTTGTAAAAATCGACTCTCGAAGGTGGTTGTGTGTGTGAGGGGGAGGGCTGTTTATTTATTTTTATAAAGAAAAAAATTTCCATTTTTGAAATATCAAATTTACAGTTTTCAAATTTGGCAAGCATATTTCTTTTGCTCAGTAGAGAACCACTAAGAACGGATTTTGCGGAAGACTCCCAAGGGGTGCTATTACGGGGTCGTAAATGATAAATATAATCCTTTTTAGAAATTCATGTCCTGATATTTTTAAATTAAGAGGTGAGGATTATAAAAACTGTTTTTCAATACAATCGAAAGCTTAATGTTAAGGCTTAGATATCAATAACCTAAAAATATACAGTAAAACTTGTTTTTGTACGGTAGATAAGGATCGCAAAAAAAAAGGCACAAAAAATATTCGAAAATTTCATAAGTTCTTACATATAACAAACAACTTTGTGGAAATTCTACATAAATTTTTTTTTATACGGAGGAGCGCATAAAAAAAGTCACACTTAGAAAATAAACCAACTATTTACGAAATTTATGAGAAAGTACTTCCATAACAAAATAAATAATTCAATTACACATGGAAATATATTAAAAACAATTATTTTCTCATTGTATAACGTGGAGAAGTTTTCAAAATACACATACATAATACATTGCTTCAGTCATCGCAATCAAAGCGCTCATCTTCCTGCGATGAATAAGTTCAAAATCGCTTTCGTCACATGAAGATACAATTTCAATAGATTTATTTTTTGGCACCATAAAGTAAGACATAAGCTTTTGCGACGAAGATTTGTTGGTCAGTTGCTTGTAAATGTCACGATAACCAGATATGCATGATCGAAGCTCTTTTTTGAAATTTCATACTGCATTCGGAATAGGTACCTATTTTAAAAAAAATGCTTTTCCAATTTCTTGGAAAGCTGTATCCCTGCATACATTTCATCCGCTCTCAAAGAATCCGGTTTTTTTTGTCCGTCTTCATAATCTATCAAATTATTGATAATGTCATTGAAAGTTTCGTCTTCAATCAAGCGCGGACGTTGGCGCGTTGAGAAAAAGTAACTGAACGTGCTTTGTCGGGAGACTGTTTATAACAAATGAACAGAGAGTTTTGAAGTGTGTATATGTACATTACAGTGACATAATGAGCTCAAGGCCTGACTAACGCCAAGTACGCATATACCCAATTTATAAAATATTAAAGGCAAAGTCTGACTTTGCAGGGGGTCCTTAACATTCTCCGATCATTACTGGTACATTAATAGAAAACATTACAGTGGCGCCAAAGCCGTTAAAGTTCATATACCGCATAAAAAAAGATCGCACAGAAAAAATCGCACAAAACAAATCGCAAAAATAAGGACCACACAAAAACAGGTTCTACTCTATACATAGTCATACATTATCATAAAATACTAACGAATGGGTGGATAGTGGCTAGTTAATAAAAAAAAATAGTTAGCCACGTGGAGAAAACAGAATTGATTAAAAACTATGAGTTGTTGTTTTGTAAAAATATATGAGGAACTTTTTATATTATTTCATAAAATACGCTCCAATAACTTATACCCATCCAAATGAACAAACTTACATGATCGTTAGGAAAAAGATATGTTCTGAAACCTTAAAAACCTTATTGGTTATTCAATGAAAATGGATTCGAAGAACGTTTAAATGCTTGCTTTGACAGTAATTAATAACACATATTAGAAACATTTGTTACAAATAACAATGTATAAAGCAGAGCTCTTTTCTCCTAAAATTCAGCGTTCTTCTTTTTCGCACTCATTCTTATATCCAGTTTTCTAACAAATTAATGTAGCACTTTTTAAAAAGTAATTAATTCACCAGATAATGAAGCGGCAATTACGTCTCAGTTAATTATTCCTATTCTGTCTCGCTTGGTACCTGGCAGAATTTCAACGAAAAAAACCACGTGAAGATTCTTAATTTAACTGTTTGAAAAAGAAACTGATACATTATTCGACGATTTACTAAAAAGATAATAATATTCATGCCTCCACCAAGCAAATTTAATTACGGTATCTCAAATTAAAAATAATTATGTTAATACGGCGATACAACTCAGCACAACTCCTCTGGGAAATACATCCGCCTCAGTACGAACGCACGACAAGTACTAGCCTTGAACCCCTAACGACAGATTTCGCGTGTTGAGGCTCATAATAAATGCCCTCCACGAAGAAACTCATTTAAATAATTATGCGAACATCAAAGATATTTCTGCAACAGTAGTTAAAACATTTTCTTCTTTCTTCCTTCGCTTCATTTTTATCGTAGTCATCGTTGTTCAAACGGGATTTCTTTTTCATTACCCCTTCTTTTTTTCTGCTGCTTTTGGGGTAGTTATTCCGTTCGCATAACGATTGGCCGACGAAAGACTGAACAACGGAAATGGTTTCTAAAGATAGGGTTTCATAATAGGAACTTAGATTAGATTGCATGCGAGATTAAGGGAACTGGATCGCAGAGGGGAATTTGACTTGGTGAAATGTTTGATTTGGGGGGAGAAAGAGATTTGTGGCAGGTTTTCAGGAGGAGAACCTTCTTGTTAAGTTGATGGATGTCAGATAGAAATATAATAAGAATGTTTTTTAGTATAACAAGGGAATTTGTGATTCAGTTAATGACAGCTCAAAATCTAAAAATAAGTATCTTTTGTATAGAGAAATGAAATACAGGGATAAAATTATAACTAATTTATTTGTTTCGAAAAAGTTATATTTTCAAAAGCATTGCATGTACATACAGTGGGATCTTGATTTAATGAATTCATCGGGGCCGAAAACCGAAACACACACACACACACACACACACACACACACACACCACACACACACACACACACACACACACACACACACACACACACACACACACACAACACACACACACACACACACACACACACACACACACACACACACACACACACACACACACACACACACACTATCCATAGTTATAAATTACTCACTTAAAAACAGTTAAAAATAGTACTATTAGGGAAACATTTCGCTCTAGTTAGTGAGATATTTTTTAAAATTCTGATTAATAGATGTTTGAAAAATCTTTTTGATTCCTGACTGGAAAGAGTTCTTTTTCTGACTTTATGCAGAGAAGAAAATACTGCGACATATACATCCCATTGCATAAAGTATGTTTTCACATTTTCCAAACAATGTAAGGCACTAGAATATTTAACAGTTTCGATAAGTGTTTTAATATCAATTTCGGAATCTGAATAGCTATTCATTGGCTCCAACAAATTAACATTTTCCTCAACTTCAGTTGCTTAGGTAAGTAACCCGTCATGAACTGTTACATAATCGTTAAAAAATTAAAATACCCCGTGCGTCGTGGGGTCAGATGAGATAAGATAGGAATTTCCCATCCTATTCGAAACTCACACGATAGGTTACAGTCATGAGTCATCTGTACCTGTAAAGTCTAATAATGTACTGTACCTTTTCCCATAGAAAATTGCTGCTTACAAGAAAAAAAACTTTTGTTTGTTCCGGACAAAAAGAGTATGTCATTTAAAAAGAAATCTATTTTTTATTATACAAACAAAATTTTTTTTTTGGCTGTTGAAATAATTTGTTAGTTTGGGGTTTATTATTCGTTAAGTAGGATTTTTTAATTCATTTTAATCGGTGAAAGAAAAAAATTCGTTTAATTCAAAAATTCGTTAAATAGAGGTTCGTGTAATGTCTGGCTACTGTTGGCGGTAGATTATGGAATGTTGGCACTATTCGTCGCGTCTTCGGGGGTGGGTTACTGTTCTTTAAGGGAAGGTGACTGACCTTCAAACGAGATGGTCAGGCAAGAGAGAGTCTCTTGTTTAGGAGTGTGAAGTGCTAGACTAAACTTGGTGTTAAGGAAATTGAGTTCCTATGGTTTTAGACAGACGCACAACGCGTGGTCTGCTGTATCAAGAAGAGATAGTTTCTTGGGAGAGTTGTTAACTCGACGGACTGAGTTTGAATTGATTGTATTGAGAAGTAGTTAAAAAGTAATTGAGAGACACATTACAACCCTCTCCCTTTCTATTTCCTTAACACCAAATTCAGTCTAGCGCTTCGCACTCCTAAACAAGGAACTTTCTCTTGCTCTGACTGTCTCGTTCAAATGTAATAACCTTCCTCTAAAGAACAGTAACCCACCCCCGAAAACTACCGAATAGCGCCAATATTCCATAATCTACTGCCAACAGTAGCCAGACACTACAGTTTGTTAAATGGGGGTTCAACTGTACAGGAAAGTTGTATGAAAAGAATCATAAACTCACCAAATTTGTATTGTTTATTCCACCCCTCACCCTCTCATTATTTATACCAGTTTGTGACTATCAAAACAATGAACGTCCGCATCGCTGTGTTGGGCTTATTGGTGAGAATGACATAGCTTTGTTCCCATGGCCACCCAGATCCCCTGCCTTAACACCCTGCGATTTCTTCCTATAGGATTACATAAAGGACCATGTTTAGGCACTCTTACTACCGCAATCCATAGTCAAGCTCAAAGAACGCATCATTTCTGTAGTGTAGACAATGGATAGGACTAAGCTACAAAATGTATGGAAAAGAGCTCGAGCTCGATTATCGTCTGGATGTGTGTCGAGTCACCAAAGGGGCACATATTGAACATTTGTAGAGGGTGTATAAACCCGACGAGCTTGAGGCTCTTTTAATATACCTTTCGTGTGCGTACGTATAATACTTTTGAAAATATAGCATTTTCAAAATAAATGCAATCATTTAAGCTAAAACTATTAGAAAAGGTTTGACATGTTAGAAAAGGTTTCAGATCTTAAAAAATCTAAATGAGAAATTAGGGTTTGATTTTTTTTACATTTAAAATACCATTTTTAATGTTAAATGTGTGTTTCTTAAGAAATCTTTTTTAATTTTGAAATATTGTTAGCAAGTTAAACCTCCTCATAAATCAAAATCCTCGAAATCCTCCTCAAAGCAAAAATATAATCAAAGAATCAGGAAACCACATCCCTAAGGAAACCTTTTGTGGTACTCTCTTAGAATATCAAAATAAAATTTTAACATTATTTAAAGAAATTATTAAATAAATTAAGAATAATTTTTTAAAAAGTGAAATAAGATTTTTTAAATAAATGATCACTTCTTCAACCGTTATTCTACATCAAATATACAGTGTGATTATTATTAAAGTTCTACTTTCAAAATACTGTAAGAAAGAATCACTACTCAGAATGGGTTATGTGTTGCCTCTTGCTTCCAAATATATCAGGCAAAAAAAACTTAGAATAAGTTTTTTTAAAAATAACTGCCACTATTATTGTTATTTTTGCTCCAAAACTATAAATACATATTCTTACTGATTAAAATATACTCTTTTCGAAACAGCAATTCGAAAAGATAGTAAAAATGAACGGATGTGCAAAATTGCAATATTCGGTTCTTATCTGTAATATGGATCAAAATCAAAAATTAGAATAAAAAGTGGATTTTGTATTTTTTAAAATTTTTTTGCTAAAACGCGGTTCTAAAAATGTGTTTTCTTGAATAAAAACAAATAATATAAATATTTTTTTGAAAGTCAATTCCTACTTTGATTAGATGAATAGAAAGTATTTTATTAAAGATTGAAAATTTGAACAAGATATATATTATGGAATTTCTATTTATTTTATTTTGGTTTTTCCTACCGAGTTGCAAAGGGGGAAGGTTGGTGCCTTCAAACTAGTTTAACACCACTTATTCGGTCCTAAGTCCGAAATTACTTTTTGATTCGCTAGGTTCTTTTTTGTATTTTATTTTTATATCTTTTTATAGATTCAATCTTCATGCTTTTCTTTTTATATTTTTATTACGTTATTTCTTGTTATGTTCTTTACTTTTTGCTTTTGAGATATTTTATAAATTTCTTCCATATATATATATATATAATATTTCTGTGGCTAAAGCTATTCTATCATGACTATAGTTATCTTAGGTATATAACTATTTTTTGTATATTTTCGTAATATATATATATGGAAGAAATATATATATATATATATAGGGAGAGAGATAGTGAACTAATGGTAGGGACTGAAAAAAGAGCATGATTTGTCTGCATTGTTGTAACAATGCACATCCAGTTTTGTTGGAAAACCAGTTTTCGACACCAACTTTTGTCATTGTTTTAACAGTAACATTGTTACAACTATGGAGACGAATCTATGTTGGCGTCGAAAACCAGTAATTAATTTAATTAATTAAATAATTAATATTTGAAAAAACTGTATGAACATCAAGTGTCATCCAATAGAAGTTTAAAAAAATTTATTTGAGCTTGATTGAATGAATATAAAGTATTTTATTAAAGATTAAAAATTGGAACAAGATATATATAAATATAAATAGAAAGAGTGAGCTAATAGTAGGAATTGAATATATATATATATATATATATATATATATATATACAGAGAGAGCGAGAGAGAGAGAGGGAGAGAGAGAATAAACTAATAGCAGGAATTGAAAAATTGATTTTTTTTTGAAAAATGTCTGCATTAGGGATTAAAATATTTTTTCAACAAATGTGTTGAATGGTATCTTCATTGATCTAACTTTTTTCAATAACTTCCCGTTTCAGGAATGAGTTGGGTCTCACCTGGTGCATCTCCCAACTTACAGATGGGCAAGTTGGCCACTTCTTCCGAATACGAAACCCAGTCACGTGAGATGCCCGCATCTCTTTGGATTCCACACAGTTCAGTGGGTGATACCCGCATCTCACACTCCTGAAACAGAACCAATGAAATAATAAAACATCTGCGTGCTTTACTTCATCTATCAAGAGCCCATTTCAAAGGCTGTAGATAAGGGACGGAAAAGTTCAAACACCATTAAAGAGTATGTTTTTTATTGAATTTTTTTCCTTCCTAACAAAAGGCATGAAATTCCCAGTTTAATTATTAATGCGTGTTTTAAGGTCTAAAAGTTTATTTTTGGTAACACTCGAGTATATTATTGGCACATTATATGTAAAATTATAAAAATCTTATTAAATATTGTATAGATAAAAAATACCCAATTAATTTTATTAATAGTTACCTGTATAAGGAAGTTCGAAATGTATGGATCAAATTTTTATTTGTAGATTAATAGTTTTCTACTATTATAAAATTACATACAAAATATTCCTACTTCCAATTATTACCTATATATTCAATTCATAGATGGCGTTATAGTCGCTCTTAAAAATAATATATTCAAATAATTTTATTTTAACATTTTTATTATAGTGTAGACAAATAGAAGAATTACTCCTATAATTTTAATATTTAACCTAATTTACTTAGTTGATCATTATTTTAGTACAAATAATTTTGTGCTTATTACTATGCTACAGTTTGGCCTGCAGTATTATAGCTTTAAATCTGTATTTAGATCCTGGATCAGGCAATAACTTGTTTATTGTTCATCGATTCATCATAATCTTACCATTTTTGAATCCATCGTTAGGTGTTACCTTTTTCTTACAGTGGATTTTTTTAGAACTTTTTCAATTAAATTTCATCAAGATTTCGCACAGTATTATAAACAGAAAGGGGGAAGATTGGCTAACCACCCAATTGGTCAAACTCCACTTTTATATAAATCTGTTCTAAAAAAAAGTAGCATTGCTTACAATACTGTAGTATACATATTTTCACGTTCCCAGTGTCTACTTCCTGCTTTTGTCTTTAGTATTAAATCATTTAGTCTCTTTAGCAGAGAATATATATATATTTATTTATTTACGCATAATATACATACACACACACACATACACATATATAGTGTATGTAGGATGATGGATAAGAGAGTAGACTTCGGAATTTAGGTCTATATTAAAAGAGGAGAGTACCACCTCGACGATACTGCACTTTCCAACTCTATGAGAGATAATTTTAAGTTCATTTTACATTTAACGAACAATTACATTTTCTTTATTCCTCTTAATGATTGTTAAGTACCTATGGTTAGTTATGGTAGATAAATATGTTTTTCTATAAGGAAGTTTTCTGTGTTTAGTTAGGTTCTGAGTTTTTTAATTTACAACAAACAGGTACGAACATTAGAAATGTTCAGCTATTTTTTAGGTACTTTTCGGTTATAACCCTCATTTAGTATTTTTTATTTTGGGAAACTTTTTATAAAACTCCATCGCTTAACTCACTTTTAGTTATATGAAAAGTTATTATCATGAAAAAAAAAATAAACTCAAGCACCCTGATTTATCATTGTAAAAGCATGGCACGGTTAAAGTGGTAAAGTACACTCTTTTTGAAATAATAAATCTTATTTTTAGAGTTTTAAATTAATTCACAATTTTCTGTCATACACTTTCGATTAGTACAGGAATAAAAACTTGCATATTGTTCTTTTTTACAGAATTATTCGAATATATATTACCTAAATAAACTCCTAGTGATTCAATTTCACTCACCTGATGTAAACTACAGACTTGGTGAGGTATGGAGGGATCAAAAGGCGGTTCTCCGTGTGTGATGGTCAAGCGATGGACAACCAAAGTGTAAGTATTAATTACCCAGGGCTCTGTGTGGGTTATGTCCACCACCAAGAAGCTGATTCTATTTTCCCCAACTCCCAAAGTATAGTTCGTAGTTCTGTTGGAAGAAATACATACGAGGTGTTGAAGTATAATAAAATTCAATATAAAACAAAAAATAAAATTGCTTTCTAAGAAATAAGGCAAAATTCCGTATTTTAAATGTTTTCTTTTTTTAAAGTGTGGAGGATAGACTCGGTACCATCTGATGTGTAAGCACGTAACATACCACTAGACAAAAGTAATCACCTGTCCGGAGGTAGTTACTGGCTTATGTAGATGATATCGCTACATTACTCCCCCACCAGCGAGTCGGTGGATAGGTGAATGAACGATATACAATATTTGTTATGGCTAGCGTGTGTGTTATTGCTGATAATTGGTGGTACTGCGTCAAGTGAGTCTGAGGGCATTTTGTTCACTACGTCAAGTGAGTCGGACGGTTTTTGGTTGCTGCGTCAAATGAGTCTAACGACGACTTTTGATTGCTCTTTTTTCGGGTAGATAACGCCACGACAGATCAGAAGGTTTGCGTTTTTCTTAATTCAGCCAGGGTCACTAATGTGGGGGATAGAACTCGGTACCTTCTGATCTGTAAGCACGTAACATACCACTAGACAAAAGTGATCATCCTGTCCGGAGGCTGTTACTGACTTATGCAGATAACATTGGTACAAAAGAATAATACGTTTAGACATACATCAAAAACTATTATATGCCACCAAAACAGCTGAACAATAAACGAAACGAGAGTGACACAGAAAGTTTGGAGAAAACAAAAAGTCAACTATAAATAGGAAATACATCAACTAGGCCGATGCTCTGTGGTCATCATTAGGTGGTTAAGCGTTGATCGTTAAGCGTCGAATCCAAGTATTAGTAAACGTGAACAGCTACTGAGTGGTCGTGCGTCTTGAGATTCGAAGTTGACGTAGAATCCACCCGGAATTGGTGTTGTAATCAGCCTTGGGGCTGATCGAGCTATTGAGCTTCGAGAAGAAACATAACAAGGGGCTTCAAATCCAGATATGTACTTCCAAAAATTTAGTATATAAGGTTAGGATGAAGGGTTAGGACTTATATTGCTCCCAGAGATTAGTTACAGTCGACAAATTTTAGTGGTAAAGATCGAATAAAAGTAGCTATTTTTATGATCATGTCTGCTTCTTTCTCGAACTCTTTCACACCCGTAACCTTTTGAACCACGACAGCTCTTAATGGTATCCTGAGGTATTCTTTGCTAATCTGAGTCTATTACAGATCTCACTCCTCTGCGGTATGAACCTGTAGTGTCCCATGGATCACATGCCCAATGAGGGCCCATTCATGTTCGATGGAAGAGATATCGGGTGATAATGCTGTTCAAGGAAGGATTTTAATTTCGTTCAGACTATTGAAAGTTCGTCAAGTAATGTGGCCGCAGTCGTTTCTCATGCAACTGTTCCGGACGGTTTGGGTGCAGACAGATGCATCCACTGATTAGGGCAGATGGTTTTGAGAATCCCGTGCTGTGGCAAACGAGTTTCAACGCCCAGAAACACTTTGACACACAACTCTGAATTGTACTAACACTCCGTCCAATACGAGCGGTAATTGCGCAAATCGGCAAAACGAGTTCATGAAGTTCGCATAACTGCTAATATTCAGTTCGCTGATGTCTTCGATGCATATCCTACCCTCCTTCAACAGTTCCGATGTTACAATCCGTCAATAATAGCATATACGGAGTAAACTGTCTGCAGGCTTTCATATCCAGACGGAGTATCATGTGAACAGATGTGCCAGAAAATTTAATCATTTGCATGTGCTTCTCATCTCTCTCTACCCATTCCGTAATTTATCGTGTATTCGTGTATCGTGTGTCTTCATGTATTTTTCATAGCACTGAAAGTTTCTATTTGAAGAGTGTACTTCTTTTTAAATAAATATAATACATGTATGAATAAATACATTCAACTGTATTTATGAAAGCCACTTTGATAATTTTATTAATCCATAATAAAGCTAAATCTCTGGTAAAAAATATATTTAGAAAATTTGTTTTGTTAATATTCATTAGCACTTTTGTTATCTTAATTCATAAGAAAATGTTAGACAACTTGTGATGAAATGAATTACCTAGGCAAAACCTTTCGTTCACAAAATGTTTTAAAAATAATACAAGTAGACATTTTATATAATGTGCATGAGAACTTCATAATATGGAGTTCTCATGTAGTTTAGAAATAATACACGAGTTTTACGAAAATATGTCTCATTTTTAATCATCCAAAGGCTATTTTTAGTAAATTTTTGTCTTTAACTTTAAATGCACTCATGTAATCTGACAACACAAAGCGCACAAATTTTAACTCGGATGTCTTAAGTCACACAATATTAATATCAGAAAGGAATTTGAGTAAATTTCTTCCCGTAATATATCTATGTTAGATTTGAAATGCCACATGAAAAGCGCAAATCCAGAAGCACATCTGTTTCAAAACGAAGGGAAAAAAGTGAATTTAAAGAAATTATTGTAATTGTGATTAATTCAAAGAACTGTGAATGGAATAAAAAATTTTTCGTTGAAAGAACAAATGGCGAGTTTTGCTTGATCTCTCTCTGAATGGAACAGAAAAGACTGTTTATTTTTAACGCTAATCATTGAAAGAGAAAATAAGTGGAAAGAACAGGTTCCTGAAGAAAGCCTTAGAATAAGGTACTCCTCTTTCAAAAGAATATGTGACTCTTTTTTACTATTAGATATATAGCCTAAATGTAAAAATAGTACAGTATACAAGCTCTTTACCTCGTGGGTCCATATTTGTCATCTATCCGCACTTCCGTCTGGCAGTTCTGCGCCTGTGCAGAAAGACTCACCATGAGCTGTTCGTAACTGACGTTAGCGGAGTAATCCGTAACTAATGGGTTGAAGGAGGGAGTCAGGATGAGATGAGGATACACCGAAATTCCGGACAAGTAAGGCATCGTGGTCGGATCTGAAATAGGAACATGGCGATTGTTTGACTAATGAGCTTATTAATATTCAAATAAAATAAAGTGTCTTGAAAATAGTTAAACAATTTATAATTTATATGCACCAACGTCTCACTAGAGGAACGAAAAACATATTGGCGTTGAGCTTTGTGCAAGGGTTAGCGGTAACAAACATCGTAATTTTAACCATGGTGAATTAAGGAAGGACAATACTTTATTCTCCTAAACTGCATGCTACGCCAACTGAAGATTTCAAGGCCCATTTGAAGGCAACTTGCAGAAGCCTCCGTTTCTCTGCATGTTGGTCTTTAGTGCAAGCAGAACTAGGAAATACATCACGAGTTGACAGAAATGTCAAGACTTCTTGTCGCTCTGAGCCTCTATGCAAAAGTAAACCCCACCTACAACCCTTTTAAGTAGACAGCATATAGCATACTTGCTCAAATGCTAACTTATAACAAATAAATGGGGAATATTTTAGGGACATCATCAAGTACAGGAAAATAATTGCAAAAAACTCAAGGGGTAAATATCTTATCGTTTTATCCAAAGAGAATTTGGGTCTTCGAAACAGTTCCAAGATGGCGACCAGAGTGCGATACCCTCAATCAATATATGGACGAAGTAAAGGCAAAAGAAGTGTAATCATGGATCAAAAGTTTCGGCAACCTTTATTTCCAGAGTTAGAAGGTATCTGTGAATGCAATGCTGGCAGAAGATCAAGAAGTTTGGTTGCTCGTAGGGCTGATATCAAACTATTCGCCCGTATAATGGCACGTTAGACAAATCTTCAAAGCATCAGAAACGCTGTGTGGATGACTACCTTCAACAATGTGAAATTATGACAAGCTTTATGACGATGTTTCAGAAGACTGAGTGAGTGAGTATTTATTAACGGCGCTTTATAAAGCAACATAAGGGCTACGGGTGACGAGCCTCGTGATTTTGAACCACGGTCCAATGTCGAGTATGACACATGAGCTGGCATTTCTCTCCAAACTATCACACTATGCCAGTGGGAGGATTTTGAACCCCGACAGATAAAATGTGCATCAGTCCCTCTATGCTTAGGGGGGAGGGTCTTCAGCGGCACTAGGGCTCGAACTCATGACACGTTGACCACGAGCTCGAGACCATGTCCACTAGGCTAACGCGGTCACCATGTTTCAGAAGACATGGCTGTATTTGAACAAATTGTCCTAAAAAAAACATCACTCCTAAGAATAAGCCCTAATTTGCAGAAAAAAATTAATAAAAGACTGGTTCTTATTTCCAGGGATTATTTAATAAAAGTGTTATTTAAGTTACAGCTTAACTTATATTATTAAACAAATATAAGTTAAGCTGTACTTTTCCTAAAGGAATAGAGATAATGCAAATACAAAACAATTATCCACGGGTTTATCTTCAGTAAAAAATTCTCAAGCCATTATAAGTTAAGTAAAACGTTTTATTAAGTCTTTTATCTCAACTAATAAAATAAATATAGGCAGCATATTCATAATTACAACACTATATTAAACATCAATTTTGATACGATAACCTTTACAATGTGTTTTTCTGAAATACGCTTGAAAGGAAAGGCTTAGAACTTTAAGAAACTAAACAACAGAATACAAGCAGAAGCTAAATCTTAACAACGTTCTTCGAATTAAAATGAAGTATGTTCTCGTTTAATCATTATCACACTCATTATCCGAAGCGGTTCGGAGTCATAACGATGCTTATGAAGAGTTTCTCTAACAGTAACCCCCTCCCTTTTACGCTATAACCCTTATCGATTTCCTCGGAGAAAAATATATATCGATATTGACTTTGAATCTACTTTCTTAAGTGATTTGGGTAATCAACAATTAATCGGCTCGTCGGAGATAATGATTTGGTGCCACCAAAATCGATATTAGTTCGGTATACATGTTTTTAGCTGTCTGATAAGCGAACGGTTAAATGATATAATGGAAAAATAACGCGATTTCATAGACTATTCAGTTTTAGCAGTTAACTAAAGTATACTTTAAAATGAGAGGAATGTTATTTTTAGTAACAAAATAACTATGAAGAATGAGTGTTTATTCAAATTGCAATATAAAACAACACGAGAGCTATTGGCGACATAGATATCACAATTTCGACCTTGATCAAGGGACGAATGCGACACCTTAACTGGCATTCCCCTATTCAAGCTTCCACACCACGCCAACGGGAGAACTTTGAGCCTCAACAGATTTAACGTTCTTCAGCCAATCTTCACGTTGTAACGTCCCCGAGGACGTTAGTGTGTGGGGGTTCGAGCAAACATCAGCCTGTGAGCAACTTCTATTTGAAGTCGCTCCTTCACCGTCCTGCCTACCTAAGGGTGTGGGGGGGGGGGAACAAAGCATCACCAGAAACTTCCATAATAATTATTATTTTATTACTATTCAAGCACACTAATCAACCACAAGTGAAACTACAAGAGGAGACCCTAGGAGTGATATAAAGAAAGCAATCTACTCTAAGTAAACAAGCGCAAGTAATCCGTTTAATTTAATTTAATCTAATCAATCATAGATTATTAATTCTCAATCCACTAATTTATTACAGGGACAAACTCCGATCTTAACTCAAGTTGTGATAATGAATTTAATCTCACCTACGTATCTCCACAACAGTTCTTCTGCTCCTTCTATCTTACAATTACAAAACCTTGACTTTATATAGTCAAACTAATCTCCATATCAGGAGAATTAACGCGAATGCTAGCCCCAAAGTTTCCCCAAGAGGATTAATAAGAAGGTCGCGTACAGATCCGTCACAAGCCATAATAATTTAAACAAAATTTTATTATTACCTTCACTTAATCACACTACACAATTAAAGGTAGAGAATGCACTAAACTTTAAACCCTGAAGGGGAGCAATCGCCTAGGATTAATTTAACTATCATATAAATAAAAGCACTTTTCGGAAAACTGGAGCGCTCTTGATTCCCTTGCTTGTATTCTCTTCAGGTAACTTACGAAATTATACGACCTCCAGTCTTATTCTTATTCACACTTCAACTTCTGCTATCCACCATTATTATCTACTCCAATGCAAACGCTTAAATAGAAGTTCTCATTTGCGTAAATCTCGTCTTCTTCACCGAGAAAGTTTTTCAACTGAACTGCCAGTTAAAAAGATAAATTTTACTCAAGAGGATTAACGGAAAAATCGCGTATAGACCCGTTACAACATTGTGTCTTTAGTGGCACTAGGATTTGAACTCATGACATGTCGGCCACGAATCAGTGATCATGAGTGCAAGACTACCGCGGTCATTAGCTTTGAAGAGCAATGAGAGGGCTATGGTAATCTTCTATTCGCAACTAAGTAATCGGGAGGTTGCAAGTTCGAATCTCAGTCCATTCAAAAATAATTCAGTGCTAAATAAAGCGAAGTCTTAAAACATATACTCTTATCATGGCGTAATGTTTGAATGTTTAAAATTCTGTTCATACACCAATTTCAACAAGCGATAAAGAAACTTTGGGAGATATCAAGCTAAGCTTTGTGCATTTTTGAATGGAAAAGATTTTTTCTGTTGTTCTCAACATGATAATATGAATTCTCAATTCTTTAAAAATTCCTGATTATCAACTAAAAAAAAAGTGAATTTAAGTATTTAAAATGTTTTCACTAGCATTGTTCTGCTAATGTTTGTTCTTTAGTACTTTTTTTCGTCACGTAAAAATTGTGGACAGTTCAAATTAAACGTGTATTACTTTTTAATTTTTCATGAAAATGCATCGATTTAAAAAGGCAGGTTAGTGTTTGTATTTTAACGATACACAAAGGATGTAGGATAAATGTGATTTGTGAAAAATAAGCTTTTGACTGAAAAAGTATCGCAAGAGAAGTTAATTATCATTAACAGAAAAATTATTTATCTCTGTTATTTTTCAATCTCCGAGTAGTCATCTTATTTTTTAGTTTAGATACTTATTATGTATCAATAGCTCTTCATTTATGCAAAATTCATTATTATCAAAATGATGTTTTTGCATATTTAAAATTCTTCCTGTGACTTAAATTTTACTTTAAAGCCTCCTAATTTTGAAGTTATATTTTTATTGCCAAACAAAAGACATCACAAGTGTAATTTAATTACTTTAATAATCTACTTTAAAACCCACATCTGAAAGAATACTGAAAAGTTTTTGGATTCTTATTTCAAATAAGTAAAAAATATATTTTCCTTAAATATTTGTATTGCTCAAACATTTGTGAAAAAATTATGAAAACACGTTATTTTTACATTTTTAATCTCTCTCTCTCTCTCTCTCTCTCTCACACACACACACACACACACACACACACACACACACACACACACACACACACACACACACACACACACACACACACACACACACACACACACACACACCACACCACACACACACACACACACACACACACACACACACACACACACACACACACACACACACACACACACACACACACACACACACACACACACACACACACACACACACACGATTTGACAACTCTAAAAGATATAAATAGTTTATTAGAAACTTTTGCCAATGATGTGAACATACATCCAGGTTCATTCACAGCAAATTCTAGCGAAGATCCAACAAAAATTGTACATTTTATCATTTTAATTGACACTCAATTCCCTTGAATTTGTAACGGGTTCTATTCAAGTTTTTCTACTGATCGTATTGGGGAAACTATTCTTTAACTGTGATTTTAGTTTAAAAACCACTTTCCGTAGAGATGACTTGGTTTTATGCAAATGTAAATACTATTTAAACCTTGTCGTTTAGATGTGAGAGTTAAAGGTTGATCGTTAATCGATAATCATGAAATCTAAGAATAAGAAAAAGGGAATTGTGACTGGGAAGCCACATGGTCTGAAATTAATATTCCTCTTAGAATCTTATATGTTAGATTAAGTATCAGGATTTTAGATTGCTCCCAAGGTTAGGCAATAAAGTTGTATATCATTTATAAAGTGTTAGAGCTAGAATAAAAGTAGCTATTTTTAAGATCATGTCTGCTTCTACCCCTAACCTCTTACACCCGCGACAAATTTTTATTAAGATGAATATCATTTAAACTAAACAAACATAATGATTCAGAGATAATAATTTCAAATATAATTTCTTCATCTTGTTTTTTGCATTATCACTACATTAATCTTTTGTCTTACAGATCATAATGTAAATATCCCATCCACAAAAGGTGGTGATTCACAACTCTCAAACATGAAGGGGGAGGGAAACTTTTACACGCGGACTTATAATATCAACATCAATACAATAAGACCTGATTATAGATTCAGGTTATAGAATTGCTCCGCGGGAAGATGCGGCTGATTTCCCAACTTCGAACCAACATCAAATGGTGAAGACAATACCTGAATTATAACCTTATATTGATTTCCACACTATATTAAGACTACGAGGTCTTGTTAAATTTAACCACGTGGAAACCCTAATTATCTCATACGACGATATTGGGAGAAAGCAGGCTTGGAACGGAATTTGAATAGATTAAAAGGTCATTATTTAGGAAGTCTATTTATCCTTTGATCCATTGTAGAAAGTAAACAAAGCTGAACTTAAAATCTTTTCAAAATCAATTAAAAATACTGTGGAAAGATCATAGAGCTCCTCTAATCCTATTAGATAATCCTAATACTATTTAAGTCTTTAATTATTGATAGGGGGGGGGGGTGTAATGCCCAAAAATTATTTCGAAGTTAATTAATATTAATTAAAAAAATATTTAAAAGTTTTTAGAAATATCTCGTATTTACCACTTGTATGTAAAAGATTAGTTCGGTAAAATTATGGAATCTCTAATTTAGGTAATAGAATATTCGATCGGCAAATTAGCTTAAGTGCTTAGGATTTTACTGATAAGCTCGAGTGGCTTTGATAAAGCTGGTGGGAATGAATCAGGATGCAGAGAGAATGAACTTCTGGTAAAATGAAATTTTAGTTTGGGAAATGAAAGCTTTTAGAATTTGTTTTGCTGGGAACAGGTAAATGGATTTTAATTTCTTGAACAGATAATATTTTAGGTTAATACAGAATTTTATTGCAATTTTCTAGAAAGTCGTTTTAATGACAGAAAAACTATAAATGATTATTATCATTTTTCTTATAAAAAAAGGATGCTTTTTAGAGCATTTAAAAGTAAACAAAAATAGTTTTTAAAATAAAAAATCTGATGAGCAAAATAGAAATATTAAAAACATAGAGTTGAAAATAATAGGATAAAAAAATTAAGACAAAAAAATGCTCTCAAGAATAAAAAATTTAAAAAAATTGATTAAAAATTATAAAATAATGAAAATTTTAATTTATTTAGAGCGTTTCTTTTAGTATTTTAAAAAAGCGCTTACAAATTCTTTTTGATTTTCAGAACTATGCCAGAAATGTATTTAAAAAAAACTAAAAACCAATTTTTTTGAAAACCATTTCTATTGAAATTATTTTATACTTTTTAGTGGTTGACGTACTTCAAAATGTATGATCCAAAATTGCAATTATTTTGAAAACCTTTTTCAATATCCCACACAATGGAGTTCATTTATTAAGTATATATACGAAATAAATTTTAACGTATTCGAAAAAAGAAAATCCACTAGCACAAAAGCAGTAGTATTTTTTCTGATATAGAATCAAGACTTAATTATAAAATACTTAATTAATTGATAAATAAGTTTTAAAAATATCAAATCATTGTATTTTAACCGGGAAATATGCAACTGTAGAAGATTTCAAGCATAACATAATGAAGTAAAAAAAAAAATCATTTTTTAAAAAAATCCATCCATTTAAAAAAAAGACATTTTTTTTTATTATTCATCCATTTAGCAAGTAAAGATTTATTCATATTTATATAGCTATTCGTAGCAAAAAATTCATAACAATTGCAAATAGAAGAATTAATAATAGAAGAATATAAGAATACACGTTTTTTTTAAGTATATAAATGCTCATCTATACATCATTTTCTAAATAAAAAAATGAAAATTTTACAAATTATTAATGTGTACATCTACTTACTGATTAAATTATATTCTTTAATTTAAAAAGTAAATGTATTCATGTTTCGAATTTAAAAGTAGTTCTGCACAACTAATACATTCAGAATAATATCGTTTGGAGAATTACAGTACATGTTATCTCGCATCAAGAGCTAATCATGTGACTTCTGCAATTCCATCTGGCTGCCAACTAGGGTTAGGCTATCACACAAGCCGATCGTTACCCATTCAGATGGTCGCAGTCGCAAACTGGTAATCTTAATTCAACGCAACGTGTTAATCCATTGATCATTACAAAATGTACACAACTGATCATTACAATGGTAGTGGAGATCATTTCGAACTGGAGGAGCCTTTACATCATGTCAGACTGAATTCCACAGTATATCAGATGCAAATATTTGATTCTACAGTTCGTGAATTTTACTTTTATAGCGAGTACGTGTTTTGTAGAATTAATTAGATAAAATGTGGGGAAGTAATTAGTAATGTTAAAGCTACCATTCTAAAAGCTGTGATTATAAGATAACTTTTTTTTCACTTTTGGTGGATTTAAGATGACAAACTACGTTCGGAACCGTGATTTTGAAAAAGCGTATAAATAAATAATTTTTTTTTGGTATTAAGAGCCAGATGAATAAGAGAATATACACATAATTGTTTTAAGAATATTATTACAAGACAAAATTATTTAAATGCAATTCTTTTATCAAAAAAAAATGAAGAACGAACTATATAATTTTAAAACATTAAGATCGAATGAAATAATAATCAGTGTTTGTTGTTAAGTTTTTATATTTTTTGATAAATTAAAATCAGTAGCCCAACAGAAAATATTTTATCTCCCCCTGAAAAATCAGACTTTGGGCCGCCTGGAATCCTGGACCAACTGACTGATTAAAATATGAATACACAAATCCACTCCTAAATTACACATTTCAAAAATCTTATTCAACTCCGGTATAGAAGTACTGCAGCTATATATGGGTAAAATTATATTATTATGGAACTATTTTTCATAAGAGGAGAATGTTTTAAAAATGTCATTCTTCTTTTTATGCTAAAGAATTACACCTTTAAATAAACAAAGAATAAGTTTTCTGAAAACTTATTCATTAATATGTGTATTATCTTGGTTTATTTATATATATAAACAAGAATAAGAAACATAGAAAAACAAAAATAAAAACAAACTAAAATTGTGAGATCACCATTCTTTTATTCAAAATTTTTGAATCGCGTTTTTCGAAACAGTTTTTTCATGTGTGGCTGCCATATTGACAAACTTTTGCAAAAACAAAAGGTTGACATTGTACGTATTTGAATTGACTTATATTTCCCCCAAATTCTAAAATTATTATTTTCATTCGTTTGTAAAGTATATAAAATTGAATTTGAGGAAAGGTTATAGATATTTTACGTTTAGCATTTAAATTAATCCACTATTTTTTAAATCAGAAAAATAGCAATTTGGCGGTGAAATCGATCGCCAAGTTCCCAAATCAGAATTAGTCACTCATTTGAGTTTTAAAAATTAATTAGCAGACGATACATATACGCGATACAAGTAAAGAACAAAATTAGAATAAAACAAAACACTTCCCTACATTTTTATCAATAAATAACAAAGTATTAAGTATAATTTGTTATGCGATATTGACGGCAAATAATAGCTGACACGAATAAAATAAATTTAAAGCATTAATAAAATAAGTGAAATCCTTAGAAGAGAAATAATACGATTATTAAAGACAGATTTCTCTTAGCAAAGGATTTTAAATTTCCTGTAAGTTTACGGTTTTACGGTAAGGTGTTACATAGAATTCTGTGTCTGAGCTAATTATTCTAACAAATAGTATTTTTAAAGGATTTGTCTTCTACCTCACGTATACATTTTTTAAACTTATTTGATTCTCATTAGCTTTTACAAATCCACTTTAAATTTCATCCTTATTTATTAATTTCGCTGACGAGTTCGAAAGGACTGAGTTGTAACAGGAATAAATCTGGATGAAAATTCGAGGTGTGGAAACTTGTTAATTTATTTTGATGTTATAATTTAATTGTAAATCAGCTCTGCTTTTAAAAGTGTATTTCAAGTGTTCCTAGAATACGTGTTTTGATGAAATGAGTGTTTTAAATTATTAATTATTTTACGATTAATAATGCTTAAAGAAAAGTCTGAAAAAATTCTTTTGAGCAAATACACGTTTTTTAAAAAATAATGTGCTATTAGAATTATTAGTAATAAAATATAAAAACATATCATTATCATAAATTATATTATTACTGTATTGATATTTATTTAATGCAGGTATAGGTTTTTGAGTTTAACTTAAAGTTTACTTTTATCTGTGCATATCATATTAATTAATATTCGAAAGTAATAAATATAACACTTTTTTATTAAAAAAAAGTTTTGAATCTTACCGTCACTACAGCTGGGTAGAAAAGGCTCTGTAAAAGAGAAATGTATTGGTAAGTATATGAAAGCTATAATATATATATATATATATATATATATATATATATAAATTAAATAGAAAATAAAAAATAGAACATAAACATAGAACATACCTTTAGAATCAGAAAATCGTCCAAAATTCCAGTGTTTGACTGGCTCTGAGAAGTTACTTTTCCTACTAGAATGAAGTATAAATAATTTTCATTATTATTAATAAGAAGTTTCTGCAATAACAAAATAAACTTTCAACTATTCATTTGAAACTTCAATTTACAATTCATGAATATTTCTTCCACACGACAGGAGCAACTTATTTAAAAATACATGTATATTCAGAAATACATACACTACGTGACATTAAAAATGCAACACCAAAAAAGAATGGCCAGAAAATTACACCAATTTCACAATAGAGGCACCTCATCAAGTAATATAAGCGAAGTGAAATGCGCTGCTCTCTAACACAGGTTAAGAAGAACATAAGGGAATGAGATTGCACATAATGGACAATATCCGTGTCATTATTTCTGCTAATGAAATCGTTTTTTTTCTTGTCTCAGAGGATACGTTTAACAGAAAATATCAGGCCAATGGAAGCTCTTTCAGCAGACAGACGATTTTGTGAGGCCAAGGACTGAGAAGGGTTGGTAGGTCCATAAGCCGAATCTCAATCGACACAAGCATAGACACATTCACGGTGCACCTTCTGTGGCAAAGATGGTTGGAACAAGGAATTTTACAGGAACTGGTAAAATAAGAACGACATCAGCTCTTGGGGATCAACACACCCACCCTTAAGTGGTTTCAGACCTTCAAATCGTTTTGCAGCATGTACAGTAACATTTCCTATCGACTAAAACCATCAGCCATCGATTGGATGCTAGTGAGCTGCACTTATAGCGACCATTAAGACTGCCATTGACCCAAAGTTCAGACGACTTCGCTTACAATGGTGCAGTGATTTGAGTGACGTGGACTCCGGAATGGGACAGGATCAAGTACCCAGACGCTTAATAGGTCAAAGCCAGGTTCATCTGTTGAAACACGGAAAAATGCAGCATCACGATGTGGAGCACAATCACAAACTATAGCACAGATAACCTCTGGTTCGTATTCAGAGAATTTCAGTGACTCAACGATATGTGCATAATGTTCTGCGACAGGTGATCTCCCCTGATTTCAGGGGGTGACTAATTCCTTTTATCAGAAAAATAATGCCCAACACCACTGCTCACTGCATGCATCAGCTAACGTGCTCATCAAGTACAAATGCCTCTTATTTTCCCATGACCTCTCATACATCGAACTTACCAGGGATGTGATTGGACACCGTTTTCATATCTTGCTCATATCTTTCAGAAGATGAATTCTGGCAACCGGTTGACAGGGAACGAACAGCCATCCTTCAGGACACCATCCGTATCTCATCGATCCTGAGCTCAGACGTGTTGCTTTGCACTATCCACGGTGGTACTTCAATCTACTGAGCTGACGTTGTTCTCTCTCTGTGTTACGAGTACTATTTTAAAATTAACATAACTCGTTGTTCTCTGCTGTCTCTCTCCGATTAATGTTTGTTCGCTTTCTGCCCACTCATTCTAAGCGTTACATTTTAATATCACGAAGTGCATAAATATTGCGATAAAATGGCAACATTTAAATACAAGAAACAAAGGTAATTTCTGGCAAATATTAGCTTTTGTGTAAAAATACATCGTAGTTTTTTGTGTGAAAATACGTTGACATTTTGTTATTTCTAGAGAGAGATAGAGAAAGAGAGAGAGAGAGAGAGTGGAAGCCCAAGGCCGGGTGGTAGCATATCGCGCTTCCACACCACTGGGGGTCTCGTTTCAAATTGTCAGCCTGATCGGGACAACTGCTGATGTACCTCAGAGCCCAAGGTCACGTGTACTGAGATGGGCCCTCATGGGCTGTTGCGCCACTGAGTTTAGTTTAGCTTAGATAGTAAGTAAGTGAGAGTTTTTTTACATGGCTTTATAAAGCAACACAAAGGCTATTGGCGACGAACCTCGTAATTTTGAGCTTTGGTCAAATGAGAAGGACTACACCTGAGCTCTGTCAGAATCTTCTCTAAATTACCACATCATGCCAAGGGGAGAACTTTGATTTAGATAGATTTAACACACACCACCCTCTACACGGCGGGTCTTCAGTGGCATCAGGGAACGAAACCATAACATGCCAGCTACGAGTTTGTGACCATGACCACTAGGCTACCACGGTCCTTCAAATAGAAAAAAGCCTAAGGATAAATTTGTTGTGTTTTTGCTATTGACTAGAAAGATGTATATAACCAATATTATAACTAATATGCATTATATTATAAGATTACATGCAATATTAATTTTATTTTTGAAAGTGTTCCAATTCATTTCTTATGAATTCTTATGATTTACAGCAAACCTTTCTCTAGTGATTGGTAAACAAACACCAAACCTGAGCTCAACAGAATAAATTGAACGAATATTAACTATTCTCATAAACAAAAAAATTACATTTTCTACATCGTATCATTTATACCCTGTAAAAAATCCCCATCAAATGCGCGAGTTATTTATTACAGCATTCTTTACAAAATAATAATGCTCAAATATTTCCAAGAGAAGGAAAACAACATCTCATCTCTGGTTCTTTAATAAATTGCTTTGAAATAAGCAAGGGGAAATATATACTCTAAGTAATTGAAATCTTTTAGAGATGCATATCCAAGGCTTTCATTTTTCCTATTTATCAGTTCATTACCCTAACTGGAGAAAGCTGACAAACAAATTGTTTTCCGTTCATTGATTAAGGAGAGGAGATGCGAAATAGAATGAAAGAGTAATTATAAAAGAATGCTAAAACGTTCTTTGGGAGCTTTTTGAGACGAATATTTAAGCCTGAGAAAAGAGATTGTATGTACGTATTTTTTACACATGGCTTGAAAAGGACAACTTGTTAGATAGCGGTCCCATTAGGTTATTACAGAATAATGGAGTACTGCAGTGTCACTTAACATTCATTCAAGGGTTTTAAAGTGATTGAGATGTTTTTTATATTTTTGTGAGGAAGGATTTAAGAATCTGTAGGAAATGTGATGCCTTTTATTGATATATACATGTTTTTTTTTTGCATTGCGGAATATTAAATACTTGAGAAGTTCATTTATTTAAAATATAAGCTACTTAAAAGTTATTTGATCTTTAGGAATATTTATTCATAGTTATTTTTTTCCATATTGGTGACATTATGTACTACAGCATTCATTTTGGCGAGATTGCATAAAATCGCACGAATTCTATAAACGAAAAATGTGACAGGAATGGGGAACGCAAAGTCAAAAAATACTACGTGAATAATAGTAAATAATTATAAATAAATATAAAATATAAATAAAAAATAATTATTTAATTTATTTTTATTTTCTTATTAATTTTATATTATATTATTATTACTTTATTATTTTAATAACATAATAATAATAATCACATACATAATTTTGCTATTAAAATCACAGATTTTAAATTTAGTATTCGAGCTCGCCATATAAAAGAATGATTAGTCTGATCTGAATGCGATCAAGTTTGAAGATGCCGCGTGCAAGTCCATGTTATTACCAATCAGGAATTAAAGGGGAGTGAGATAGTACCAGAAGAGGGAGATTTACGAGAGACCAGCGATAGAATAAAAGCAAACTTTTGCTTGGTCATTTTTAATGAATTGTGGATTACGTCGTAAAGTGCCTAGCCTACGACTGTTTTTCCAAGTGTCCGGCAGCTATGTGTGGAAACTTGTTTACCTATAGATACAATAGGCATGTGTTAATTTAAGACCAAAAATTGTAAATAAAAAGTAATTTTACTAAACTGTGTGATTCCTCTCCATATCTAGAAATGCAAGTAAACCTAGAGTCACTAAGTTGCAACATCCATTCGTTAAAGAAAGAGATAGAAATATTTAATGTTAAATTTTCACGAGAATTAATGCTTAGAAGAAAGTTTTAATTTAATTATAAAACATTAACTATAAATTTGAAATCTGTTTTACGTTTGAAAGCAATAGGAATTATGAATAGGAATTAAACTAAACTAAAAAACTGAAACTTTATTTTTTTTTTTGTATTTCAAATCCTAGATTTAATATATGAAACAATTTTTTAAGTTAAGATATGTGTAGGAATATCTTCAAAAATATAAATTATGTTTTTCGTTCAGTTAAATAACAAAATAAGACAGTTTCTCAGAAAACAAAAAGTATAATTGTCTTATAATTTGATTAATAGTACAATTCTATAAGTAAAACTAATTTTATTTGTGCTGAATCAATCAAATAATCAATTAAACAAAGGAACAAATTATTGAACTAAGATACTTAATGTATTATACTTACCAGCAGCCTCCTAATTTCATATCTTCTTTGACGTAATTTTCATATGAATTTTGAGGACCATAAAATTTTTCCAAGTTCATCACTAGTTGTCGCAAATGAGCTGTTTTGTATGGAGAGGTAACGCTGGAAAAAAAACACGTTTACTTTATTTTTTACGGAAATACAACTAAATGTTCAGCTATTTTTAATTTGAATATTATATTTGTTTTTGTTTCCAACCAACTTTATCAAGTAACAGATTAAGATTTCTAATCCCATTTGTAGTAGTTACGTGTTTTCTTTTGAACCTAGATTCCTTGGTGGAATGCACAAATACTATATGGTTTATAAAATTTATATACAGGTTTTAAATCTCAGAAATGGTAAATTCAGAATGTTCTGTTACTACTTTTTGCCAGTGGACTTTTAATCATATCAATTGGAATAAAATGATTTATTGATGTTTTAGCTTTGAAAAGCCTAGTCTGAAATATTTGTATTCTGTGTGTGAGAGGGACATTAAATAATCTTTATTGTTTCAAAAGATTTTTTGACATCAATTTCTTAAGAAATATATACATTTTGGTTCTATTTTATGTGCAACTATAATACATCGAAAATTTATTACATTTGCTAAAAGAGACATCACAATTTCGATGCAAGCTATGGTACTGTGATTTTTGTTTGATAATCGAGTTAATATTGCTTGTATTACAGAATGAATGAATTTTTTTAAAAAAAATTTCAATTAACGATTTTATTTGCGTATATATTTTATAAAAATTAGTTACATTTTCTTAATTAGTTATTTTTAAGTTCTGTATGTTTTTAAAAATATCATGTATGTACATAGGTTCTAAGCGTTTGGGAGATGAAAATGTTCAGTTAAACTGCCTTCATATTAAAGCCAAATAACATGATAACCAGAATTATTTACGAATAAAACGTGTGGATACACTGCATATAAATGCATGATTCTTCTGTGATAATGCAACACATGATGGAAAAGGGGAGTATATAGACATATAAAATGATGTAACATGAAAACTACGCAGGTGCGAGACATTCTTGTATGAGTTCGATGTAAGAATGGGATGGTGCATGTCAAGTTTACAGAGAGGATGAAACTGAAGGCTGTACATGCCGTCGAGGATGTTAGAATTTCAGGGAAGGAGAGAGAGTTGTGAAGATCAGACTCTCTAGATGAGGAAGTTCTTCTCTTTTTAGAGAAGACGCTCTTGATTAAACCTTAAGAAAAGGCCAAATGATATCATACCAGAACTAGCCAGATGTTTTAACTTTTAACGGAAACCAATCAAAAGACTTCTAGGTTTCAAAAGAAAGTTAAATTGTAAAATTCCACATCAGCTTTTCGCTGATCAATGGAACCGGTGAATCGTTACTAGTATTTATTCCCTTGCTTTCTTATATCAAACATGAACCATCTTTGAAAGGGATTGTAACAAAAGATGAAAAGTGTGTTATGTACCGTAAGATAAAGGGTCAACGAACTGTGTGGCGACCTTTAGAACTGCTTGCATCGACGTCGAAATCAGAGCTTCATCACAGGAATGTTTTCTTGAGTATATGATGAGATGTGCAAGGGATCATTAACAGTGAAAAACGATAGGTATATTGTTTTCCTGCAGTAGTATGTTGCTTGTGGGAAATTGAGTTTTACAAGGAAAATGCATTTCCCAGCATGAACTCGAATAATATGGCAATCATAGAAGAAGCCAACAGGGTTACCAGATTGATAATTTTATCACCCTTGGCAACAGATTTAGCGAGAATAAAAACACTAATCGAGTTTTTTAAAATTTTTTATCAGGAACAGCTCAAGTCCTTTGGTGAAACAGTCCATCACGACGAGAATGTTCTTATTTATATCTGTAGTTTGAGGCAAAGGACCCAAGAGAGAAGAGAATACAAGGCAACTTACTACACTGAAATGTTTGATGCACCTTTTCAACGAATTGCACGCGACATTCTGGGTTCATTGCCTCGAACTATAGACGGAAATAAGTACATCCTCGTCGTGATGTACTATTTCCCCAAATGGCCTGAAGTTTACGCAATTCTCTATCAGGAAACAACCACGATTAATGATGTTCTTACTCTCGATAAATTTATCACCAAATCGGTCGCGAAGAGCGTTGAGGTTCATAAAGTTTGGCTCACAACTTCTATAGGGTTGCCTTAATAGTATTCAAGTTCATGCTGGGAAACGCACTATCCCTGTAAAACTCAATTTTCCACAAGCAGTATGTCATTGCAAAGAAAACAATATTCTTCGCGTGTTTCATAGGAAGCTCATGCCACTTAACCAAACTATTAATGCCACTTTCTACTATCCTCTGTTGGAACAGATTGGCCCACCATCCCTATTCTCCTAACTAAGCACTTCTTGCGTTGGCCAACTCTTTAAGCAGGAAAATCTTTGCAGATTTTGATGATGCGAAAACTATCTTCCGGAAATTCTTTCACTCACATTCAAGAATTTTTCGCCAAAGCAGAGTTCAACTCCAAACAAAAAGAGGACAGTAAATCATAGATGATAATGGTAAACAAGTACGATCTTACATACAATTTTTTTACATTTCTTCCTCATCATAAGAAATAGGTTGAACTTTCGAAATAATAAATAACATAATTTTTATAAATATTCGATAATCTGAAAAAAAAAATTACAGCTTTTAAAAATATTTTGGTCAAAAGGCAATTTTAGGTATTTATATGAAAAAAAAAAATTTAAGAAACCGCTTATACTGAATACGGAGAAAAAACTTTACTTTATTTGATAATATTTTGTATTACATAATTTTCAACCTAGAAAAAAATAAATAAGTCTATACATAAAGATATATTATTATTATAATTTCGAAAATCAAATTGTTTCCACTTTGCGATTGTTTTCAATTGAAAATATTCTTATTTATTTGCATATTAATTAAAATAACTATAGAATTAGTTTAAATTCTTATGCTTCTGAATATATTACATAGTCGTTAAGAAATCAATGTATACATTTTCGTTGAAACAATGTAAAATATTTTTATAAAACTTACTTTTCCCCATTAGATTTCATTTGTTCGTTCAAATATTCCTGAATTTCATCTACGACTGGCCCGTAAATGTCACCTTGGACGGATGGGTATAGCTGACAAGATAAAAATGTTAAATCTTATAATAATGGTTTATAATTATAAGCATTGAAGTCATAAAAATCGTTTAAAAACTATTTGTTTATTATGAGTATCCATCGAAACAATAAGTAGTTTATCGAATCCTGATCAGTTTTAAGATGGAAAACCAACAATACTACTATTGTACATTTTGAAATTTATTTTTCAAATTATATACATCAACATTTCTGCTTAATTCACTGTACTTAGCATTTCTTTATTTCTTGTTTCTCTACAAATATTTTTATTACTACAGTGCTCATTGTACAATACAATGACGATGGAGATATTTTAAAGTTCGATTAAAATGAACATGCTATGCTGCTGTTACTTCTTATTCCATTTAACTGAAGTCTGTCAGTCCAATTTGTGTTAACTCAAATTACTATTTCTGTTTTTGAAAATTGGTGCAGTATGACTAAAAAAATTTAGAGTTATACTGTAAAAATGTGTAATGAATTAAATATTTATTTCTTATACTGTTTGTTATATGTGGGTCTTTTGAGCAGAAATTCACCAAAAAAGGGAATTAGTCTCCTGCAAACTGGTGATAATGTTTCTGTGGCTAAGATAGATGTTTGTGAACATTTTGAATATTGTGTACTTTTAGAAGTAAATAATTGGTCATTTTATGCAACTTGTAATATTTTGTTATAGATATGGGAAATGGTAATTCTACATCTTTATTTAAAACTTTTGGAGCCATTTAGAATACTACATTTTAGATAGTTATGTAGAGACTACACATTATCATATAAAAATGTTAATATTATTAAAAGAATTATCTAGAATTCTGTTGATTGTACTCAAATTTGTTAATTCTAACTATATCCTTTTGTAAAGAAATAACGTACAACGTTTATTGGAATACATTAACACATCAACAAAAATATCAGTATTTTTCATGAATATGATTAAGCTCGAAACAAGCAATTTTGTTACTAATATACTCGTAAAGTGTGACGAATAGCAGACGATTTAATAACAAGAAAAAAAGAAGCTTTAATTTTTTATTTTTAGAAACCCGAAGAAACAAATACTTTCAATTCTTTGATAATTAAAAACAAAGAATTTTTATCCCTATGTTGGAAAATTCTTATTTTCGCGAAGCTTTTCATTTGGTACAAGTTCCAAAACAAAGGAAAACAAAAACGTAGAAAAAGAATTTCAGAATTGCGAAAAACATTTGTTTATACAGACCACTCCTTAAAATTAGTTCTTGAAGTCATAAGAAAAATAATCCCAATAACTCTGAGACTAATATTGGTAGCACTGAGAAGAAAGACAATAATAACTTATCTATAGATCAGTTCCTTGCGAATATATTCCCTATTATTTCATACGCTTTAGATGATTTTAAGAAATATTTCTATTTTGTTTTCAATTAAATTTAGGTACATAAAAACTTTTGTTTTTGTAAATTTCACTTTTCAATAGAAGCGATAAATAACGAAATGAATATTCAGTTTAAGAGTATCATTACAATAAATGAATGAATATAACAAATAAAATAGAAGGTAGTGACTTTTCGCTACAATTACTGATTGCAAAAAAGAGAGCGAAGAATCCCTACATACTCTTAGCTAGGGAAAAACAATGAGAAGAGAAATAGGGATCCTATAATAGAATGAACAAATGAAGAGAAATAGCAGCTATTTTTATAAATTACGTAGGTAGGGATAAACTTGGCGTCACCTAGTCGCAGAGAAACGTAAATATATGCTACGTATTTAGATATTTTTCTAGAAATATGAAATAAATCAAAACACGGAGTTTAATCATATTAATGCAAGAATAAAATGAGATCAGTGTTTAGTAAAATGATATTCGTAATTAAGGAACAAAGAAAAATATGTAAGGTAAGAATTTTAATTAATAATAAGTGATGTTGTTATATATATAAAGTATAAAATTATTCTTTTGTAGGGACAATTTAAAAACAGAAAATATTTTTAATCGGTAAGAGTTAAAAAAAAACCAATTTTTAAGGGGAAATGCTTTTTTGAATACACCAATTAAAGCACTATATTCAAAATTCTTTAATAATTTTTAAAAATAAAATCGAGTCTACATGATAAAAAAGCGAAATGTTAATGTTTTGAAATTCAAAATACATTCTTTAAGCATTTAAAAGTTAAAGAGCATTCATTTATTGAAATGCCAGTAAATAAAAATAGGAATTGAACATTTATGTCCCAACATAGCATTGAAAACTCAAAATTATTAACTCAAAAATATTTATTAAAAACTCAAAAAGGAGCTCTTCGAAAAATTGATCATAGAAAAAAATTCATTAAGATAATAATGCAGATATAAGAAGAAAAAAAACAGAGACAAAAAATTATCCAAATAATAGAAATTTTTTTTAGGCAAACTATGCTTTTGTTTTTTTATAAAAATAAGAGATTGGTTTTTAAAATTAAAAAAAACTAGCAGATAAAAAATTATGACAAACGATTTTGTATAAAAAATAAAGTTTACATAAAAGAAGTTAAAGAATTAATTAATGATGGCAGTATTTTTGTGAATGTAAATAATTCTTATATATATATTGTTTCTTGGAATCCTATTTCTTTCTTTTTTGGCCTTGTAGGTAATACAAGTTTCTCACGTATTATTTTATTTTATTTTATCATACTATATATATATAACTACTATTCATTTAACGTATAAATTATACTTACATTAGCTAATTAAGTAAATTGATCCTTTGTTCAAAAAAGTGCAATTGCGACATTTTAGTTAAAAAAGACTGAATTTTTTGTGAGGAAAATTATTTAAATTCTATACAAATAATTTTACTTCTTATACATTTTAAGAAACTATCAAGAAACAAAGAATAATCGCAAGAAAAAAAGGTAATTAGAAATTTCTCAAAGGGGGAAATAACTAAAAGCTTCACATGAAATTGATTAAGAATTGAACATTTACTTTCTTTTTACTTTTTTAAGGGTTACATGTAACTAATGTTTCAAGCAGAAGTATTTGAGTCTTTATAAGAAAGTATAAGGAAAATATTATTGCTAAAGCGTAACTTTGCTATATTACAGCACAAAATTGTGCGTGTAGGAACATTTAAAATAAAAATTTACGAAGATGGGTTACAAAAGAATTCTTAAAATAAAGGATATGTAACCAATTAAATAATATAACCAATAAAGTAATATAATTTTCTTTTAAGTTTGAAATTAAAATAAAAAGTTAATATTTTGCTTTTAAATATGAGTTTTAAGCAACAAAATAACTTTTGTTATTAACACATTAAATAATGAAATAAAATATAATAAAAATATACATAAGTTTTTCCCTTGGCCATTTTCGTTAAATCTGCATTATATATAAAAATTAACATCAAATTACTGTATACAACAAAATATGACTAAAAATACCATTCATCATAGAGACGTACAATGTAATTCAATATTTATCTAAAAATGCGAATTAAACTATTTTATTTTAACTTTTTTGTAGAAAATTTCTAACACTTTTTAATAGTTCCATCGATATGAAAATATGTAAAGAATAAAGTAAATAATAAAGCAAAACTTTCTCTTGCGAAAACTACATAAAACATTTTAAATGTAATTTCGTAATAAGGTATTTATTAAAATAATTAGCATAAATAATAAAGTTAAAAAAATCAAATGATAATATACAGTTTTATATAAAATACATATGATGTAAGAAAATCAACGTTTTTTACTTTTTACATTTAAGTCAGTGTATTTTACATTTGAATATCAAAGTCTCTATTGTATTCTAGTTCTTTGATGTACCTTTTTACTCTTTTAGAGAGGTAGGAGATATAAATGGGATATAAAGTATTTTTTCTTTTCTTTTTTTGTTGAATATACAATTTAATAAGAAATGAGCTTCATTCTTGGAAAAAGATAAAAAATGTAAGCTAATTTTACTTACGCATAAAGATAAGTTAACATTTAAAATTGTTTTGACAGAGAATACAAAAACACGTACCTAACAAATTTTATGGACAAAAATAGTATTCTAAAACTAAAAGTGATTTATGTAGACAAGATTAAGTGCTGTCTAATTAATATAAGAAAATTTTTGACAACTTGCAAAATTTAGAGAGATATGAAACAAAAATAGTGTGCGTGAAACTGGACCTAGATCAGCGATTCTCAACCTGCAACCCAGCGAGCCTTTTTAAGTGGCCCGGTCATGACCCATTGCTCTGAGAAATTCACTTATTTAAGAACATTGTACTAAAAATTTGGTGGGAAATTCTTTGTCAAGAAATCAAATATATCAATTTTGCTTTTTGCTGTCGGTATCGGTACGAATTGATATTCTTTTTCTATTTGGAATGGTTACGGTTAGTGATAGCAGACAACAGTGGAGTAGTATCAATTTTATGGGTGGAACTATTTTTTAAGTTATCTTTCATATATTGCATACGAAAAATATCCGAAGAAAATAGATCGTTTCAAGAGGATTGGGAGATTGACTATTTTGTAGTGAAAAATATACATGGATCATTAATTATTTGATTTGTCCCGGTGCTGTATTTAAAAATACCAATAAACAGGAATCAATCAATGACACTTTTCCTGAAAGATCTCTTTCAAGAGGTGATAAATAGGATTTCTTGAATAATCTTTGCAACAGCAACAAGTTCTTTGTCAGTGGTAATATCACAACGGTAACAAAGGCATCCTATGAAGTTTGTTATGGTGTTGGTAATTATATGAAACCGGTTACTGATGTAGAAATTGTGAAGGAGTGTTTCTTATATATATATATATATATAAATGCTTCTAATTTAGTGTTAGCGACAAAAAACAAAAAATATAAAAATAATAATTAAAAACAGCAAAACAGGAGTTGTAATATTTTGGCCAATTTTTCACATTTTAAATTTCCAATGTTATCTTGATCTTAGAACATTTGTACCTCCCTCCCCCATTCATTCTCATTTTGCGACCCGCATGAAATAGCTGATATATGTATACGGTCCACTAGAAAAAAGGTTGAGTACCCCTGACCTAGATACATAGATTAAAAAACATTATAAAACTCTATAGTAATGTTTATTCTCCTTTCTCGTTCTCGACTACTATCTTACATAATAATACATTTTGAATAAAAATACGTATTATACAATAATTTGAAACAATATATTTTGTAACCAAACTCCTTACTATAAAATAAATTTCCATTTATATATTAACTGACCTTATTCAAATAACAAGAAAATCTGGAACTAAGAACAATTTTTAACAAAAAATCTTGTAAATTTTTCTTTACGTTGAACTCAATTACATGAAATTAAAGCCAAAAGGAAATATTTTCATTTAAAAACAAAATATAAAAAAAGATTTAATGTATTGTAAGACTGTATTTTTTAAAAATATTCTCTTATTTAAAAATGGAGAAGGGGGGGGGAGGTACTTTTTAGAGATGCTTGAGATTTTTTCCTGATGGAATTAATAAACTAAACTCTGTCCAAAACACAAAAATTAAATAAAAATCCTGAAAAATAAGAGTTTGCCACAAAAGGGGGGGGGGATTCGGATCATAATTAATATTATACTGATGTGGAACTTTCAAAATATAAATAAAAAAAACAAAAAATTATTTAAAAAATTCAATGATTTTGATGCAAATGTAAGAGTTTTTAAAAATAAAATAACTTTACAAATAAAAAATAAAAGAAATATATTATAATAAATATAAAAACTGTTAAGCCAAACGAAGAAAAGGATTAACACCATATTTTGAAATGTGCAAGTCAAGTTACACAAACGAGTACTGTTTTCACTTAAAAAAAAGATTTTTTTTTAAGAAAAGTAAAATCATATATATATATATATATATATATATATAGTCCTATTTCTAAAACTCCTTTCATTATATTTCGCTTACAAAGAAATATTTTCAAACCAAACAAGTAAGGCAAAGTACAATACTTCTTTCAGCTGAACTTTTATTGAAAATTATTTAGAAACTCTGCAAACAAATTTTAATTAGTAGGTTTTGATATTTTAATGCTTTGGGTTTTCCACTGAAAAAAAACCCAGCTTTATTTATTGAAGCTAATTAAATGTTTTGAGATAGACGGAAACTTTAATCAAGTAAAAGGATATATTTATCTTTTGAAAAATTATAAAAATATGACATTTTTTTCCCTTCTGCATTCTAGAGTATTTTAATTTTAGTTATAGAAAAGAGGAAGTTGATGTTTCAATTACTTAGAGTTTCCTTTCCTTTTTTTTTTTTTTTTTTGTGCTTTTGATGAAGGTGATATTTCCTTTCGATAACTTCGATGTGCTTTCATTTGTCTTTCAACCTTTGTCTAAAGTTTGAAAAAAAATATTTACTTAGTCATTTTGAAAAGAGAAAGTATTTTTAGGAGACACGAAAATATTACGTATAAACCGATTTTGTTACTTGATCCGTTTTTTTTTAATACAAAGATAAAAAAAATTGCAATAAGAAACTTGCTTTAAACAATTTATTTTGGAGCTTTTTAGTAAGAAGATTATTAAAGAGGAGAGGGTACTTTTTTTTAATTCTAGATTCTGAGAAAAATAATTTGCTTCATTCATGTCTTTTGTTTTACATTTTCTTCTCATAATTTTTTCATCAGGATAAGAAATAAAAATACTTCCATGAAAAGATTTCGCATAAAAAGTATTAAAAAGAAAGAAAAATTATGTTAATGAACTAAGAGAGGAAGAGTAGATTTAGTTATTTTTATGCATTCTAAGGCAGGATTTTTTACTTAAGACATATTCCAATCTAAGAAGGATGTCTAACCGAAAATATTTTAATATTTTAATTAGTGAAAGCTAACATGAATCATATAATTAACAAGGACTTTTATAAATAGAAGAACGAAACCTTTTTTAATTTTAAAATTTTTTATTAGTTAGTTATGAATATATTATGCAGGTTATTATATATATTTATAATACTTTATCTCAAGATTACTTTTTATCCCAATTATTTAAATCTAATTAAAATTAATAGTAATCCAGTTAAAACTAATTACTTGGATATATCATTGTATATTAAGGATTATAAATTACTTAGCAATATTTATGATAAAAGAGTTGATTTTAATTTTAATATTCTTAAAGTGCCATTGGGAATTCAAATTTATCCATATCTATGTATAGAAATATTATTTTTAATTACATTTATCGTAATAACGTATTAGTTAGTGATAAATTTTATACATACACTGCTGGCCACCGTAAATGCAACACCTTGAAGGATGCACGCAAATAACATGAAATTTACAACATGTATTAGCGGAGGTGAGATATGCAAATGACTAGAATTTCAGCGCAGACACACACACGCACGCCTGTGGTGCCACCTCAAAGCGCTTTTAAGGCTTGAAGATTTAAACGATTTTAAGTTCGACAATTGTGTTTTCTTGTGGCTTTTTCAAAAAACGATCAGTTATGTGTCGTAGAAAACAGCAATCAGCTTTTATCAAGTATCCGAGTTCGACAGAGGAAGGATAGTGGCCTACCGAGATTGTGGATTATCTTTCAGGGAAATCGGTAGTCGTGTTGGACGAAACCAAAGAACTGTTATGCGGATATGTGACCATTGGATGCAGGAGGGTACGACGGACCGACGTGGTCGATCGCATCCACCTCAGTACACCACTTCATGTGAGGCCAGGCAAATTGTGCGCATGGCAGTGACGGATCCCTCAGTCACATCATGAACCATAGCTCAGTACATTGAGTCTGTAACGCAACATTCAGTGTCTGCGCGTACCATTTGACGCCGTTTACAGCAGAGTGGTCTGTCCGCAAGACGTCCATTGCTTGGTCTACCCTTGACGCAGAACCACAGACGTCTCCGCCGCCAATGGTGCGATGAAAGAAGGATGTGGGCGGTAGAATGAAATGAAGTTGTCTTTATTGACGAGTCACGCATCTGTCTGCAACACCCCGATGGTCGGATTCGAGTCTGGAGACACCGTGGAGAGAGGATGCTGAACAGCTTCGTTATGCACCGCCACACTGGTCCTGCACCGGGTATTATGGTATGGGGCGGTATTGGATATCACTCTCCCACTCCTCTAGTATGCATTGCCGATACTTTAAACAGC
The DNA here is from genome assembly GCA_019973975.1 of Trichonephila clavata. Classification (NCBI taxonomy): domain Eukaryota; kingdom Metazoa; phylum Arthropoda; class Arachnida; order Araneae; family Nephilidae; genus Trichonephila; species Trichonephila clavata. The sequence goes on along the minus strand of BMAO01005068.1, from coordinate 73,918 downwards.
CAGCGCAACATCTCCGAGTTGTTGGAGCCAGTTGTCCTTCCTTACCTTCAGGGCTTGGCCACAGCCATATTTCAACAGGAAAATGCGCGACCACACGTGGCACGCATTGTCCAAAGGTTCTTCGTCAATCACCAGATTGAATTGCTTCCCTCGCCGGCTCGCTCTCCGGATCTTTCACCGATAGAAAACATGTGGTCCATGGTTGCTCAACGATTGATCCAGATTACACCCCCAGCTGCCACATCAGATAAACTTTGGCAACGTGTGGAAGCTGCTTGGTCTGCTGTACCTCAAGAACACATCCAAAGTCTGTTTGAATCAATGCCGAGGCGTGTGGCATCGGTGATCTCTAACAATGGTGGCTACTCTGGCTACTGATTCTGGCAGGAACCACACTTCACAGAAGTCTATAAATTTAATCACTGGATACTTGGTCAACGTGTTATCTACAAAATTTTTTTTGTTGTGCCATCACTTGTCTTTCTTGGTGTTGCATTTACGGTGGCCAGCAGTGTATTTAAATTTTAATAACTTTATTAAACATTGTATGTGTGTGGAACTTGGATACCCTGCTAATTTGATATACTGTTATATTCCTATCAGTTTAGTGTAAGAAATATGTAATAACAATAGAATTTTTAATTAGTTGTACTGTTAATCGATAGATGGCGCCTCATGCTAAGTAAATTAATAATAATACATTTTATTTAAAATTAATTGTATATGTCTGGGTTGTTTTTTTATTTTCTCATAAATTTTAAAACAAAATTTAGAGTTTTTTAATGTATAAATATAGACTTAATGTTATTTTATCATAACGTACTAGTTTTATGAGTAACTGATATTCTTCTATCTGTCACCCGGAAAAATGGTTATTGCTGTACTCACGTGGTAAGTCTTTTCATCTAATATTCTAGTAATTATCATAGGCTATAATATTATCGTTTTATATTAATAGATTATGGTTTTATTTGTAATAATAGTTAAACATTTCTTGACATTTCTTACTTTCCCTATGGCCCAGAGTATTGGCAAATGCAGGTGAAGGTTGGCTAGCCGCAAAACTGTTTAAACCTGCAATCCTGGTTCCTAAGGCCAGGAGTTTTCTATAGTACTACTTGGCTATCATGACTAGTTATCTTAGGTTTATAACTATTTTGTGTATATTTTTGAATTATATATATATATATATTTATAATTCACCACTTAAATTTTTTCTCTCGAGGGATTTTTTAAAATTAATAATGGTTTTGAGCATCCCAAGATTTTGCATGAAAGTTAATTTTTTAGTTTACCAACCTAATGGGAAATATACTATTAACCCCAACTTTATCTCCTAAAAAACGGCCACATTCACATTTTAGCACCCTTTTATAAGCTTCACTTGAACTCACTTTTTACCCACTTTAAGAGATCAGATTAATTTGAAATTTGGCTAACTTATCCAGGACCGATGACGATACAATAATTTAATAATTTTGTTCCATTAGTCCTGATCAGGATTAACGATTTCCCATTTTCAGACTCCATCCCGCATCTGGCGACTAATTACAGATTTGACGACTAAAAGATTAAGTTACAACTTAGTTCGATCAACTATAAAAGGGTGTTTTTTAGTTTTTTTAAACTAAAATTTGTTTCAAAACAAGAAGATACAATATTGCATTATCCGTGTATTCTGACAGTCACAGAAGTTATTACCGGAAATCGTATGATTCTAAATGCTCCCGGTTGAGGAAGCTATAAAAGCTGAGATGTCCGGAGTGATATAAGGGCGCTTTTGTGTACTGCCGCTCGTGTTTGTGTTGTGCTTTTTGTGTCGTCGTTTTATACATTTTAAAATCAATAAATGTACAACTAAATTACAAAGAAGTCTCATCCTTTCAAAATGGATGCACAACTGTATAAAATGTTTTCCCAGTAGAAGTCTTAATTCTTATGAAATAGTCTCCATTTTATTTATACTCAATTTAGATTTTCATTTATACGAGCACTGTGTGTGTGTGTGTGTGTGCATTTTCAATTCGTTAAAAAGTTTCCTAAACAGAAACAAAAAATAATTGAACGTAAAATCTTTTCAAGCTAAAATGTAATGTAATTATTTTCTTATTTCTTACTGATTTATTTGATTTTTGGAAGTTTAAAGTTTATTTATATTCTTTCTATAAATTTTACTTGAGAATAATTTGTATTAGTAATGTTGGATCTTGACAACTGAAAACGAAGAACTTTATTTGTAATTTAAAAAAAAATATCAGGAATGTTTTTTTAACATATTTATATTAAAGTTCTCGATTTTCTAGCATTTTCTTATACAATCAAAAGCCCTTCCGATAAAATTTTTTTTATCTGTTTTCACCGAAGTGTTTCAAATCGATAAGTTCTTTTTTGTTAAATCATTTACCAGATTATTTCTTATTCCACGCATTAAATAAAATAATGCTTCTTGTTTAAACTCAAGCAATGCACTTTAATTTCTGATCAACAAATTACTTTTGTTTACTCCTAGTAATTCTTTGAAGAACATAAATCCAATCAAAATTTTGTCTTGAATATGCATAAAATATTGTACTAAATACAAAAGTTACGCAAGATGTAAGTGAACTATTTCTGGTTTTGTTATTACGCGAGTATTATTGTTCCTAAATATGAAGCAAGGAATTTTTAACTTACCTGCCTAAAACCTCCAGAGTTGAGAGTTTCTCTTCTGGATTGGAGAAGAAATAAAAGATCTTGATGGCTGAGACATAGATCATGACTCACTCGACAATTTACCCCCTGAAAAAAATAATTAAAATACTTTTTCAAATAAAAAAATTATTTGAAGTTTTTTACCATATTTTTTTGGTGTAAAGATAATTCTTAGCCAAAGTTAAATCAGTAAATTTACGAATTTTGAAGTACATGTAGTACTAGAGAAATGTGAAGTTACAAAGTACGAGCTTAGTTATTTTGAAAAATATTCAGGTAACAAGAACGACTTTTGAGATGGCCCCTTACTTTCACTCCACACAATTTAAATACTTAATATTTAAAAAAATTGATATTACACGCAACATCGTACAAGGGGTGATCAAATGAAAAGGTACGAAACGACACGGTGGGTACAAATATAGACTTTATTCAAAATATACACCATAGGCCTGAGCACAACGATCCACTGATGAACAAGCCGAGGATTCCTTGTTCCCAGAATTCCTGTGGCTGTGACGAGACCCAGTCCTTCACATGTCCTTGAGTACGTCTCCGAGTTGAAGCGCTTTCCTTTCAGGTGTTTCTTCAGTGGACCAAACACATGGAAATCGCAGGGTGACATGTCCGGACTGTAGGATGGATGGTCCAACGTCTCCCATTGGAACTTGTCCAGTTCCATTTGTGTGACTCTGGAGACGTGTGGACGCGCGTTATCATGGAGCAGAACCACACCCTCCGTGAGCAGCCCCGGTCTTTTGTTCTTGATGGACCTGCGTAGGCGTCGGAGTGTCTCACAGTACACATCGGAGTTAATGCTTTTTCTGTGCTCGAGTAATTCTGTGCTCGCATCATTTGGACGCCGCTTTTTATAAGAGCCTTTGCTCTCTCCTGCGCATGCGGGCACCCGCGCATGATCCGATCCCAGTCAGAGTCTCCAATGGCATCCCGAGATGTTTCGCTACATTCTCCCTTGGCGGAATATGCAAATATTTAACTGTTTCATTTTTATGTCGTTTCGTACCTTTTCATTTGTGATCACCCCTTGTACTTTATTACACATAATGGATTCGGCTACAGCAGTGCTTCTCAAACTTTCAATATTTGCAACACAATTTTCAGTCATAATTTTCATCGCGACCCCCTCATACAACTATATATTGAATGCAATAATTATGTATACTCATGTCCATAAATTAAGGATAACGCGAGTCCAGGCAAAGAAAGAGTCAGAAGCAAAACAAAAATGTGACAATTTGTTAAGCCTTTTTATTTAACAAAAGGTAAAGAGCAAAAAAGAGGCTATATGTTTGATATCATTAATAAAAATTGCGATTTTCGCTCCTTGGAAGCAAATTACAGCCCCCCCCTCCATTTACAAAAACCAATATTACATGCTTGATATGATGGTTACTATATTGTATGTTTCCCATGAGATGAAATACAGTCCGTACAACGCCTAAACATGCTGAGTATAAAATTATCGATCTGTTCTATATATGTATGTTTTAAGAAAATTGGGTCTGAATATTAATTTCACAATTTACGAGAATAAGAATTATTTGTAAATTATATGCAAACAGTAGGATATAAAATACAATACAGCAACTGTTCCATAAACTAACAGTTCTTCTTAGATAAAAAAACTTCATATTTGAGGCAAATCAATCTCTCTCTGAGGTGATTAACTTTATCATATTTTCTTACTTGGGCATTACAATGATACAATATAAATAAAATTACAGTAATAATTCCTTACTTTGATCAGGTTGAATCCTTTCTATATTAAACTATACACGCGAACATATTATTATTGTTTAACTGTTTAATTTCTCATATTTTTCTATTGATAATCAATTACATTATTCTGATCATTATACCGTATTTACTCGAAACTAAGCCTCCCTTTTTTCCAAATTAATGATACTGAAAAATCGGGTGCGGCTTAGAATTGAAGGGGAAAACATTCGTTGGATGGGGCAATTAGAACATTTTCTGTTTCATGTATGTATTTAAAAGTTTATAATACTGGTAAAAAACAACCAATTAATACAATTCTTTTTTAATTTTCATTTTAAATTTGTATTAATTTCATAAATTTGAATATCAATTAACCATTTTACTCTATTTTTCATTTTTCACAAAAACTTGTTCAGCTTAGAATCTATGGCGGCTTAGACTCAAATAAATACGGTATTTGCTTACCACTATAATTTAATAATTACCTGAATATGAAGGATTTGGCTAGGTAAATTGTGAACTTATTTTACAGCTTCTGAATGTAATGGGGATGTAATAGTGACTGATGAATGCCACTATTACATACAGTGCATATATAGATTCAAAATTTGAGGTTTTAGCAATAGAGCCATTCTTCAGTCGTAAGTGGTAAGAACATTTGTAGGATTTTAAGGAATTACAAAAGTTAAAAATTAATTAAAAATTTCATCAAATCGGAGATTTTTTGAATTTTATATCTAGTTTGTGTGAATATAATTAGGTAAAACCTATTTAAATGCAATTATTTAAAAAAAACTGTTATTGAACAAAATTACGGTCAAAAATAAGGACAGTTATAGAAAATTTTTAATAAGAGTTATAACTGGCAAGCTAGATCTATTTCATAATTACTAGGGATAAATGTGATAAATTTTAAAAAATAAAGTAATTAATAGTAAATTGAAAGATCTTTTTAATAGATAATTTTCTATTAGAATCATTTTAGGTTGATACTTTTTTATTAGAATCAATTTTTCTAATGGATGATTCTAATAGATGACAGATATTTTTATAACAAAATAATATTTATGTATGCAACATTTAAAATCATGTTAACTACAATGTATCTAATCACAAAACTGCAATGCAATTATTTTGAAGCAAATTAGCCTACTATTTCTGCTACCATTGCATAGAAACAATGGAATGGAAATTTCTCTTTCATACAAGCTCAATCCGAATAATAGAAAATATATGAAATGAAAAAATCTTGTTTACATTCAAGTTTGAATAGCTTAAAATGCATCAAAAACATTCCGACTTGATTATGAAAACACAATTCCCCATCTTGATATAAATGATTCAAAATATCATTCCGCAACCATGGTTATAATAAGACCATTAAAGTAGTTTAAATTTCGTACTTAATATGCATTTACGTATGTCTCTCTAAGCAATTATGATAAACCAAACTTAAAGTCAACACCAAGCATTGATTAAACAATTGTCTCTTACAGAGTACTGAGTTATTTACCCAATTGAAAACTTTTTTTTTTCAGTTTAACAATACGCATTTTTCTTCATAAACAGCCTTTGACTACCATTTGGTTAATTTGGTACTTTGTAACAGTCAAGTCATTATTAGTTAATTGGAAGTTTAAATAAATATAATCTCCTTTATTTTTGTTTTGTAATTACAGAGCAGCTTCGGATCCCACGAATGAAACGATCGTGGTAAGTAAAAATGAATGCACGTAAAGTAAACCTTTTGAAACACGTTTAAGTTTATAGGTCAGCTTCCAGAATTCTAAATTGAGCAATTAAGACTTTACGTTACCACATTAAAAGCTTCTGGTTCTAAATTGTTACTTTTCAGAAAAAGAAGTTGGTTAAATAAGGAAAGGTTTGCTCTAGTTAAGTGGAAAAAAAAACTCGTAAATTGTATCCTTTTGCTTTAAAACCTTGCGTTTTAAAGAAAGTGTATATTTTGACGGCATTCATTCCAATTCCCATTTTTTGCTCCTGAAATATCTTTGAAAGTATTTTGTTGCTTGTTTAAATAAATTACTTACTGAGGAGAGAAAATATAATTTTATATTTAATCGAAGGTTAAAAAATAAGAATTTTACCATGGTGAATATTTTATTCTGAAATATTAATTGTTTTATGGTTAGAATTCCGTTATATGTACAAAGCATTACAAAATATTATTTGGGTTTAATTTAAATAGAAAGATGGTTTAGTATAGAGTTCCAGTGTATGGTGTATCAATGAAGTTCTTGCATCCTATCAGGGACGTCTTAAGGCATGGACTAATTGGGCCCCGCTCAGGCCCTTGGCCACAATGAGGGCCTCGTCTCGTTTAAACTCAGATTTAATAATATCATGATTCGAATAATATCAACGGTCAAATGTTTTTTTCCAGTTGAATTCTCCGAAAAACTATAAATTTCTAACGATATATCAACTGGCTACATGTGTTGACCGTCGTCCATGTATAGGCCTAGGCACCACCATACACTATCATTACTCATTCAGTCAAAACGAGGTTGTCGGTCGAGCCGGTTTGTGCAATTGTAAGTCATGCACATTTATTTGTTTTGAGTTATTGTTTGTAGGAATATTTGATAACGTATGCTATGTAATGTCAACTTTTAAGGACTAGTTGGTGGGGTCTAGATTTGTGTAGGGGCCATGGGCAGGGGCGTAGCTAATGCAGCATCAAAGATACGGGCTTCCAAGCTACAAGGCCCCAACAATGTGTAAGCAAAAAATCATGATAAGTTAAGGAGTCTCCAAAAAGGGTCCCAAAGGAGTTTTGATACAGGGCCCATTTAGGACTAGCTACGACAGAAGCCCAGGGCCTACTTTTGCATAGTGACCCAGGGCCTACTTTAGCGTAGGGGTCCAGGGCCTCAAGAAGTCTTAATGCGTCCCTGCACCCTATATCTGGCAGACTAATGGAATCTCAATGTCGGTGGGAAATAACGTGTGAAATAGCTAAAAGCACAACTTTGTCACATATTCAGTGGGCCGCGGTAGCCTAGTAGTCAAGGTCACGGACTTGTGACTGGAGGGCCACAAGTTCGATCCAAGTGCCGCTAAAGACCCAGTGTGTAAAGGGGGCCGCTTCACGTTAAGTCTGTCAAGGCTCAAATATCCTCTCGTTGGTGTAGAAATAAGGAGAGAGGGGTGCCAGCTCACAGATGTCGTTCTCGTAATGTTGACGATGGTTCAACATTACGAGGTCCGTCGCCAATAAACCTCGTGCAGCTTTATAGTGAAACCTCAATGTAGCTCTCACTCTTTCGCTTGTTATATATCCATGGCTTAAAATTACAATACAACTGGATCTCGAAGTAATATAACTCTCACAAACACATAAATAACTATAAAAATGTTATCTTAATTATTATTTTATTAATAAAAATATTAAAAATAATTAAAAAATATGAATCAAAGTTTTATTTATGAAAGTATTTTATAAGCTACAAATACAGATTTCCTTAATAAAATTTTATCTCGCAATTACAGAATATAAGTCATTCAATTATAATTTTAGGTGGGCCAATTAATAATATATAAGAATACATAAACACACATTATGATAGAAATTTAATATTTACACATTACTTTTCTGACCGTATTATAATTAATAGAATAATACGTGAGTTTCAAGAAAGATTTTAGGGAAGTCATTCTGCATTCATCTACACTCACTTCCAAAAGTTAAGCACGGAGAGGAAAATGCTGATTTCCGGAAGCCAATCAGAATTGAAGAGGATTCAATTCGCTGCAAGGTAGACGGAAGTATGCAAATATGCTAGGTAACAGCCAATCGTGCTTTCATGTCAAGAAATATGCAAAAAGAGCAGTCTTATAAGAAGCCAGCTTTATGAAGGGTTACAGAAGTTGATTGTAAGTTGAAGGTGTTTAAAACTTTCGTACAATTTGTTTTCAAGACATGCATGTTTTTATGACTTCCAGAAAACGAATGGAAGATTCTGAAAGCTGGCGTGCTGTGGGGAGCATTGAAGCAGGACAGTCGATCACAGATGTTACTCTTTTCTTCAACGTTCATTATTCTGTAATTTCACGTTTATGGAAACAATTTCAAATCACACAGACAGTTGTCCGAAGGCCCGTAGGTGGTCGCCCAAGGGTTACAACTCCCGCGGAAGATCGATATATTGCTATTGTAGCCAAGCGGAATCACTGAGCGACCTCCACACGTGTGACATCTATGGTTAAAGCGTCCATTGGTAAGGATATATCTGCAGCTACTGTACGCCGAAGATTACATATGAATGGACTGTATGCCCGGGTACCTCGAGTTTGTGTTCCTCTATCCGTCCAATCAAGAGCGGCACGATTAAAGTGGTGCCGGGAATATGGCAATTGGACTGTGTCTGACTGGGGCAATGTCATGTTTACTGATGAGTCAAGATTTTCTCTGGAGCCAGATGACAAGCGTATAAGGATATGGCGTAAACAAGGAACACGCAATCAGCCCCAAAACATCACCGAACATCACGCATTCCGAGGCGGAAGCATTATGGTGTGGGCAGGGATTTCATTAGGATACCGCACCGACCTGCACATCTTTAAACGGGGTTCTGTGACGGCTGTCCGGTATGGAGATGGTCCTAGAACCCATTGTGAGATTGTACGCTGCAGCCGTTGACCCTATTTTTGTTTTAAAGGACGATAACACACGTCCCCATAGAGCTGACATTGTCGATGACTACATGGAGAGTGAAGGGATTGCGCGTATGGCGTGGCCCGCATATTCGCCCGACTTTAATCCTTTGAAAATCTTTGGAATGCTCTCGGCCATGCTGTATCTTCACGTTTTCCACCTCCAGCCACTCTTATTGAGCTGGAAACAGCTCTACAAGAAGAATGGCAATTGCTTAATTCTGCGGTGGTTGACCACCTAATTGAAAGCATGGTCAGAAGGTTTAAGCTTTGCATACAGATGAGGGGGGATCACATGCCCTATTAATATCATTTTTTCATTTTATGCTGTTTATTTTCACTTTATTCATAATTCTGTTGAAGTCTCCAGTATGACGTTATCTGATAACTTACAAAAATTAATATTGTTTTCATTTCTGTATATAATTATTGATTTTGTTTTATGTATAAATATATATGCTACTTTACTGCCAAATTTTGTGTCAATCAAAGCGGTATTTGTTGATTTGTTTGCATTTTACATCTTCTTGCTAAACTTTTGGAAGTGAGCGTAGATTTATGATTGTTTGTATCAAATGGGTTGCATTTTGGCAGCTAAGTCATTTGAAGACACCACAAGTTCCCAAGAGTGGAAGCCATCTCATTGGTGGCTCCCGCTACCAAATTTTGACGCTTGATTTTTTATTTAATTCAAACTTTCATCGGATGCTAAATATTGTCATGATTTAATTTTTCCAAGAGTTCCAGAGCCAAATTGGCACTCAAGGGATGGTTTGCATGCCACATAATCATATGACATGCATGCCTTCAATTTTCGCATCCAGAAAATCTATCGGCTCCAGCCAGGATCGAATCTACAGCCTTAGGCTTATGAGGCGGGCACGCTTCCTCACAGTCACTGAGCCAACTGCATGCATCAAGATTACATTTTAAAATAATAATAGTAATAAATGTGCCTTAAAAATCACTATTACGAAAATGAAAAAATAAAAAATTATATGATAAAGTTATCAGGAACTTGTTCCTTGATTCCTAAAATATTTGTAAGAAATTAAATAAATTACTAAATCAATTTTTTCATACCTGGTCAGTAATTGATTATGGAGTTCTCATTAAAAAGTTTCTCATACTATAATAAATTTACCATTCAACTCTCAGCATTTCTTTTATTGTATGTAAACAATTATGTAAAGAAAGCGTATTAAAAGAATGTATGAGTGAGTGAAGGAATATTAACGTCACCCAATTAAAAAAGAACACATAGTCCAATAAACATTCAACTGAATTAAAATACATATATAGAGACTAAAAACCGATTAAACAATGCAATCTGTACAGAGCTAAGTTGCGTCAATAATTTAGATTACTACCGTAGCAGTTCTGACTATTGAGTATTCGAAAACAATTTATCTCACTTCATTCACTTATTCAGCTGGTTCAAACAAACGTTTGCCAGAATCGATATTGATCAGTGCTTTCGAATAGGCCGCATTTTAGCAAAGGTAAGTGCCTGGAAAGCAATTGAGTGCCATTGGGGGTCATGAAACAATCCTATGTTCAATGCTGTAGAGAATTTGGTAGATGTTAAATATAAACAATAGAGATGGTAACTTGTTAAATATAAACAATAGAGATGGTAACTTGTTAAATCTGTTACAAAGTTGCTGATTTTGAATTTACGACATTCTATGAATATAAATTACAGAAAAGATATTGGTAACGAACTTTATAATTTTGAATCCCAGTTCAAAAAGAGGACAACACCTCAGCTACTTCCTTTTCCTAATTTGCATCCATACCACAGTAAAAAATACATGCGGTAAAAAAAGAATCAGGATAGAAACTAGCAGCTCAACTTGAACAACATCACCCATAAAAGTCGGATCAAGGGTGTGACGGATCTATCCGTGACTATATTAACACCTTGGGGACTCTTCTGGGCAAAAATAAATTAATTCAACCAACTTTCGCAGACCAAGAAAGCGTGATTATGTAAATGAAGTATATTATATAAATTCTGTTTTCGTGAGTTTGTGCTTTGGCACGTTGGAGTTGGAGTTAGTTAGCATAGAGTCTGCGAGTTAGTTTGTTAGTTGAAGATTGAAAGATAGTGGAATTATTAAGAGGTCGTGGAGTTGTCCAGGAAAACGGATTACACCAGTGAATCCAATGACATTGATCAATCCCGATAAAGATCACCTGCAAGATTCCAGTGTAGGATCCGAGGCCTAAGCAGTACAGGTATCGTGAGCTTGATTAATTAGAAGTTAGCTTATTAGTGTGCGACGTAGTTGTATTTGAGCGTATTTAAGCTGTCTTAGATTCAGCTGAGGGTCCGTAGTAGTATACTCGTGTTATAGAATCTCCCCTTCGCGCTCTACTATTTAATCGCCTACCTTATTTAGATTGTTATTGTGTCTGATTGATATTTTGGTAACAATCCATTAATTAGATTGAAATCATGTCTGATGATCATTCAGTTTCTCCCACACACCTAGCCGGGTTTACAGGTAGACAAGGGGTTTCAGAGACAAGCAGGAACCGACAGGTATTACAAGGGACCTTCAGCAATCACAGCTTAATGACAGCGAAAATCGCTTAACATGAAAATGAGGGAACTGAAATATTTTTTCATGTTAATGGATATTGAAAAAAAAAATAATAAAAAAATAAAAACATATATTCAGCAAAATGAAGTTTATTAGAGTACATTTTATTTACCTATATATGTATATATGCACGCATTTAATAAAAATCAACGAAAGAAAAACATTCACTAGAACTTAATGAAATTTGATACAAAATTCCCAAGTTTTTATAAAGAAACAAAACATTTATTGATTTTTTGGAAAATAATCTGATATTTTTCTTTGCATTACTTTTTAGCATCAAATTGTCAATAAATTGTTTAATGTTCGTCTATTTTTTTATTCATTTACATCACTCGAATGTGCGTCTAAATAACTGCGCATAGTTTTTATGACGTTCCTACCTTCATATGACGAAGGAACATGAGCTGCATTATTAATTTCATTTTCATCGTCGGCATCTATATCAATGATATATTTTGGAGCTTCGAACAAGCTCCAAAATGTCTTTTCCTTAATTGGGGCTGTACACAAATTATCATTCTCAACTGCAGGGGTGTCAAACTCGCGGCCCACAGCGAACATTTTTGCTGCCCGACCAGCCTATCTCACTTCATTTGTTTTAGAGCAGGAATCGGCAACCTATGGCACACGTACCACATATGGCACGCGGTACAATTATCAACGACACTCTGCACTACTCTACATTTTTATCAATTTTTGAGTGGATGAAAATTGATAAATTTGTAATGGACCTTATTTGACAAACATCTTCAGAGTAAAGGAATTTGCGGAATTACGATAAAATCTAAATAATAACTCTAAAGATAAATTTGCAGCTATTTTGTAAATTACTGAATGCCATTGCTGGGGAGATTTAATTGTTTTCAGTGAAGAAAATTGCATTTACTTGCTTTATATATAAGTAAAAAAATCTGCCCTCACATGAGAAATATTTCCAGTCCGCAAAGAAATTGTTTAGCAACTAAATGCTCAGAATCGTGTCAAACTGAAAGTCACAAATTATACCACTGATTTTAAGATATGAAAGTAGAGCGGTGCAAACACAGCTTCGCATTAAAATTTGTATACATCTTTTCATTTAACTATAATGATGGGAAATACTTATATTTTATGTTGTCTATTTCTTATTTTAATAAACATGTTTAAAAATATACAATATATGTTAAACATATAAAAAACATCAACACACAACTTAAAACAAGCAGTAACACACACAGCAAGACAATAACACACGTGGTTTACATGACGTTCACAAGAAGCGGCCTTAGTTCTACCCAGAAATCTCAGCTTTTTATACCGATGGGTCACCGGAAGCTACTAAAATCATATGATTTCCGGCGAAGGTTCGTCTGATTAGTCCAAATACTCGGGTGATGTTAAAATGCGGAATACTTAATTTACAAACGGTGAACTTTTAGTTTTGAGAAGATAAGGTAAAAAATGGCTATTCTCGTCAGGAGAGTAAATTAAAAATTAATTATCACTCGAAGTATTAGAGGGCTTAAGGCTATTAGAGATTAAAATCCCTCGAGAGAAAATTAGTGTGAATTATTACATAACATACAATATGAACCCTATATATTATTATATAATATACAGGGCCGTGGATAGCCTAGTGGTTAGAGCATCGGACGCCAGACCGGAAAGCCTAGGTTCGATGCCCGATGTCACCAAATACTCACCGAGTACAAACGGAAAACGTGCTCGTTAAATATATGGATCCAAATGGTGTCGCCATCTATCGTGAGCAAAATCGTGCTGTCACCTTCATGGGCTCAAAGCTTAGGCTAATTACAGACGTATCACTAGCCCGTTGCCATGATGAATTTCATGGGCCTCGATCTGACTACGTCAGACAGGTGGCATAAGCAACAACAACATATACAGTGAAATAAGTTTAGCACGAAAAAGGTTCAGACGAAATATTGGTTAACAAGAAATAATACAACGGTCCCGATAAACTACTATGTATTTTCATGAATTTTTTCCCTTAACACGAAATGGAAATCGCTTAACATGAAACGATTTCCCTTCTGAAAATGAACAAAATACGGAAAACACCAGCCGCGCGGACTAAATTTAAGAGGGGTGGGAAATGAAAGAGAGGTGGTTTCATGTGTTTCGTAGAAAGAAGGCTAACTTGGCTTTAAAATACCCACGGAATAGCCTGTCACACGCGCCAATTTTGTTTATCTAAACTGCTTAGCGTGTTAAGCTTGTTTATCTAAGCCGTAAAAACATATCATCTCTCAACAGTTGACTTAGAAATTCGGTGAGGATTACATCACAGTGTGAGTAAAAATCAGAGAGTTTGATTCGCATTATTTTTCCTATTTTTTAAGGACTTTTTTGCAAACATAGTGGCAAAATGCTTGGGGGAAAGCAAACAGCCATTTCGTTTAAAATGAAGATGGAGCTTTTCAAGGTTGTTGATCAAATAAAGCAGACGAAAGTGGTAATCTGTAAAGATTTTGGTATTGCTCACTCTACTTCAACAATAATAAAAAAAAAAGAGCAAATTACGTAATTGTTTGAACGAGTTACAAGGGGTGATCAAATGAAACGGTACGAAACGACACGGTGGGTACAAATATAGACTTTATTCAAAATATACACCATAGGCCTGAGCACAACGATCCCACTGATGAACAAGCCGCAGGATTCCTTGTTCCCAGAATTCCTGTGGCTGTGACGAGACCCAGTCCTTCACAGTGTCCTTGAGTACGTCGTCCGAGTTGAAGCGCTTTCCTTTCAGGTGTTTCTTCAGTGGACCAAACACATGGAAATCGCAGGGTGACATGTCCGGACTGTAGGACGGATGGTCCAACGTTTCCCATTGAAACTTGTCCAGTTCCATTTGTGTGACTCTGGAGACATGTGGACGCGCGTTATCATGGAGCAGAACCACACCCTCCGTGAGCAGCCCCGGTCTTTTGTTCTTGATGGACCTGCGTAGGCGTCGGAGTGTCTCACAATACACATCGGAGTTAATGCTTTTTCTGTGCTCGAGTAATTCTGTGCTCGCATCATTTGGACGCCGATTTTTATAAGAGCCTTTGCTCTCTCCTGCGCATGCGGGCACCCGCGCATGATCCGATCCCAGTCAGAGTCTCCAATGGCATCCCGAGATGTCTCGCTACATTCTCCCTTGGCGGAATATGCAAATATTTAACTGTTTCATTTTTATGTCGTTTCGTACCTTTTCATTTGATCACCCCTTGTATATTAAATACATCATATACACATATCTGTGTACATAAAATATTCTGTAATAAATTTATTTTGCTTAATATTTTTTTTTGTTTGCAATATCCTTTAACAAGAAAAAATCTATTTTCAATGTACAATTAATATAAATAAATATTCTTAAAATGCAGTTTTATTTACTGTAAGTACTCAGTTTCTGTTTGTTAATCGTTTCTTTTGTGAGTTTGAAGTTTTATAATGTGTCAATATATTCTTTATTACATTTACTGCACTGTCTTTTGCCATAATTATTAGGGTTTGCAGCCCCGGGATCCCGAAATCCCGGGGTTAAAATAACTAATCCCGGGATTCGATGTTTGTCTAAATTATAGTTTAAAATTTTTTTCTCTAAAATTTTCTAAGAATTTAATTCTTAAAAAATTTGTATAGAGAGTTTTCACTTCCGAAACGAGACATTGTTAGACTTATTTGTCTGATGTTTATAATAAATTTTAAACTGAAATACATGACCCAAAAGACAAGATTTTAAGAATAATTTTTAGATAGGTATGTGCCATGAGCTAATTTGAACTCATTTTTTTGCTCAATAACATGTATTGAAATATACCAATTATGTTATTTTCCCTACAATGATACACTACTAGTGGGAAAGAGAGTTTTTCAGGGAAATACTCTTCCCAGCACTAGCTTGAATAAGAATATAGAAACCTTAGAAGAATTGAGCAAGGTTACCAGATTGGCAACATATGACTTTATGGCTACAAACTGTAACGATATAAATAGAAAAAAATTAACAAAATTTTTTATTAAGAAAAACTTTCTGTACAGATTGTATTTTGATAAATTTTAAGGCTTAAAATACATGATTGGCACTGTAACTTTTCTATAAAAAGTAAGAAATAAACTTAGAGAAAAATACTTGAATACATACAAATAAAATTCTAATAAAAAAAAAGAAGCCGAATTTAATTGTTAACAAAATTAAAATTGATGTAAAATAAAATGACTTATCTATCAAAAAGACAACTAATATATTCAGGACAACAAATAGCGATAAAAAAAGAACATCCATTCAATTTCTAATTCCTAATAATCAGTTTGACTAATAAAGATGTTAATTCAATTAATCAAATAATCTCTCGTTCTCACTGCCCACAGAAAATTCATGCTATTATAATTAAATTATTACTTGCGATTTTTTGTCTAGGATAGAACTTGATTAATAAATTAATCGCCTAAAAGCTTTGACATTTAGAACATCTTAATTGATATGACTTAAATGCCAGTATACGACAGCATAAATGAAATAAGTAAAATAAGTTGAGCATTTTTTTTGAATCAAAGTATCTTAATAAATTTTCACTTGGACAAAATCCTATTTAAATAACAAAATATCAACCCAGTTTTTTTATATTTGATATTTTCTAGAAGACATGATACACAAAGATTACAATTTATAGTATAAGTTGTTTCTTTGTTTTGTATGAGGATCGTATTGGAAAAGCATACAATACGCTGCTCCAATAGTTTGTAAAATTAAGCTATGGTTAAATGACAGGGAGAATAACGTATTTATCAAATTTCCCCCAAAATAATAAAGTGAGTCATTCGCAGCAGAGTTCCATTTTTTAGTTTAACAAAGAGATCACGAAGCAACGACCGCATGTGGAATACGTCTACTTTAAAGTCTTCGCGTTGGCGGGGCATGAATGTGGAGATTGGTGTGGCGTTTAAGAAAATAAATGGTAGCTTGAGAGTTAGGAAATTAAATATTTGGTTTATATTTACATCACAGCTATTAATTACAGTGTATACATTTACACACACATTGAAATAATTCATACTATTGGGTATTTCAATAGTGTTCAGAATGTTATTTGTGAGGGAAGAGGCAACACAACTGTTCTCTTTGGTGTTTTTTCATGGAATCTGTTCTCCATTCCATGGTTTTGGGATGTGTGGGGAGGTTTCTCTCTGACACTTCGAATTACACTGTGAGCGACTTCCATTTGAAGTCGTTCCCTCACCCTCCTGTCTAACTAAGGGTGCGGGGGGAAACAAAGCATGGCCAGAAACTTCCATAATAATTATTATTTTATTACTATTCAAGCCCACTAATCAACCACAAGAGGAGGCACTAGGAGTGATATAAAGAAGGCAATGAACTCTAAGTGAACAAGCGCAAGTAATCAGTTTAACTTAACCTAATCTATCTTAGACTATAAATTCCCCAATCTACTAATTTAGTATAGTGGCAAACTCCGTTCTTAACTCAAGTTGAAAATCAATTCAATCTCATTTTAGTAACGGCGCAACAGTTTCTCCGCTCCTTCTATCTTACAATTACAAAACCCTGACTTTATATAGTTGAACTTCTCTGCATATCAGGGTTTCTTCTTGACAGGGATGGTTGTGAATTAACGCGAATGCTAGCCTCAAAGTTTCCCCAAGAAAAGTAATGTGAAGGTCGCGTACAGATCCGTCACAACTCGAAGTTTCCGGCTCGCAGATATCCAGCCGTTGGGTTTTCTCCCGGCCACTAATTTCGAGGCGATGTCAGATCAAAAATCCCCGCAATATTTAGGGGTGCAAGTGTGCAAAGAAATGCTGTTATCCTATCCACAAAAAGAAACCGATTTTTCAGCTGTGTGACGCGAAAACGTCACAGTGGGGTACCGCCTCAGATAACGACTTCATATGACAGTACAAAACTGCTAGCCGCATTAACTGTGATTAGTAGATCTTCGATTTGGGTAGAAAAAGACAACTACAAGAGTTCCTCAATAACAATAAAACCACCAGTTAATTATAACCATAGTAGTCATGACAGCGAGTTCAAGGTTGGTAATGTTTCAGTCAAGCCGCGAAAACACAATCATGTATCTATTAAAAACCTATGGAATAGAAGTACTGATTCACGTTAAATCTGCCTGGACTTAAAGTCCGCAAAAAAGTGTAATGTGAATGAAGAAATAGCAGGGCAAGCTCAGGTGTTGACTTCGTCATTTGACCGATGTCCAAAATTACGAAGAGAGTTTTAGGGATTGATACTTATTAACGTAAGTATTATTGCTTGCTACAAAGCTACACGAGGCTGGAAATGCTGAAATGACTGCTGAAAATGGGCTTAGTGTTTTAAGTAGAAATAAAATGACGAGAGCAACAACCTCACTGGCACCCCACTCTCCATACTTCGACCCCACGCTAACATGAGAACTTAGAGCCACAAGAGATTTAACGTGTATGGCGGATCTTTTGCGGCATCAGGACTCGAACCAACGTCTCGACTCATACAACGCCAGCCGCGAGTTCGTAGTTATGACACTCAGCTATTGTGGTTACAAATTACAATTCGGATTAGAGGAATGTTTTGTGTCGTGCCGGAAGCATTCAATATAACATTGTGAGACAAAATATGCATTTAGAAATGGGAGAAATTCAAATAAATATTATTTTTTTATTGGAATTATGTCGTAATTAAAAGTATACTATGTATACTATTTTTATTCTTTCATAAGTTCTTTATTTGCCAATTATAATTATTTTTCTACTTCGATGTTAGTCAAATCAACATAATCTTTATGTAAATTAAACTTTGTATAACTTTGAAATACGCCTGAAAATACAGTTTATGTTGAAATAAAATGTTGCTGTTAAGATCTGCACAAATACTATTATAATGTTATAATAACGAAGGAGGAAAACTTATATATACATGTGTTATGCATTAAGTCGAAGAGCATTTACATATCCGGGCATTTTAGACATTCCGGACTCCGTTATCTAAAAAGCCTATATCGATAAATACGACATGAAAGGGCATTGTCACAAGTTTGTAAAACTGTTGTATACTGGTATAGATGTATCACGATAGTCTGTCAGGTAAAATTTCAATTACGTGTTAGTAGGTTCCAAGAGAATTTGAATCCTGCATAGATCGTTGGATAGCATGATAATTAATACAAGGTGATTAGCTACCAGACACACAAACTTGCAGCAAGGTGTGTAGGGGGTACAGAGACGACTTGGGATCACATAGGAATGCAGGGGTACAAGTGCCATGGTTGTGAGTTATGGTGCAAAAGAAGAACAGGAACAGAAACACATTAACAGGACAGAAAACATTTTATTGAAAGGTTGTACTACAACAGGTATTCGAAATTACGACAGAAGTCGTTTGGAAAACCTGATAGCATGAAACCTGCATGAAATTCTTTACATTCTGGAAGATTCTTACATGTCACGTATTCTCCCGGCAGCTGCAGATATTTGAGCGATGAGAGCTTCAACTGAAAGAATGGGCTTTTCGTACACCAAACTCTTCATGTGACCAGAATCAGATTCCGTCATCTTCTGTTCAAACTTGAAAAAGTCGTGTGATGTGGAACATGCCTGTTCGGGTAACGTTTCTGGTACAACCACCAAATGGCGTGGTCACTACAATTCGCAGTTCCCTACGCGATCAGCATGTGGACCAATTCTTAGTTTAAATACGAGTTCATTCTACTACCTCGGGAAATGGATCGCAAATGACGACTTCCAGTAGGATCAGTGTTCACGAAATCTACCGTTCCATGCCATCTACCGCAAAACTTCCGGGAGGAAACTTCTAGAATATAAGGAATTCCATGCAGCGCCGCTGTTAGGTCTGTCAGATGACTTCTGGTCGTAATTTCGAACACCCGTTGTAGTACAACCTTTTAATAAAACGTTTCCTGTCTCCTTAATATGTTGTTGTTCCTGTTCCTTTTCTCTGCTTCTTTGCACCATGGCTCACAACTAGGGCATTTGCAATCTTACATTCCTATGCGATTCCGAGTCGTCTCTGTACCCCCCTACACACCCTGAAAGTTTGTCAGTCTGGTAGTGAATCACCCTGTATATATGACTCGAATCTAACACTATTCTGAGAATCCATATGCGTCTGTGTATGGAAATTTTAACAAAAGAGCTGGTCACACATTTTCTCAAATTTTGTTTATTCGTGGTTTGAAATTGTGAAGGGAATACTCACTGCAGAATAAGTTGTAGATCTTAAAACTGATGTATGCTTTTTAAAAGATACGTGAGCAGTTAAAATATTTTTCTGGTTGAATAGATTTTAGAAATTAACTTCAGTGTAAAGATTTTTTCCTAAGGAAAGAATATACCCCCCCCCCCCGCTTCGATGGAGTCATTGTTTAGTTACGTCTCATTTTGAAGCAACACGAAAGCTATTGGTGACGAGAATTGCAGTTAAGAACCAAAGTTAAATGAGGATGACACTTATGCTGGCACCCTATTCTAAGTTTTCACACACCACGACAGATTTAAAGTAACTATAAGCCAGTTGTTTACTAATACCTTCAAGATATTCGAAATATTTATGATTCGGCAGAAGTAACACTGGCCATGGGATCTGTGTTTGGGGGGGGGGGAGGCACCTTAGTTTCTTTAAACACATGCATACAAATTTTGAACAATTCACAAATATATGTGCGGAGAGAAAGAGAGAGAATAAAAGAGGGATAGTTCTTATAGATGTAAATGGGAAAAAAATTAAAATGTATTTAAATAATTTCTAGATTTTTATTAGAATCCGATAATAATAGCTATCAAACTTAATATAGAAAAATATCGTATCAAAAGTTTTAAATAGCATTCTTATTTGAAGTTAATATACAAACAAGATATCGTAATTTATTCCTTTGGATTTATAAGTTATCAAAGGAAATATATAACTTCTCAAAATTTTATTCCGAATCCATGCTGTTGTGTCTATAGAGTAGTAAATCAAAAAGCCTTCATTAAAATGGTTTATTCTAGAACTGAAAGTATATAATGTGTAGTTATTGACAAGTCACTCAGAAACGACTTCAGATGAATTAATAATCTGATTAGAGTGTAAATGTTTTACCATACCAACTTTAAGCCCATAACAGAAAAAAAAGTGTGAAAATTGCTGTTTAGAAGGGCTATATTTTGAGTTACGAGACAATTTTTTATCATGACCCTAAAGTACGCCAAGAAAAGTTTATAAACAAGAGGGAACTTTGAAGAGAAAATCTAAAACCTAAAATCATTTATAATTTTTGCATTTAGTTTATGTAATTGAAAACTAAAATGTCTCGTACCAGGATTCCCATATTGTGGTCTACGGCGACGTGTGCGATGGCCTTGGCGAGCTGCTTGGCGACAGCAGTGGGAGAGAGGAGCAAGGCAACCGTATCTTCGACGACGGCCTCCTTGACGCTGTTGATGAAGAGCTCCTCGTCCCTGGTGGACTCTTGGACGCTCGGTTGGCCGTTCACCTCCACGATCGATGCTCGCAGGCTGCTGTTCATCATCACGTCCACCCCGAGTAGTTGGAAGCAGTGGGCACACCTGTTGAACGACACAATTAATTACCCAACATTAGCTTCATTCAATGTAAATGTAAATACTTTTAGTAAGATGATTCCGCCAATTTATCAAGATAAAAAAATATAACCATTTGGATAAATAGCGCTTCAAAATGGTCCTATAATCTTAGTTGAATCTAACGATTCAGACATTGGTATTTGATACATATTTAACCAATTATGGGTTTTATACTTAAGTCTAAACGAATAAAACAATAGAGAGGTTTATAGTTCCTAACAAATAAACGAAGAAAAAGTATATAATTAAACGTCTTTGTTTATTTATTCATTCTTACAAACTTCGTGAAATATCCATCATTACATAAGTAGCGTGTATTCATACGAACTTGAAGCCCAGTAATTGAATGTTAGCGTATCGCGCTTCCACACCACAGGTCGGGGATCAATATCCGGAGATGGCAAGGTCAACTCAACTTTTCATCCCTTCAGTAGGTTAATGAATGAGTGTCAAGCTTGCTTGGGAACAAAACACTGGGGGTTTCGCGTCAGACTGAACACTTGATAGAAACATCTGCTCATGCACCTCAGTGTCCGAGGTCATGGGCACAGTAGGCCTTGGACTTATGAGCTGTTGCTCCCCTGAGTTTAGTTTAGTTCATACAATTTTAACCATTTCATGACAAAGTTTAGTTTAGTTCATATTCCTCTAGTTTAAAATTGGTGATAGTCGTTTTTATTTATAACTTTATTTACAGTTTTTATACAGAATGACAAAATAGAAAGTACACCAAACATAATTATGTAAACGAGAATATTTACAAAACTGTCAAATCAATTGACACCAGGGATAAAGCATTCGTGGGCTGTATTCTTATTCTTATTTCTGTTTATTGTGTAGCGTAATGATAGATTACTGTACTTTCTCACATGTTCACGTTATTCGATAAGTCAAATTTTGTACTATGATAAAATTTATTTGAACAAATGAAAACAAATGCCTGATAAAGCTACATATTGATCCAAATTCAACTGGCACATCATTATGTATTTTCCTTATGATTTTTATTTATTTTACACTAAACAAACTGAAATAAACACTATACTCTAATAATTACTAGCACCAACCTTATGGTCCTGTAAAGGTGTAACGGGTTCTATTCGGGTCTTCTTCTTATCCTCTTGGGGAAAATATTCTTTAACTGTGATTTTAGTTTAAAAACCGCTTTCCGTAGACTTGATTTCATGCAAATGTAACTACTATTTAAATGCCAGTCGTTGAGTATGCGAGTTAGTGGTTAAGCGTTGATCGTTAAACTGAATTTCAAGTGTTAGTAAACATCAACTAGTGGTCGAGAATCTTACGATTAATATTCGACAGAGAATCCATTAGGAAGTGGTTAAGTTACCAAACTTGGAGCTGACCATACTATCGGGCTTCAAGAAGGATCATACAAGGAATGAAGACTCCGATAAGTATCTTTCATGATTTAGTTATCTAATTATGTATTAGGATTTCATATTGCTCCCAGAATTAAGTTATAGAAGTATATTTTGTAAAGTTCTAAAGATTAAATAAAATTAGCTATTTTATTATCATGTCTGCTTCTTCCTCGAACCCACTCACACCCGCTACCTTCCGGCCGCCACACAAGGGTTAAGAAGTTTTTTCAAACTAAATATTTATTCAACGTTGTTTGCTGCATTGTTCATTACTACTTAGTTATTTATGATTAACATGAAATTAAAATATATGTATGTCAGAATTTATTGGTGTGAACAATTGGCACAAATACAAATGAATTAAGCTGTAATTATCTGATATTATCCATTCAAAAGAAATATGTTCTCGAAAATATTAAGAGTTGCTAAATTGTAATTAAAAAGTTTTTACGTATTTAGAAAATGGGGTAAAGTGCCTGAAGAACAAGCATTTTCAAGATGCGATTCATTTTCTTTTTAGAAATTCAACCTTGCTTTTATGCTCGTATTGAAGACAGTAAAATTCATTCTTTCATTATATTACACATTGCTATTTTCTACACATTTTATATTAAAATTCTAAACACCAATTTATCTTTCTTAACATATCCAATTTTGTTGAATTACTTACAAAAATTATTCATTTTTTTTTGCAATCCAGTAAAGAAGTATAAATTAATATTTTTTAAAAACTTAAAGCAGTATTGTTTTCTGTTATTCAGTATTAACTTAATTATTTAATAATAAAATTGCCCATTGCTTGTTTTCTTGTGGATAAAACTAGATTAGCTTTGCATATTATTAATCAAAAATGGAAAATTGAAGAATGATCTTAATCCTGGGGCAAAAAAGAGGGGAAACTAGTGTTATACTAGTAAAAGCCTGTGCAATGCCGGGCTAAGTGGAGGAAACAGAAAACTGACTGAAAGAAAAAAAAAGAAGTGGAAGAATTTCGGGGGAAAGAGAATTTTAATGACACAAATATAGAAATCTCTCATATCGCGTATATCTTCCTAGAAGGGCTTGCGTTGGGAGGGAAAGGGGAAATTTTCTTAGAGATAAAGTAATAGACTCGGGAAAATTCCGAGAAAAATCTGGCTACACGAAGGGGAAACAAGAAGTGGAAGAAATTTCGAAAAAAGGAAATTTTAATGACATAAATATAGAAAACACACACTCCAGGAAGTGCTGACACCTAGGCAGGAAGGGTATATTTTTAAGGGAAAGTTATACGCACGAAAAAGCCCATGCAACGCTGGGTAATGCAGCTAGTTACATAATAAGATTATTTTATAAATAAACTTTAACAGAAGTATGGCTTCGGTTAGTAAATTTATGTGCAAAGTATCAGTTGTCTTCAAAAATACCTACGTAACATACTTTTATCTTTTTACAATACAAAGAATAATACTGCTTTGCCTACAAAACTAAGGAAAATTTGTTGCAGTCGCTTCACATATCTCGATTCTTATCCGACCATACTTGAGACAAGTTATTACATGTGGTGAGGAGATTCTGTTCCTATTTAACACCCTAAGTGGTCAGTTTTCTTACCCAAAATATTAAAAAAAAAAGGCACATTTTTTTATTGCATATATCCAAGCATAGTACTTTGCAGACTGTGAAAATGGAAAAATTTTATTTTAACTTTCAATTTTAAAGTTTTTGCACTATTTTTTATTTTATAATTGTAGAACACAAAACCCCTTAAAAGTTTGATTTTTATAAGTACACTCTACATGCTATGAAGAATGTTTCATATATCTTAAAAGAATTTCCTCTCATACTTACAAAAAAAATTCGTACCTCTTTTTCAAACGGTAATGGATTTTGTGGGTGTTTGCATATATATAAGCACACACAGTTTGAAGCGTGGTGTAATACTATGTCTTACATTACAATGAGGACAGAGATAACAACCCCTTTTAGGATCATCTTTCCATTTGCATTGCATGAGGACAGAGATTAAAAACCCCTTTTTTAGGATCATCTTTCCATTTGCATTTCTTCTTAAACAACAAATTGCTCATTGCCTTGATAATCCCTGTTCTTTATCGAATATTTTCAAGAATTTAATTTCCTGCCTTCAATGTGAAAAATTCCCACCTTCACCACAAAAATATCCCGGATGAGAATATTTCAGTACTATAGACAAATTGCATCTCTTAAAAACACACTAGCACTTATAATCTTTCTATTAAAATATGTGCGAATCAAAGAGAGAAAGAAGAAAATATCAGTACCCTTACAGCGCACGCGCAAACCGGTTGTTGCCAGCTTTTGGTAGCCCGTACAGCGTGTGGGCAAACCAGTTAAGGGCTTAAACCTCTTAGACCAGTGATTCCCAAAGTGGTCCATATCAATCCCCAGGGGCTTATGACGAGCAGCAACGGGTCTACTTCAGTGTAAAAAATTTTTTTTAGGTGCGGGGGCTATGATAGTGGCTCACATTAAACCAGATCGTGACTTTAATTTTAAAAGAAAATTTAATCAAACCAAATTTACCTGTTTTAACAGATTTATTTACAAATTCAATGAGGTTAATTTGCAGATACAAGGCAAAAACACAATTTTTTTTCAAAACAAGCGCCATCATTTCAGCGTTTCTTGCCAGAATTAAACTAATGGAGAATAATATTGGACGGCGCGAATTTTCCCAATTTCTCAATTTGTCACCGACAACTTGTCAAGAAAATGACGTTTTAGAATACGTTCAAAATTTAAATATCGTTCATTCAGATTTTGAAACTAAGTTTGAGAATGCTTTCACTATGGAATACCATAGTAGGCAATGAATTCATAGGGTCACAATGAAAAAAAAACAACACAAATGTCAGATTACGAGAGGAACTGATCGGAAGATCTGAAAGCAATAATTTAGAAATAAATGACATCCTTTATTAATTAATAAATTAAAAATTTAATTTATTAATTAAAAATATAAACCTTTTATTTATCCAGAATTATGGAATCCCCTGGGAAAGTTTTTAATTACTTCCCTAATGAGAAGGAGTTTCAGCTTTGTTGCTAATCACCAAAACAATAAAAGAAAGGGGGGGGGGAGGAGATACCGGATAGTACTAACCGAGGATTTTTAGGACTAACCTAACAAGATTGATGCCAAATGTTGAAAGTTTGTCATTGAACCCCCAGATTCATGCATCCCATCGAAAGCATTTGTTTGTTGCTCAGTTATTTTATGTACTGATAAACGTTTAATTTAATAAAAAGTCTTAAACACACTGTTCTTCAATGCAGTTAGAAATGTAAAACGTTTGAAGTAAGTACCATCCATCAAAAAGACATTTAAGTTGATAAATTTTCAAAAATTCAGCATAAGGTAAGTAGGGGCATGCCCATAACTAAAAAACAATGTAAGGGGTCTATGAAACAAAAATGTTTAGGAATCTCTGTCGTGACGGTCCAACTTCTAAAATAAGACGCTTGCCATTACTTGTACCTATCGATAGTATTTTATTCTAAAAATATTTTTTAACGCATGAACTCATGACTCATTTATTTTAACTTTCATAATAATGGAAATGGGTTCCAAATATTTTACTTTACTTCAAACCGTTCGCGTATCCCATAAAGTTGTCCACGCATCTCCAAATTAATTTTAATTTCCCAAGAACTCCCGCAGCAGTCCTAAGACTCCCAGGGTTCTGTAGGAACTTTTTTGAGAACTTATGATATAAAGGTTATATTTTCAAAAACTTATTTCTCATTACTCTTGGAATTTTTTGGGGAAAATTAATCAAACCTTAAACTCTGAACTAGATAACCATTTTTTAATTATCCTCTTCTAATGCAAATACAGTCGGATCTCTATATAACGAAGTCGCTGAATCACGAAAAAAGGTTCGTTATGTGGAAAATTTGGTAAATACAGGTTCATCTTTCAACTTTCTTGATTTACTACATAAAAGAAATTTTAAATTCATAAACACTATATATATGTAGGATTTAAAGTATTAGGGAATATAAAAATATTCCGATCAGTGAGGTTACAACCTCACCAATAGATGACACTACCAGCAAATATATGCATCAGCCCCCCGGAATGGTGGATTTGGAGGGAGAAACGAGAGCGACGGGGAACGAGAGACGGGAGAGGGACAGACTCCGGTTTACAGGTAAGAGGTCACGTTTTCGGTAAACGTGGTGGTCGATAGGCTTAGCGGGTCACGTTTTTGGTCAACTTGGTTGTCGATAGGCTTAGCGACAATTGAGAGTATGTTCCGTGAAATAACTCATAAAGTTTGTTAATCAGTATTTAATTGGAAATAATCTAATGTTTCATTAAACAGTAATTTTATTCTAATCAGCTTGTTTCTTTGAATATCAAGATCCTGGACATAGTGACTCCCCCCTAGACAACAAAAGAAAAGCCACTTGTATAAATAAAATACACCCCCACATATATTAAAAAAAGAAACTATTCCCACCTTTTTGTGAATTAATGTATATTTATTTTATACATCTCACCTATCAAAAAAAGAAAATAAATGACGAAAAACCCCAAGCAAAGTTTCATGACGCCTCTATCCACTTCCTGAAGAATTAATTTTTTCCTTTGATGCTCAAGCACTTACATTTTGATATTTTCGAGCTACAAGAAACGAAGTTATCAGTACGACTGATCAAAACTACAAATGAACGGAGACTAGTTCAAGGACACGGGGACTCGAGACAACTCCACTGAGGGTGAAAGGGAATATCGAAGATGTTTCTAGTGAACTGGACAATGTGGGTTAAAAGTTGCCCTTCTTGGATGAAACGCCCAGAATTCTATTGCTCTCCCTGTATTAGGTACCTAATAAAACCAGTTCAAGATTTATGACCACCATAAAATGTGTTAAAAGAGAGAATAATTTGAAATGTCCAAAAATACTTTAAAAATAGTGAGGGAAAAAAATTGAATCGTAAGAGAAAAAGTTCGTTGTATAGCAAATGAACTTCGCTATTGGGAGGTTATTTTATGAAGAAAATTGTGAAATATTCTTGGTTCCTGGAAAAAGTTCGCTATGTAGAAAAAAGGAAATATAGAGGTTCATAATATGGATGTTTGACTGTATTTGTTATTCTTAATAAAATAAAATATTATAAAATTAAAGCGTTCAATAAGATATTAGGTCTACCGAAAAGTTCTGTCCGTTCCGGTTGCAATCAGTTTCAACAAGTATGCGCAGCTCATTTGACGCATATTTAGCCCTCTCTTTTTATCTCTGAATGTATACATACTAGCCTAGGAAATGAACTAAAACATAAATGATTCATGTTAGTATTAAGTGAGATGTGATCGTTTACCCATGGCTATTGATGAAGCGCATTTAAGCCTCTGTCTTTTGTACGAATTCCAACAAAGAAGAAATGCTACAGAAGCGTGTAGAAAATTATTGAAAGTGTTTGGTGAAGGTAAAGTTTCTAATAGAACATGCAGAAGATGGTTCGAAAAATTTCAAGTAAGTGATTTCGACCTTTCTGATAAGTCACGCTCTAGGCGACCATCTTTGATCGACGACGATACTGTCAAGATCATTCTAGAGCAAAATCCTTTTTTGACAACGACGGAGATTGCAGATAGGCTTGATACAGTTCAACAAATCATTTCGGATCATATTCAGTAACTAGGGTTCGTATGGAAGTATTCGAGATGGGTGCCACATAAGTTAAGTGAGAAGAATTTGAATGATCAAATCAGCACATGCACATGTCTGCTTGCACGCAACAAAATCGAACCCTTCTTGGACAGGATCATAACTGGGGATGAAAGATGGATCCCCTATGAAAACATCATAAGGAAAAGAGCATATTGTGAACCCGGAAAACCTGCCTCTTCCACCTCTAAACCAAAATTGAGCCTGAACAAGAGAATGCTGTGTATTAGGTGGGACATTCGAGCACCAATACATTTTGAGCTGTTGAAACCAAACGAAAGGCTAAATTCGGAGAGATACTGTCAGCAATTTGATAAATCAAAAACAGTTCTCCAAGAAAAGAGACCGGCGATGTTCAATATGAAGGACATCATATTGTTTCTTAACAATGCCAGGCCACATGCTGCTTTGGGGATTCGTCAGAAAGTCTCAGAGCTAGGCTGGGAGATTCTGTCGCATCGACCATACTCCCCGGAATTAGAACCTTACGATTATCACTTGTTTCTGCCCTTACAAAATTTTTTAAAGGGCAAAAAATTCAAGAACGAGGAAGATATCAGAAAAGCACTGGTTCAATTTTTGGCCTCTAGAGATAAGACATTTTTTAAAAATGGAATGTACAAATTGCCATCACACAGGCAAGAAGTAATACATAATGATGGTAATTATATTATTCAATAAAGTTTTTTCAAGGTATGAAAAATTTATTCTTTTGTTTTATTCTAAAAACGAACAGAACTTTCCGGTAGACCTAATAATTTATCAGTTTGAGACAAATTTAAGAAACTTAAAATTCAGTTTCTATTTAACAGATGGAAACTGTAACCTTAACATCACCCAAACTGTACTGCACTATAATAGCCACGAAACAGCTGTATATGTAACAGCACTAAAAATAAATCTAAAAAAATCTTTAGATATAAACACATTTCGTTTTTCCCACCGTTAATATTTCCTGAAAAAAAATCCAATAGTTAATCCTTTTCTCCCCTGGAA
Source organism: Trichonephila clavata (assembly GCA_019973975.1). Lineage (NCBI taxonomy): Eukaryota > Metazoa > Arthropoda > Arachnida > Araneae > Nephilidae > Trichonephila > Trichonephila clavata. The sequence continues at coordinate 44,515 of BMAO01005068.1, read as the reverse complement.
AAAAAAGATAGATCAAAGGTTTGTCTTTATCTTACAAGTTGTATAGTAACAAAAAAGCCTTTTAATCAAGCCATGAAAAGAAGAAAAAGATTATGAACGTCATATACCATCTCCAAATCGCTACCCACATTGCATTTCCCTAGAACCAGGTGATCCGAATGAAAGAAGGGGGAGGGGAATTCCCGACCAATATCGCCCCCAAAGAAAAGAAAGGGGGAATCCAATCAACCCGGACTGTTCTATTTGTCCGGCGTAATAAAACCTATTCCCCAGTTGTGCCGGATGTCCCTCATTTAACCACAGTCCGGTAAAAATAATTCCACCATCTCTGCTAAGCGTTAACCTCTCTGACTGACTCTTCATAAAGGAAGATAACATGGAACTAGCCTTGTCCCATTGCTTCCGACGACGGTCAAGCACTGTTATTGGTAACAGGGTTGCCATGACGATGGCGAAATTGGCGATGAAAGTGTATGCCAATTGGAATGATGAATTTTGAGGGAATCGGGTAGCGCTGATTCTTTTGAAACACACCCATTCCAGCGGTTCGGGTCAATTAATCGGTGAATTGGTATTTGAGTTTGATTAAGCAGAAAAGAACCGTAATACATCAAAAGAATATAAAGCCTTTCAAAATAAATTCTAAGAGACATTTCTGCAGTTTGAAAAATATTTCTTCACCTCTGATGGTTGTACATTATTTCAGTTTTAATTAAGAAAATGTAATAGTCAATTTTGCGTACTAATACAAAATCAATTTAATTTCTTTGATATAAAAAGTTGAATGGATTATTTAAAACTTAGCACATGCTATATTAATGTTTCATTGCTTTTAATTTTCTACGATTAATGTTTAATCGCATATGATTAAAAAATTCAGAAAATTAGTCTGAGGGTATTATTGATGTAGGTGCACAACGTGTCAGTAAATCACAGATATCCTAAGTAAAGATAAGAGTAAGATAAAAGAGAGACAAGATAAAGTAAAGGTACTTTTTGCTTGTAAAAACGAACTTTACGTTGAGAAAAAAGGAAGTAAAGTTAAACATTGTTTATTAATTTAAAGTTTATTCATAATTATTCGTTGTCTTATTTCAGAAACAAAATAGCATTCATATCTGTAATAGAACTATGTTTTCAGTCACAAAAAAGTAGAAAAATAAATCCCTTTTAATGTGTTGGAGAGTGAAATAAGAGAGAGAAAGAAAAGAGAGAGAAAGATAAAAATAATGTGTAAAACCGGTTGGCGAAAAAAATTTCAATTTTTTACAAAATTTGCACCGCTTACCACGTTGTAGTTTTTAAAATCGACATGAAACAGAAAAAAGAGAACAGTAGACCAGTCTTAAATATTCAATCGATTAAGTGCTTTTATTTAATATATGAAATAAGAGGACAAGGGTTAATAAAAAGGGAAATAGTAAAATTTTGTTTCGAGAAGGTATTACAAGGCTAATATATTAATGTTTAAAAATAAAAAAAAAAAGATTTTAATATCAATTTGAAGTTAAGGTATCCGACTGGTTGTGACAACTTTTTTTTAAAAAAAAGGAGATGAGGGGATTTTTTTGTTATTTTTAGATTTGTTTAGTGCATTTTAAGAAAAATGTGCTAAAATTAAGAAGAGAAAAAGAAATTATTGCCACTAAAATGGGAAAAAATAGGTATAAATTGATAAAAAAATAGCATAAACGTGGCCCATTCTGCACCAAAGGTTTATGAACAAATTTTCAATTTTTTCAATCTAATGTGTTGCTATATTATTCAATTTTGAAATGACCTTCAGGATAAGAGATATTTTCTTTTTTACAAAAACTAGAGCACTTTATCTCCGTTACTATATGAAAATGCTTAAAAAGACAGTGATTATACTCACATAAGGGACTGTAAATTTTGTAATAAAACAGTGATTGATAAATCTGAAGGTTAAAACAATTCTACTATTATACAGAACTTACAGAAAAAATTTCAGATAATTATGTTCAAAACTTTTTTAGCAATCACTGACCCCGTTTGATTATTTTCGAAAAATCACATTTCGAGTAAAACGCGTTTTAAAGTATGACATATCTTGCTTAAAGTAATGGCATCTGCTTCTACTAAAACACCTGTAGTTTTTGTTCTAGTAAACGGAAAATGATAAACTTAGTATTTTTATAAAGCTAATAAGATGGCCCATGAAATAAAATCATATTAAAAATTTGTCAATTTTTGGCAAAATTCACAGTTTTAGGGTAGTCGGATACCTTAATCTTCTAATTAAAAAATCAGTTAAAAACAAGAGCATATTTTAAATGTCTTATTCAAAATAGTTATGAGATAAAAACCAGCCATCTGAAATAATTTGTCAAGAAATTACTTGAATCTTTATAAATCTGTTATAATTATTTCACAGCTTAGAATTTTATTTCCTCATTCTAAGTCCTAACGAATTATGCGAGGGTATAACATATCTTACCGTTTCCGCAAATTGTAGCGCAGATTGAACCTAACTATTATTTTAATAGACGGAAAAAATAAACCAAAAATTGCAGTTGAAATCTAAAATTTAAATTGCGGTTTCTTTCAATTATAGCCAGGAATGTGGAAGATCATTAGTGGAACATTAAAACACGTTTCTTTTACATCTTTAATACCTTTAGCCGTGAAATGTGAATTATTTTGTAAAGAAGCATATGAACTGTTTAAATTTATTTTAGAATTCCGAAAAAAAATTCGTTACTATTAATTAATTTATTTTGTTCACAGAGATAAAATATATACTAAACGTCGTTAAATTTAATCTCTGTGCGAATCATTTCTCAACCAATAAGGTATTTGTAATATGGTTTCCTTCAGAAACTGAATTTAATTGAAAACTAATGAAAAATTATTTAGCAACGAATATGTATATTAAAAATAATGCATAATACTATATATTATTGAAAAAATTAGTAGTTTTCAAAATAAAATTGAATTTAATATAGTTTTTACTTCTCGATTTTTTATTTATTCATTGTGAAGAATGTAACCCTTGATTCTGAAAAAAAAAAAACCCTTTTATTAATAGCTTAGAATAAAATTTATTTCTATATGTTTCTTGTAAAGGAAAATAAAACTTTTATTTGGTTAAATGTATTTAAAATAAGTCACCTTTTCGCATTGAATTTTTGATTTACAGTTTAAATAATTAAAAAATGAAGATTGATCCAATTCGCTTAAAAGATTAACTGAAGCATGAATTATAAGTGTAATAATTTCCGCACAAGTAAATTGGTCTTTTAGACTAAAAATTAATAAAAATATGTTCGTTTTATTAAAACAAAACAATAAAAAACTCAAAAAGTAATTGCTGTGTTAGTCGAAAATATTTATGTTGAAAGTAACTTTTCACAAACGGGTCATTATATAATAATTTTTATTAGTATGCTTTAAATATATAAAGATGATTTTTTATCAGAACAGAAAACATCACTTATTTTGTGCGCTAAAGACATCTAACATTATTCATATTCTTACAAAGAGCACAATAATTCATATAATTAAGATTTTCCGACAGTTTTATGTTTCCTTACATAATTTATTGCTTTATTTCCTTTTTAACTATAAACAGTTCCTTGACACTTTATACCACTGTTGACAGTGGAACTAAAACATATTGTACCCATGACAACGGGCATTCAGCGTTATAGATAGCTATTTAGCTTACAGCCCAAAACATGAGTTCAAAAGTAGATAATGAAAGATCAAAAGTGATATTTAAGTTATATTTAACTTGAACAAATTCGTTTTACAGAAAACTTCCATGTTTATGAAAGTAAACTTTTAAACTTTACTAGTTTTTCAAGTTTCTTTATTTAAATCAGTTAAGAGTCCCAACCTTTTTTTTTCCATTTAAATAATTGATTTAACTTGACAATTATAAAGAGTTTAGAAGTATAATAAATAAATATATTTTTAAAATTTCCGCAATTTTTCAACATGAATTTCGACCTCTCTTGCTCCGTTTGGGCTTCTAAAAGGTATAATGAGTAAGAATGATTCCTCCGGAAGGTACACCTTTCCTTTTAGAACATTAGTTGATTGGAATGTTCCCACTAAGAGTTTCGAACGCACATGGTCAAGAAAAATGGAAACAAGATTATATTTAATTTTCCCATTTATAATATAAGTAGCTTGCGTAAAAAATCCTAGAATTTGAAGAATTGAAGATTTTTAAACGTCGAAGTAGAGATAAATAAATAATAGAGACAAAAAAAAATCTTTTTCAGGTTTTTTATCTCTATGCCAGTGTTTCCCAAACTTTTAACATATGTGTACCCCTTCCATAATTTTCGTAATGCTGAGTACCCCTCTTCAAAAAAAAATGGATGTACTTTAATAACAATCAAAATATATTGATTTATCCTTTTTTTTGTAACATACACAAAATAATTAGAAAAAAGAGGAATAAATTTATTCATAACAAAATAAAAATAAAAATAATTTTATAAATAACATTTATTCGGATTAATGAGAAGGAGGAATTGTTTCTGATGACATGACAGATCGTCGCATAATTTGGTTCCCTGGTTGTTAATTTGAACTGAGAATGCGGTTCCACGTACAACACTCTGTTCCCTTTTTTCGACTGAAGCTAAGAATGGTGCCGTGCATATCCCCACCAAATTCAACATGAAATGCGTACCCCCATACTCTTCCCGTACCCCAGGGGTACGTGTACCACACTTTGGGAAACACTGCTCTATGCTAAAGAATTAGAGATCCAAATTCAGGGAACATTTTTAAATACAAATGTGTCCACCAGCATTAATATATTCATATTCTCATATATAGAGAGAATTATATTTTATATTGCTCATTTTCTGCTTTAGATTTTCATTACAAATACTTTACTGTAACTGTAATGTATATTCATTTCTGTAACTCTAAATGGTTATTTTTATTTCCATATTAATGGAAAAAATATTTTCCTACTCTTTAAAACATATTTAAATTTTAAATATTTTTTAATTTTATAATAAACATTGATACATGCAATGAAAACACGGTTGGTTATTTTAATAGTGGTAATTTTCATGCATGGAAATATATTTAAAATGCGATTTAGAACTTTAAATAACGTGATGATAGCTTTAAAAAAGACAAATGAGAAGCTAGAGCAAATAAATATATATGGAGTTGTTTACTTGGTTATCATGAAAGAGATTTCGCAGATGTAAACAATATTGTTTACGCAACATTAAAAAGGATGAATTCCTTTCAGACTTTTCAATAATGAATGTTTGTAAATATTTGTAAATACCACAAGCTAATTGAAACCTTTTATTTTCGAAAGAAATGATCAATTAACTCCAATATTGGAATAGTTATATTTTGTATTGGGCTGTGTAATCTAATAGTCAAGTTTACGAAAACTGCAACTGGAGATATTCAAATATATAGTCTTGGTTTCGGGTTTCAATAAAGATTGTCATTCAGAATAATAAGAACTAATGCCCTGTGTGTTCAGCCCAGCCTCAAACTGGTTTGATATAAAGATTAGGAGAGTGAGGTTTCAGTTCGAATGTCATCGTCGCCACGAGAATCATTCACAAGCAATAGTTTAATTAGAAGATAATTTTTGTATTAATGAGATTTGGTACCTTAAAAATGACCAAAAAGTTGATTCTTCAGTTTTTATTTCCCAATAATGTTTGAATTATTATCTGTCAATTGATATATTACTTTTGCATGCATGAGAATTAGAAATGAGAAAAAAGTGAATTGAAAAATCTTCTTAAGGAGGTAGATGACAACTTTCAACAGCTATTCATTTAAAAACATTTTTTCTTCTGGCAGAATTGCGGAAGGTATCAGTGTTATGAGTTTTATAAAAGAAAGAGAGTAGAGAGAGAGAGAGAGAAAGAGAACAAAGAGATCATTGTGCATTTTTAAAAACATTTATTCCTCTAGCAGAGTGGGGGAATGTAATATCGATGATTTAGATGAAAGAGAGAGATAAAGAGAGAGAAAGAAAGAGAGAGAGAGAAAAGAGAGATGAGAGCGAGAGATGAGAAAGAGACAAAGAGAGATGATAGAAAGAGATGAGAGAGAGAAAAGAGAGATGAGAGAGAGAGAGAGAGATAAGACAGTGACAAAGAGAGATGAGAGAGAAAGAGAAAGAGAAAAAGCATCTATTTGTGAGGCTGTAAGAGTTGTTGATGAAAGTGTTAAAATGGATTTCATATGGTTAGCGAAATTAAATAACAACAAATGTAAATAAATAAATTTTGACTCTTGGCTAATTTACTTTTTTTGGTCAAGTCTCAAATCATGTTTTATCAATATATATATTAATGCTTTCTTTGTTAACAAATTCTCGAAAACAAATTTTATTTTGTTTTAATCATAACTGGAGCATCTTACCGCTCTAAGACAATTATTATGATATTGCAACAGAATTTAAAATAGTTAACATTTTCACAATTTGTATGTTCTTATTTATCATAACTTTTCATAAGAATACTATGTTTTAATATTAAAGGAAGCAAAAAAAATATGGTTTTATTATTATTATTTTCATTATTTTTACATTTTCCTTCATTTCTTTTGTTAGATGTAATTAACACCTGAAAAAGTGATCAATTATTAAAAATATGTGCTGGCAGTTTAACTTAACTAAAGTAAATAATAGTTATTTTTCAGAGTCGTAAACATTACAACGGTTTTCCTCAATTTGTGTTTATTTATCCATCATTTTACTCCTTCCACCAACACTTGCCGATCACTTCTATTTATTTCTGTGTGTTACATATTACGTGTAACAAAAATTGGGATCCATTTTGAAACAAAATGAGAATTTTTTTACGAAAAAATTAAAATATAGGAATATATTTGACTTTTGCTAAATATTGGAATATATATATATAGATTCTCCCTCCTCCGAAAAAATAACTAAATAAGTTCTTTTAAAAACGATTTCCAAAATTCAAAACGTACTTGAGAATATTGCAACAAAATTTATATTAAAATATTAATAAATATACAAAAAGAGTGTTAAAATTTTCTAAATTTCTTAAAAAAAATTTTATATTTTAAAATTTTATCAACAGTATATGCAACATTTCTTCCTAAATCATTTTAATAGAACAGAAACACTCTATGGTATGCTAAAAGTAATTTTTTAAAGTATCCTGAACACATTTGGCGTACTTTTTAAAAAAAATTAGCATACCAAAACACTCTAAATGCATTTTTAGGGATCAAAACCATTAAATACTAATATTTAACTAATAATCTTTAAAATAAAATTATCTAAACTGTACAAAAATCACAACTATAAGTGAAAGAGATTAGCATTATTTTAAAAAAAGTTCAAAGCAATTAGAGAAAAAAAGTAATAAACTTATATTAGTAAAAGAATTACTAAAACAAATTAGATGCATTTATCTAGAGAGTATACTAAAATTTAAATGTTTTATTAAACTTTAAAAAAATTGTAGAGCTAATCGAGTAAATATAATAAGAAAAAAAAATGGGACATTATATATATATATATATATATATATATATATATATATTTACGAGACCATTATTTAAATAACACGCCATAAAAATTCTCAATAAGAAATATTTTAGTATAATCTATAGAAAATAATATAAATATTAGACCCAAAAAGTTTTATAGAAGTACATTCATAATATCAGAATCACCTGATAGATTTTGAACAATTTAAATGCCTACTTCTGGTAGATTAAAGATCCATTTCCAATCTTTCTAATTTTATAAAATTTATTGCAAATTAGCCTCTAGGTAACTCAGAAACAAAACAAACTATGTTTTGTAAAGACAAAAGACAGCTAAATTCATTAAAATAAAAAACAAAAATATGTGTTTTAACTAAATTTGGTCATTTCAACAGGATCGGATACACTTAAGGTATCCGACTACTTGTGACATTTTTTTTTTTTTTTAGAAAAAGGAGATATGGGGAAATTTTGGGGGTTTTTAGATTTGGTTTGTACACATATTTTAAGAAAAATATGCTGAAATTAAGAACAGAAAAAGAAATTATTATTACTAAAATGGAAAAAAATGGGTACAAATTGATAAAAAATAACATAAACGCGGTCCATTCTTTACAAAAAGTTTATGAACAAATTTTCTGTTTCTTTATTCTGATGTGTTGCTATGTTATTCATTTTTCAAATGACCTTCAGGATAAGAGATGTCTTAACCTTTACAAAAACTAGAGCACTTTTTTTATTTTAGTTATTATATGAAATTGCTTAAAAAAAATCAGTGATTATTTTAACATAAGGGACTTCAAATTTTGTAATAAAACAGTGATTGATAAATCTGAAGGTTAAAACGCTTCTACTATTACACAGAACATACACAAAAAATTTCAGTTGATTATTTTCAAAGTTTTTTAGCAATCATTGACCCCGTTTGATCATTTAAAAAAAACACATTTCGAGTAAAACGCGTTTTAAAGTGTGACATATTGCTAAAGCAATGACATCTGCTTTTATTAAAACACTTTTAGTTTTTGTTCTTATGAACAGAAAATAATAAACTTGGTATTTTTATAAAGGTTATAAAATAGCATATAAAATAAAATCATAAAAAAAGTTGTCAATTTTTTGCAAAATTCACAATTTTAGGGTAGTCTGATACTTTAAATGCGAAAGTATAGAATTTTCTGACTACTGAAAGGTACTGATTTCCGTAAAAAATCCACATTTCTATAAAATTTTAAAAAAAATATTTTTTTTCATTTTTATCGCTTTTAAAATTATTAAAAAGTAATGTAAATCCAGTAAAAAAAAATCTTACGAAGCAGTGATTTTTAATAATAATAAGAAGAAGAATAATCTCCAAACATAGCATTTTGAAAAGAACGCATACAATATAGTAATATGAAGAGCAAAATATTTACTTTCCAAAACAGTGGAAGTTTATTATAATATTACGTAATAGTCTTTATCAGAGCCCCTTACTAAAAAGTTCCACGCTTAGAAAAACAAATATTTGACTGGCGTGCCGGTACGAACCACTTCCATAATTTAATACATGTGTCTTCTACTTTGCACAATGGTATTTGCTTTTTATATTTTTTTGATATGGTCTAAAAAACTCCCGAGTAGCTCGCAGCAAAGTTAATTTCAGAAAGTTTTCTTGGAACTAGAAGTTTTTTTCCCTTCTTTTCCTTTCACTTCTTTCTATAAACCTATTTTTTCCTCTTTTTCTCCCCTAAAGCTTCTAGTTTAAGATTATTGCTTGCCCCAGGAGGAATTAATGTTTCATGTTTCATATTTTTGGCAAATCTTATTTTTTCGGCAAAGGACTTTTTGAACGTGTACGGAATGTGTAAGTGGCGAGATTTTTGACACGAGAGAGGGGATGTGATTTTATATTAGGGACAGATCGTAGCGGTTGTAGAAGGTTCGTGCAAGTATGCAATTTCGGAACGAGATATTAATTTAGAACGCAAGCTACAGTATATTATTTTAATGCTTACGTAATTCTAAAAGATGAACATAAATTATTTTATAACCTATGTTAGTTATTATAAATTCAGATTTAGAAACATGTTTTAATACCACAGGGAAAAAAAGATAAACCGACTTTTAATCCATATACGAGGGTTGATCAGAAAAAAAGGTTACAAACCGCAGCATTTAAAAACTAGATATTCTAGAGAAATGTTTTCCCCCAAAGTGGAGACAGATGACGCTACTTGTCATACAGCTGGTTTGTGGGTAGGTAGTGAAAGTTCCCAGATGGTTCAGGGCGATTGAAATATCAAGAATTTTAGGAAAATGGTCTTGTTTGGAAGTGCGAGCCATTATTCGATTTTTATAGGCAAAGAATGTGTTCGCATCTGATATTCACAGTCAAATCGTGGAAGTTTACGGTGAAGAAGAAAGGAGCAGACAACATGTAGCGAAACGGTGACACTTTTTTCAATCAGGCAGACAGAATGTCGAAAACCGCAATATGGCAGGGAGCGGCCGGCCAGGTTCTTCAACGACAGAAATAAACACGGCACGAATTGAAGAAATGATTCAAAATGATCGACGGCGAACTCAGCGTAAAATCTCATCAGAGCTGGGATTGAGCTATGGCAGGGTGCAACGTATCGCATCTAATGTGCTGCGATATTTTAAGACAGTGATGTGAAAACATCCGTCGAGATCTGGCTCAATGGACTAGGACCTGATTTCTCCCAAAACGGGTTAATCAAGTTGGTCCTGCGTTCTGATAAATGCCTAAATTAGACTTGGTGATTATGTCGAAATGTGATAGACACGTATACCTCTAAATTCCTTTTGTATTTTCTGTCTAGTAATAATAATTTTTTTTATTCGACTTGTAACCTTTTTTTTTGGACCAACCCTCGCATATAGAAGAGAAAAGGGACTCATTTGCTCACTCACTTACTCATCACGATATTTCCTCAAAACTTCTAGACTTACAGACTTGAAATTTGTTCCTTTTGTTAAAAAGAGATAATTCAAGAACGAGGTTTATGAAAATTGATTCCTAAGGGGTGTTACTAGGAGTTTAGGAGGAGTCGTAGATGATATTTCCTGTTTTTTCAGGTATTAAGCACATACAGACTTGAAATTTACCAAATATGCCTCTTTTGCTTAGCAAAGATTCACTAAAAATGGTTTTGTGGAAATCGAGTACCAAGGGTAGAGGGAGTGTTATAAATAAAAAAGAAATCACGTTTTTGGACTAACAGGGTTTAAATTTGGAAGGCACACTTCTTTTGTTGAGTAGAGATCCACTAAGAAAGATTTTGGCTTAATTCGACTTCCAAGGAGGGTTACAGAAATGTTATAGATGCAAAAAAAATTTCGTTTCACAGAATGTTTCTTTGTTTAGTAGAGATCCGCTAAGAAATAGATTTTGTTAAAATTGATTTTTTGGGAGGGGGGGGGGAGGTTATAGGGAGCGTAAAAAATATACTTTCGTTTTAGAAATTCAATATCTGCTCTTTTTAAAATAAAAGGCGAGGGCGATAAGAAGGCTTTTGGATACAATTGAAAACTTAGTGCAAGGAGAAAGATATTAACTTAAAAAAAAAGTACATTATGGCTGTACATCATCTTGAATTACCCAGCAAATTGGGCGGCTAGTAAATCAATTTATCTACACACTTCGCCCTTTCTCATTATGATTTGAATGATTTTTGTGGGTTTGATGCTTCAGAATGAATGGTAAATGAGAACATGGATGAAACATCCCTCTATGGTATCCATGGGTGGGTACACACACATATCCATGGTATCCGTCCGGTTTGGTATCCATGGATGGTACCACACACATGAATACCAAAATTCCCATTTAAACTATTATATATATATATATATATAATTGGAAGATTAGGTACAGTTTTCAAAAAGTTAGCACTTATTTAATTTATTATTGCTTCAGATAAAACAATGGATTCGTCTATTTCGTCTTTTCAACAGCTTTTATCCAATGAGGGAGAGCGAGAGTTATATTTTCGTAGCACTATAAAGCTGCTCGAGGACTATTGGCGAAATACCTCATAATTTTGAACTATGGTCAAGTGACGAGGTGACCAGAACAGGCACCTCCTCTCCTAACTTCCACCCCATACCAACTGCAGTGCGTTAGAAACTAAATTAAACTCAGTGATACTCCAGCCTATAGGAGGGCCAAGGGCTACTGTGCCCATCTCAGTCGTGCTTTCGTATATGACGTATTTGTTTGGTCGCTGATGCGATCCATTGTAGCAAGCATGCTTTCTATGAGTTTCTTTGATGTCATTTCTTTTCTGAAACTGAAGAAAATGCGGAAAATATCACAGATGGTGTGTCATAACTGATGATTCCAAGAAACTATTTTTTTAATGTAATTATTTATGCTTCCTGTTTTCTGTCTTTTTTTTTGTCTTTGTGGTGCATTTGTTTTGTATATTTTTACTATTTCTTTTGTATTTGTAAAAGTTGGAATTGTTTAAAATGTAAACTTTGATTTTTTTTTTGCAATAAAATCTGGATGTGAGGTGGTTGTTTCCCGAGGATCGGTTGTAGCTCTAAACCTCTTCGGGTGAGCTCGGTTCCTCTGGCATTCATCATCATCCTTTTATCGATGCACTGAAGAGATGAAAGGCCGAGTCACCTTGCCCAGCCCGGGGTTTGAGCCCCGGAGAGGACGTTATAGCTTCGACATATATTTAACGTGCATCGACCTCATCTGCACGGCAGGTCTTCAACGGTACTAGGCTAGAACTCATGACACGCCAACCACGAGTCCGTGATCTTAACCACTAGGCTGCTGTGGCCTAGACCTTTGCCAAATGATGCTGCATAAACTTTTCAGGATAAATTTTACCACGTCATTACTGTTTTCTTAAAGCTCAAAATGATCCAGAAGAGTCCGCATGTCCGTTTTGTGGAGTATTTCAAACAGATCACGTGATACATTTTAAGATTTTATCGTCATTTACTATTTCATATCCAACTAAATTATAGTCTTAATTGAAACACTTCTCTCTTGTCAACTCTTCAATCTGTGCCTTGCAAAATATTCAAGACTACATGCACTTTTCGCAAACCTTATCAACAAAACTAAGATGTTTCTCCTCTCCATCCAGTGAAATTTTAGGCTACGATTTTTTTTAAGGTTGAGAATCGTATTCATTCAAACCAGAAGAGCTGTTGAAAAATAGTATCCAACATTACCAGATTCTCACGTAAATTCATGTCATGGGTTTTATTTTTCGAAAAATTACACCTTTGGTCAGACGTTTGTTTCAATATGATAAACTTACTTAACAAAACATGGTGCGATTTTTAAAAAACGTCTTTGAATTAATAGTTTTCACTAATTGTTTGATAGCCCCCATGTATATGCATTACGCAAAACACAGTTTTTGTGCTCAAAATATCACAAAAAACAAACCATTTAATTTTTCAATGAAAAATTCAAAAATTCATAAAGGGATTTTAAAATCAAACTCCTCCAACCATAATTAACGCACACACATTGAAGTTTGACTTATAAGTACGTCGAAATATATGTATAACATGAGTTCGTATGGATTTTTGATAGCGTAATTAATATACTTAAAATACTTTTTATTATGATTGCTTTGAAAATCCCTTAAAAATGTATAAATTCTATTAAAAATGTATAAAGTATTAAAATATTTATATTCCTTAGAAATGTATAAGTTATTTCTTAAAAAAAGTATTGTATTGATTCTAAAATACATTCCAACTTTTGTTTTATGTATTAATAGCAATAGTTAGAAAAAAATGTCAAAGAAGTAGTAAAAAAAAAGCCTTATCATTTGAAATGAAGAGAAACTAATGATTTTTTTTCTTTTCGAGATAAATTAGTTTAATGTTATCATTTACTATATGAGTGGAAATAAACTTAGAGCTTTCGAGTTTTGTGAGGTTTTAGAAAAACATGTAAAAAATAATTTTAAGCTAAAAAAAATGTGATTTGATTTTTTTACCATTTTTTTTAAAATTGAATCGTACCGTGACTCCTTAAAAATGAGAGGTATTCGAAAATTTTGATTTTTTAAAGATCTTTTCCTGGATAATCCACTTCCGGATAATCGAGAATATAATACACATCGAAATTTATGAAAAGTAAAAGTCATTGAAATGACAATTATTAGGAAATTAGTAAGAATATCTTTTGCACGATTTTTCTATTTAAATCACAACCTATTATCTTCCAGATGTTCAGTAGTTCTGCTATATCTAATGCATTTATGTCTTAGCCTCGCCACACCAATGTATTCAGTAGAACTACCTTTATTTTGAGATATTTGTTAATTTGACAGAAGTGACTTGGAAATATAATTACACTACGATTACCAATGACAAATCTTGTGAACTCGCGTCTCGAACAGATGACGAAGATAACTGATTTGATATGAACCTCCTCACTATTCTAAGAAAGAATTTCGAGATTTAATCAAGTTTACTTGAGTAAGCTCCTATTATTTTGCACAGTTATCTTTACTAAAATCGAATTTCTTTCGTTTATTAAGCCTAAACATTGTAGCTTATTTGAAGTATTCGATCAAAGCAATTTCAATCTTAAGGGTACATGGTACGATTCACTCAAAAAATTTTAATTGAAGGATTTTCAAACTTTTTTTTGATTGTCTCCAATGTGTGTATACTATGTAAAACTGATTTTGTGTTCAAAATTTCATAAAAAGCTTGTCATTCATTTTTTAAGGAAAAACTTAAAACTTGTGAAGTGATTTTAAATGCTACTCCTCTTACAAAAATTGACGTACACGCATGAAATTTTGATTTACAAGTACATCAAACCATGTATAACAAAAGTTGGTATGGGTTTTGCGATAACATGATTGGTAGTTGTACAATATTTCTTTTTATGAATGCTTATTGAAAATTCCTTAAAAAATGTATAAATTCTGAGTTCAACTATTTTTTAAAAAATAAGTATTGCTTTGATTCAAAAATGCAGACCAACTATTGTTACATGTACTATTATCAATAGGTTAAAAAAAATTCAAAGCATTAGGCACAATAGGAAAAAAGCCCTAGCATTTCAAATGAAGATAAACTAGTTATTTTATCTTTCTGAGATAAGTAAACTTAAAGTTTTGATTTGCCAAAGGGATGTGAATAAAAACGAGCGTAAAAGCTATTATAATTCTGAGTTTCTTAAGTTTAGAGCTTTCAAATTTTGTAAGGTTATAGAAAAGTATATAAAGAATAATTTAGGCTAAAAAAGCTAGATTTGATTTTTTGACAATTTTTGTCAATTGAATCCTTTTGTGTCACCTTAATCATAATGGATGCTATTTCACACAAAACTGTGGATTACTGTTAAATTTTATTTTAGTATGGTAAAAGAAGCTTTTACAGACTGTAGACTGATGGCATAGGAATTTTACCACATGTAATACATTTTATAAATAAAAAAAATCTTAAGAACTGATCGATATAGAACGAGATAAAATAATGGCCTATTATTTTTATTCATTCGAGTAGATAAAACACTCCCTAAACAATACAAACAACATGAGTACAAGGGTACAAAATTCCCTTATCTACCCCCGATTCATCTTCACAAAAGCCAATTACTTCTTTTTTACTCAAGCCATCTTATCTTCCTGTACAAATTTCTATCAAGTCGATCCCTAAATCCCCAACCACATGAAAAAGAATCAATAAGGGCGAATTTCGCCAAATTATTGCAAAGGATTATACAATACTTGAGCCCTATACTGGAGACAGAAAGGCTAGAGAACAGTGGAGCAGCGTCTGTCTCCATCTCTATCAACCGCATCATCAGCTACAAGGAACGGGGGAGGGGGGGGGGGAGTGCTCCCGGGGTTTTTACGTAATTGCTAAGTCAAACAAGCTTGCCAATGAACTCCAAACATTGGGAAGAGGGGGTTTTCGTCACTGCTTCCGCGGCTAAAAGGCATTGATGTGCGGATTTGTCGTTTCCGTTTTACAAGGACCAGATAAGAGAGATAGACCCTTTCTTTTGTCTTTTATTTAAATTGCTTAAATTGGAAGGGGATTAGATTACAGAATTCTTCGGAGTTGATACATTTGTTATAATAATGAAGTTTTTAAAAATTTTGAGGTATTGCTTCAAAATGAAACGAAGTTGGAAATGATACGCGTTTTCAAATAATTATATTGTATTAAATTGTTTAAACTGAATATTATACAACCTAACAGAAATAATTTTGACAGATAGAAAAGTACTGATCTAACAGAACCAATTTTATGTCGTTTTGTAATGTTCAAAAACAGGTCACACAGAAACTACATCACAGCTTTTCCAAAAGAAAAAAAAATCAATGCATTGATATTATATTTTGACTTTATATTCCCAAAGGCAGTATTCCATTCCATAAGACTTTTAGTATCTCTTTTAATCAGTTTATTCTTCCCTAGATAAATTATGAAATTGGCTGAATAATTAAGGGAACATGAAGAGATGGTAATGAATAAAGTTTTAATTTTACATATTAATGGTGAAAAATACTACATTCATAGAAGATTTATGAGTTCTTAAGTGACAGTATACTGAAATAAAAAATGTAATATAAACGTTCAAGCATTTATTTTATTGGGAAGTTTTATTTCTGAAAACGTGTTACAGTTTCTCTTCACTAGATGAAAACTTACTAAATGATTATTTGTTTTAAAATTATCCCTTTTTAAACATTTCATTTATATTTAAATTTGATTTCATCATTGAATATCATATGAAATTTTCATTATTTATATAAATTCCACTCCCAAAAAGTGATTAAGTAATTAAAAAACCATACTTTGAGTTAATTGTAGCTGTAGAATTTTTATTAAGCGATATATTTAAAAGTACCCATAGTAATCTTTTTCTTTGGTTGAAAAAATCTCATGTTTTTTAGACATGGTTATAACATTATTTGCTCTTAAAATTAATGTTATAAACTGATTTTATTTTTAGAAAAACACAAAAAAAATAATAATATTTTCAGCATTATTTTTTCATTCTTTTAAGCAAATTTTTGTTTTAACTCTCAGGATTGAATTTAGTTAAACATAATATTTATTCATTTGTAACATTAAAACACATTATCTGCTTGTTGAAATTTTCTTTATATTATTTCAGAAAAATAAATATGATAATACGTATAGACGGAAAACAATGCGGATGTCGTGAAGAGGAATCCTGATTTATATTCCTGAAAGTTTTTACAGAAATTCTTACAACAAAAAAATCGCAGATAAGGTACCGATAATTATTTTACATTATTTAATTTGTTGGTTTTTGGAAGAATTAACAGCTAACCACTTACAGCAATTAATAATTAGAGAATTTTAGGAATTAATTATGAAATAACTTAGTAATAGATAGTAAATACAAAATGAATCTTATGAATAGACAGTAAATACAAAAAACTTACAATGTAATTTCCAGTTAAATATGCCTTAATTTAATTGCTGCGGTAAGAAAGAAGAATAATTGCAAAGTGTGATAACTAAAATATATAACTGAATTATTTGCTAGCAAACATTCTGTAAAAAAATTTGTTCCTTCTCTGACTCTTTCGGAGCTGCAAGCCCTCATGTATTTTATTAGGTGGTGATTAATACATTAAATTTTCTACAAGAACAACAATATTACCATAACAATTTCGTATAATTTGGTGCTGGAAAATGCTTTGCGTTTTTGTTAATTTAAAACATGCCATAAAAACTGGTAAAAACAGTTATATAAAAATCAAATTCGCTTCAATGAAAGTCATTTGCATATACAAGATTTCCTACAGTTTTTTTCTAAGCAACAACATATATAAATTTGTTGGCAGAAGTGCTTGAGAAAGTTTTTGAAAAAAAAAAGTGCTAATTTTGTTTGTTTAATTTTGTTAAGTGTTTCGTCCATAATATTTAAGTTTAAAGAAAAATAAATTTAATTTTTCCTATTTCTCATTGATAATAATAGCTTTCGATTTAAATATCACTGATAGATGTATACATATGTCTTCTTTTAAACGTAGCATTTGTTGAATAGCTTATTTCTTAGAAAAACATGGAATAAACAAATTTTATTTGCTTTATTTTTTATTTTTCCCTTTGAAAAAGATTTATTTTGCAAACACAGGATTCTTCACTAAAGAAAAAAAAAATGTTTTTCTTTGAATCGTAAGCAAGATCTAGAGTGGCTATGAATAAACGTGATATTAAAAAAAATATTATAACGAATATTTTTTATAGATATGAAACCGGAGAGAAAAAGCGGAGGAGAATTAAAAGGAGTAAGTGTTCTTTAAAGAATAAACTATAAATTCATATAAAGAATTATAAAATGATATTTTTATCCTAGCTACTTATTTAAAGAAAGCTAACTTTAATGAAGTAGAAATAATTTTTCAGCATTTAAGCGAATTACGACAAATTTTTTCATTAGATATTTCAACATCCTCAAAAAATTCTTTTTAGCCAAAAGACAAGCTAGCTTTATTTTTTAGAGCAATCAAATATACGAATGGTAAATTTTTTGAAAAATAATGCATCGTTCTTAAAACTATTACTACAATTTAAGATAATTTTTATATTAAAAGTTTGACATTATTTGCATTTGTTTTTCTAAATGTGCAACATTTCAAACGGAATAAAAATGAATTTTTTTAGGACCGAAAAGACAAAAAGCTTATAAAGAGCATTCTTCCGAAAACGAAAAAGACAAGATAAAAATATTAAAAGACTAAATTAAATAAATGCACGAAAGATTCACAAAATAAAATTATATATGAAATCAATATGCTTAAGTAAAAATCGTTTTTTAAAAGGTCGTATATGTATATATATATATCAAAATGAAGCATATTTTAACCCTGGATGAGTCTAACATTATGCAAAGCCGTTATATAAAACACCGTTTTAATAATAAAAACAACTTTAATGCAAGTTCTTAAAAATAATATTGTTTTATTTACATAACAATAACATAGGTTTGTTTACATTGTTTTGGCAAGATTCTTTTAGAAACGTTTAACTTACTAAAATATTCATTTTTTTCCTATTTAGAAACGAACACAAAATTTCATTTCCAAATATTGCCATTATATACACATACTAAATGGAGGAATAGTTTAATTTACATTATCACACAAATTTCTTTATCGAATTTAAGAAAATTATAATTTACAAGTAAACTTATTTCATAGTCACATGAAATACTTAAAATTAATATATATAGGAGATAGTGAACTAATAGTAAGAATTGAAAAAAGAGCATGATTTGTCTGCATTGTTGTAACAAAGCACACCCGGCTTGGCTAGTTTGGCTGAAAAACCGGTTTTCGAACCCAACTTTTGTTATTGTTTTAACAGTTACATTGTTACAACAATGGAGACGAATCTAAGTTGGCATTGAAAACCTGTAATTAATGCATTAATATTTGAAAAAAACTATATTAATATCAAGTATCATCCGCTATAAGTTTAAAAAAATTTATTTGCACTTGATTGGATGAATGGAAAGTATTTTATTAACTATTGAAAATTTAAACAAGATATATAAATATATATATAGGGAGAGAGTGAGCTAATTAGTAGGAATTGAAAAAACATTATTTTGAATGTATTATCTCTATGGGGTTAAGTATAAATTTTTATTAAGTTGCAACAAAGCATAAGCAACGAATGATCTTTTACGAAAACGAAACATCAAACAAAAAGAAACATTAATCTGACTATTAATTACATTCTTCTTTAATTTAATTTTGCCTATTACTAGGAAATATTAGAACGTGTATCGGATGGGTGAAAACTCGAACAAGTTTAAAAGTTAGTTTGAGTAACGATGGAATTTTGTTGATTGAGCGCACAAATTCTTTCCTTCTACATATAATCTTAAATTAAAGGAAAGAAACAAAATAAAAGGTTTGTGATTTTTCCAAGTAATTGCGGCATCGATCAAAAACAAAATTAAAGCTATCTAAAAATGATTTAAATGAATTGCTTTTTCTTGGAAAAAGCAATGGATTGGTTCGAAAATCAAATTACCGTTCTTGGAGAAGTCATGTTAGGGCAATGAAGACCAGAAAAGATTGGAAGAAAGAAAAAAAAAAGTTTTCGTTTATCCTTCTTCTTTAGTTTTATACTTCCCTGCAGAAATCCAACTAATTTTTTTCTTCCTTTTTGTTTGAATAAATGACAATAAGGTTTTGGTAGATAGACATCTTTTAGATTGAAATACGAATAGAACTTAGTTTTCTTTTTGATTTCCCTGTACAAAGTAATCATCAAAAAATGAATTTTCAAAAGTCATGAATATTTTTTTGAAATGTTTTGAAAGAATGGAATTTTTCAGTGAGTTAAGACTATCTGATTTGTAGAAGCCAAATCGAATTGTAGAAAACATCACTTAAAAATCTTGTATAACGTGGAATAATAATTATAAGAAACAAATAAACTTTTAAAATTATTCTAATTGGTGGTATATGGAGGTGAAAAATACCTGATAAATAGTTGTAATTAGTTAAATAATTCAGAAGCTCTGCATATATGTTCGCAAAGGAAGGTTGAAGTTGATCGCCTTAGCCTATAGTGATTTTACAACTCATAAAATAGTCTTAATGAGTTAAAAAGAAATATCTAATCAAGTCAAAAAAGAACTTTTGCGATAAAAAGAATTACGTCAAAATTTGATTTTGAACGCATAAAACTTAATAGGAGTCGTAAGTTCTCTTACTAAAATAGTAATAAGAAAACAATAACAAGCGGTTTATTGATACTTGGCAAAGTATTAAAGTATCTACAAAGAGAAATATAAATTCTGAGCTATATATTTTTTGTTAATCTTAATTTTTTTTGTCGAAATTTGATCATATAACAAGAATATTATTAATTCAAGACGAGGAAAATTAAAATCAGAGAAGGAAAAGTAAAATAAAAAAAGTAACGTGAAAAGTAACGAAATGCTGAATAAACAAATAACACTTACATACGCTCATACTTTCCAGATGCAAATACCTGATTTCCTGTTTTAAATTTGATACCTAATATTACAAATTCACATGCATATTTTCGCCTTTTTAAAATTGTCTTCATTTAACATAAGAGAACCCAAGACATGCCTTTTTTTCGGACAGAAAAAACTTCGAATATTAATGTATATTCTAATTTTACTTACATGCAAATAATAATATACCGCCCATTAATATTAGGAATCAAGGGTTTTTTGTATCTAACTCTGGAATAATGTACTTAAATTCAAGATTAATTCATATAATCTTTTTTATCCCTTAATATGATTAACATTACATTTAATATATCCTAACAAATAATTTATATATTAAATAATAACTATAAGAAGTTTATTCTCGTACAAAAATCGTAATTTGAATTACCTTTTTAGAAATATTTGGATATAACAAGGAATATATCCTCCCATTGTACTGTTAACGTTCGATCGACTTCAGTGTTCCTTTGGTAAGATTAAATTATTGGAGACCGTAGATGTGTGTATGTGGATTGGAAAATCAAAGAAGATTCAACTGCTGTTGGAGTTTATACAGGCTCATGGGGAAGACTTAATGTCGAATCTCCCCTTCCAAGATAGTTTCAAAGATGCTCTATTTTAAGTTGGTGAACGAGATATAAAAAAAGAAAGTATTTGTTTGCAAGCATAGCTCTGTGTGGTTAAATATTTTTATCCATCCAAATAAAATTATAACTAATAGCAGGTGCACAAGAGATCTAATGTGTTAATCGAAATTTTCATCTCGATATCTGTGATCATCCACAATACCTTCACTGAACACATGGAAGTTTGTGTGGCTGGATTATATAGAATAAATTATAATCTATTTCACATTATGATTTCATCTTTGATGTAAGCGCATCTTTCAAAAAAGCTGGACTCCTGATGATTAATTCCTTTTACCCTCCAGTCTGAGCACGACAAGAATCTCATTCAAAAATTCACCTGGACTCATCCTTAAAAAGTACAGACAGCCATTTATCTCTTTTCCAATCCATTTGCGTACTTGTCCAATATAATCGAGATCCCTTTTTTTGCATTCTATTTGATTTAGTCGTTCGGTTTTGTTCGGACATCTAACATCTTCTTGCTTACAAGTCTTCATTAAGAAGACATTATCAAACCATGGTAGCCACCAGTTTTCTTCGAATTGCCATAAATAGGCTTAATGAGTTCGAATACAGCAATTTTCCAGTTCCTTCAATGAGTCGGCTCCAGTGACCGAGAGGTAGCACGGCCGCTTCGTAAGCCTAAGGTTGCAGGTTGGAGTCGATAGATTTTTTGGATGCGAAAATCCCAGGCTTGCATGTTGTATGATTAAATGCCATGTTAAAGATCCCTTGAGTATCAATTAGGCTCTGCTACTTTCGGCAAAATTAAATCACGGCAATATTTAGCTACCGAAGAGAGCTTGAATAAAAATGTATTCAAGCGTCCAAATTTGGTAACGACGCTACCACTAGAGGGTGCCACCATGAAATGGCCCTCACATTTGGGGACTTGCTGTGTCTGCAAAGGCTTAGATGCTGAAATTCAGCCCCATAGGGGAAAAATTCCTTCAATAAGAATGAAATAGAAGATAATTATCAAGAGTTGCTACAACATGCAAGTGATTCGATTGGTCATGATCTCGAACTCGTGTTCAGAATTTTTCAGTCATCGGTTCGAGTTCTGTTGTCACTAAAAGTTTACGGTGTTGAAAGGCTAAATTTGTCGAGGGTCAAAATTTTCCTTTTGATATAGTGGGGCAGTTTGAAAGTGGGGTGCCAGCTCAGGTATCGTCTTTGTCACTTGACTGAGGTTCAAAATTACGTGATCTGTCACCGTGATTCCTTGTATTGGTTGTAGTTTGATATTGATAAAGAATTAATCAATAGATGGTTAAGATAAATGATATTTAAAGTTTGTAGGAATTCCTATTACTGTGTGACATATTTTTGTATCTGTGGGAAGAGTTTTTCTATTTAAATTCTTTTCTCTAACAATAATGGTTCCAAAAATGTTTGCAAAAGTTCCTTAAAATTTATTTACTAATAAAATTCTTTTGTAGACAACATGTTTAAGGATTCTTTTGTAAGAAAGTGGCATCTCCATTAATATCACGTTAGCTAAAATCTTAACCATTCAAGGCCAAGCAAAAGATGCATTTCCATTTCCTCAAAACAGAACGGTCCATTTCACTTCCACGTTCTTTTGTGATTAAAATGGCTAAACTTGGAAAAAAGAGGGGAGAGACGGACGAAAAAAAGAAGGATCACTCACTTGAATCGTCTGCCAAGTCCTGAAACGATATCGTCGGAGGGTGCCGCCATCATGGACAGTTCTGCTAGCAAGAGCATGTGTACAATTGTCTGGTGGACGTGATGAATAGCCGATGTGACGGCATCGAATCCGTAATTCTTTGAGACGTATTGCCAGAACTGGGATAGGGGCCAAGTGCGACCCGGAATCTAAAAGGGAAAAAACATTCTTTAAATGGTGATGATTTGATATTCAAGTAAGAATGGAAAATATGCCAGGGAAGGTTACTTTGGAAGGTTTTGACTGAAATTTAAGAAGGAAGGAAAGGATTTAGCAATCTAAAAGATAACCGTAGATTAGAAAGGAATACATTAGTTAATTATTTATTTAATTTAATTTTTTTACTGCATATTTTAAAAAATTTTCTGTGGTAATAATACCTATAATTATTTAACTACGTGTGTTTTATCGTCACAACTATTTCCGTATTATTAAATCTAACAGCTAAGCTTTGCTAGAACATGTTCCTATACTTGATTCTTTTTGAGTTATATAGAGATTTAAAATGCACTTCCTGCATTCAGTTAAGTCTAAAACATTCGAGATGTAACATTTTTTAAGCAAAAATTTTCAAAAATGTACATATTTGTAGAAAAATAATTTTTTTAACAAATTAAATTTTCCAATTTAAAAATGTAAAACTTTCGAAAAAAAAATACTATCGTAAAATACAAATTATTAAATATAATTATGAGAAGGAATTGTAACGAACTAAAATTTTTTAGAAAAAATCGTTTTCGTCAAAAAGCAGTTTAAAATGCGAGTATCGGCTGAAACTAAAGTTTGAAAATTTACGTATTTAATACGGATTCTTTACATCAATGTCTTTTTAATTTATTTAAAAAAACAGTAGCATATAATTTTTGTTTTATAGAAAGTAATTAGATAATTCTTATATAAGAAGGTAAGATAGTAAAATACATAATTTATTAAATGTTAACTATGTTAACTTAATCAATAAGTTAATCCATTAAAATTATATTTTAATGGATTAACTATATTAAAATTATATTATATTTTAAAATTATTAATTAATTAAATTTTAATATCCATAATAGTAAAATAATATTTTAATACCCGTAGAGAATCATTAAAATAATATTCTCTGGTACCTTTTTTCATAATCCTATTTGTGTAAAAATCTGCAATTAATATCAGAAAATTAATTTTTCTTCATTATAAAAAAATTCGTCGTTTAAATTACTATATTTCAATAATTATTTATAAACTCTTATGCACAATACCGAATTTCAGCACTGTTAACTCTTTAAAACAATAACTGTAAGTTAAAAAATGAGACGACAGCGTTATTCAATAAAAAAAAATCCATCATTTTTTTTTCCATCATGGAGGAATGATGAAGAAGACAAGGCACGTGGAGCTTAATGAAGGTGATAGATCAAGAAGGCTCTTCTCAATCCTGTTTTTAATGAGCTTATTTGGGTTGCTGTTCACTATCAAGAGGTTGCCTCATTAAAATTTGCGATTGTTTCACGATCGTTTCTTTCTTTTACTAAAGCAATTGTGAATTGGATTAGCTTGTCTTAATACATTCTATGGTCTTACGTTACTTACCATTAGAGAGTGAATATAAAAAATAGCGTGCTAATTGTGACAACGACTTGAGCTGAATTTTGTTCGAACAGGAAGAGAATCTATTTTTATCGGTATTTTCGAGAAGGGTAAAAGGGATTCTTTTTTCTAACTCCTTTAACACTAGTTATCATAATTAAATGTATTATTACCAGTCTATGTTTTTTGAATTAAAATAATGCTTCTTTCGATAAATAAACCTTTTAAAATGAAAAAGAAATTGATTTTTTTTATTTGTGAGTTTAAAATAAAAGTAAATAATTCATGAAGCTGGTTTAGTTAATAATTTTATCGCGTAGCATATGCTATGTTAAAGTGAATGTGAGATTAAAATTTGTTTTTAAATCATAGGAAAGAAAACTAATTAATTTCAAAAAGTTGTCACACACACACACACACACACACACACACACACACACACACACACACACACCACACACACACACACACACACACACACACCACACACACACCACACACACACACACACACACACACACACACACACACACACACACACACACACCACCACACCCACCAAGGTTTTTTCGAGGTCTTGGGTTCATGTGCAATAGTAGACCCAACAGCGGTCTTTTTATTAAGACAGTGTATCGCGTTTCGCATAGTCAAATATTCGTATAAATGGTAACTCGTAACAACTAAATCTGCATGACTCACAGTCTCACAAAACTGGGTACAAACCGACTATCACCTTTCCACAAAATGATGGTGTACGGTGACAGGTATGGACCTAGACATGTGTATGGCAGAATATAATACAGTTTTTTCTTGAATAGTTCGTAATTACCCATTTTTTTTGAGAATATGACCAGGATTAATATTTTACGATTGAAACTATTCGGAAAATGATCTTATTAAGACCGAGTGAAGAACGAGAAGAGACCCCAAACCGGCGCCCGAGCCTAACTAGCCCATGCCTTAAAATATTCTTGTGTATATGCATACAAAGCAGAAATGTATATTTTCTTAAAAAAACAGAGAAGAATATTTTTTATGAGCTGTGTTGATTCTGATAAATGATAAAAGATTGGCTTGATAATGGTTAAGTTTATTGTTTTTCAATACCTAATTTTGTTATTTTTTGTTTATTGTCATAAATAAAATAAATACGGCATTTTCACCTAACTTTATTGCACAAGTTAGTCATTGGTAAGTACAATTGAGATTATTATAATTTTAAGTTTTAATTCTTTCAAACAGCCTCTGAAAATTGAAATTTCAACGTTTAGTTAAATAGAAGTGTTAATATTCGTAACATTTGAGATGTGTATTGGCGAGGTGAGATATTAAGGGTTTACTTTTACCTTCTTGAAATTCTTGCTCTCATTGTACCGATGGTAAACTATGCCTTGTGAATGAACGTAAGCTCTGAGGGGCAGCATCGAAGTGACCAGAACGTACAGGCGAATGCTGACCGGTTGTCCGAACACTGTGAAAGGGTTGTTCACCAACTGTTGAGCAACTGCACGACGGCGACTGAATCTGAAATGAAAACAATCAAATGTTCTGTAAGACAAGTTATGCGAATCAGCAAACAGAATTTATAAGGGTTACCTAAATGAAAAGTGGACAAGTTCAATAAAACGAATAATTTTATTGGAAATCAAAAGAAATTTCTCTGGGAGTTGAAACATAGGTACCATCGTTTCGGTTGCAGGTCTATACCCTCACTCTAGAAAGAACATGGTTGATTCTTGAGGAAGTCCTGCCCAGCTTTCTTCATCTCACCGCGTCCAAATAGAAACGTAATACAGTCTTATGTGGCCTAAAAGTCTAGAAGTTACAAGGTGACAATTACGGACTGTACGGTGTGTGTTTTAACATTTCACAACGGATTTTCTTTTAGTTGCCTCGGTTTCACAGGAGACGTGTGGGTGGACATTGTTGTAGAAATCCAATATCGTTTGCTGTCCTTCTTGAAAACCTCTACACCAACTGTTCCAAAACGTTCGACCTAAACAGTGCTCACTATAAACTGCCACTATTCGTCAAAAAAAATTAGAATGAGATAGTAAATCCTGGAGTATGTGAACAAAAGATATGTTAGCTGCTGAAGTTCCAGCAGCCTTAAAAAGATCTAAACGAGAATTTTATCAAATTATCCCCATAAAAATGCCCCAAAACAGCGCATGCGTTGATAAGTAGCTGAATGTCATATTCGTGGGTGAAAAAATAAATTTACACGGCCCTGATGAGTTTTCCAGTTATTGGTACGACCTCTAAAAACAATCTAGGAACATATTTAGACATGATGGTAGTGCTGTTATGGTGTGAGGGACAATTTTTTTCAATGATCAGATATCTCTACATTTAATCAATAGTTGGCAAAATTCAGAAGCCTAACAGACATATATGCTAATCATTTGTTTCATGTTGAAGAAATTTTAGGCAAGGAGTATCGGATTTTTCAGCAGGATAGTGTAACTAACTATTCTTCCATTTCAAAGACACACTGGCTGCTTAGGTCGAAAAGATATCGTCTTTGAAATGGTCAACACTTAGTCCTGTCCTCAGCCCCATAAGAAACGTATGAGGTATTCTTACACATGCAATTTATCAAAATAGTAAACGACACTATTCAGTTAAAGACCTAAAATTCACCATTTAAGATGTTTGGTTTAAAATATAGCCATAAACACAGACCAGAATCTGATTTTGTTGAGAAGACATCGAATATATGAACTCATTCAACTTTCTGAAACAATAGTCTAATATTAAGCTTTTCTTTGATGTCTTATATTTAAAAAATTACTTACTATTCCCGAAGTTTTTTGACTCTATAATTTTTGTTCATTTGTTAAATCAAGCGGGTTTGGTTACAATTTAAAACATAAAACATAATTGGGTTAATTATTTGGAAAAGTAAGGTGAAAAAAGACAAGTAATACTAATTTTTCTACCATTCTTGGAAAGTATACTTCAATTTTGAGCTGTAATACTCCATAAAAACTTTTCATTGTTTCATTAACAAATATTTAGTTATTTGTATTTGGTCTGCTCTTTCGAACAATTTTCAATGGATGCAAAGGCTTAAGATCCTGATACTATAATTTTTAATCAGCTACAGTTGTTAAGCTTTGAAGGGTTAAAGATCTATTAATGCAGACTTTTTCATTATGATGATCCCACATACACACACAAAAAATCCTAAATTTAGTTGGTGGTCAAAAATTAAATAAAAAGAAGTACATAAAATAATAAAAATATTATATCTTTTTCCAAAATAAGCTCATTTTTCTGGAGTTAAGAAGAGGGAATTGTTTTTACTCTGATGTATGATGTTAAAAGTAATATTCTCTTAAGGTTAAGGAAAGCTTAGAAAAAATGAAACTAAATTTAAAGGATTTACAATACCTTCAGTCAGATTAACAATTGACATGTTTATGAAAATGTATTGACCATTCAATGAAACAGAGAATAAAAAGTGTTAACTCAAATGGCATCTCTTTGAAATTTAGAGTATTTTCAGAGTAATGAGCACGGAAAACAGGATAAATTTCAGAATAAATTCGAGAAGATTTAAAATAATACTTACTCATCAATTTCAGCTTGACCGACAGGTGAAAAGATGTCTACGAGACGGGGCCCTGAAATTGCGGTTAGTGGTTTCAGAAGCCATTGGCTAGTGTACCCCAGAGCTTCTGCTACGTTCACAAATTCCTGGTACTGTACAGGCAGCACAAAGCATGGCGGAGCTGGCTGAGAATTCATTAATGCTGTAAATAGATATGAAGCATAAAATTTGAAGCAATTTTAGAATGAATAGAAGCTTTGGAATATTTTAATTTGCTTAATTTTAAAAAAATCACAACATTTTCACTCAAATTAAATAGAAAGCTTTACAAAATAGCTCATTTTAATTGCGTTTAAAGATAGAAAAATATCATGTAATCAATTACAGCAGAGTTCGCGATTTTTGTTGTCGGAAATTTTATACAATATACGAAGGAAAAGGAAAACGAAATTAATAAAAATAATAATGTTTCTGGTTTATAAAAAAACTATTGATTGTTAAAAATTTTAAATAACATTAAGGATTCTGGGCCAATTTTGTTATCAAAATAATACACCACTCACAAAAAATAATGAAATCGTTTGCTCGATTTATATATTCTATCTATTATTCTTTCTCAAAATAAGAAAGTGCGAAATATGAAGAGTTTCGGTGAAATATGAAATATTATATAGTTAATATTTAACTGTGTAACATTTCATATTTCATCGAATATCCAATCCATAAATAAATGTTTACTAGGGAATGGAACTTTTCAAATACATTGATATATATGTCTCTACATAAAATAAATTTATGATTGTCTTTTATCCATTCACTGTGGAAACGCGTTATTAATCCTTCCAGAAAGAAAAAAAAACTAATATATTGAATCATTGTTTCAACTAGGATTAAAAATAAATACGGTAAAAAAACTTTTTTACCCATAATATTTATAACCAAAATAAAGTATTAAGCCAGAAAAAAAATTAACCACAACCGCTTTCAATTTTCTGCTATAGTCGTTTCTGGGTGAAAAAAATCTGGAAGAACTTTATTATTATTCTTAGCGTGGCAACATTAAACGCCTTCTAAATCCAATTAGATTTCCCCGAGTGGCAACTGAAGCGGACAGCCAATAGGAGGGCTTAATTCAGTTGGAACAGAATACAAAAGCGTTTTTGCTCTTTTATTTTAACCAGGCGTTCGAAAATACTTTTTTATAGCTCACTTGGATGTATTTGCATAAAAAAGCTATTATACTTGAATGTTTTATTAAATATTCACTGCGAAAATAAACTTTTATAACTCATGGGAAGCACAACGACGACAAATATTTTGAAACAATGTAATAAAAAATTCGGAAGAGTTGAAAGAGTAAGAAAAAAATCGTTTATGAATGCGATATTTGCTGTTTGCGTTTCGCTAGGATTAAGTATTTACATTTATTTTTAGCCATATTCAGTCGAAAACCACAAAGAAAATGTCATGAATTTTACGACAGAGATACTTTTATGTTTGTTTTTATTATGAAGAGCTTCGTGCTTAAGTCATACAAGCGATATTGATGACGGGAATAAATATTTTATTATTACACATAGGTATCATGATAAAGTTTCTTTTAACTTTATAATATGTACGTGAATTTTCATAATGTAATAAAATTCATAAGGAAACTAGCAAGCTTATCACGTTTAGACTTCATAAAATTAATAAATATTGTTGAATAATTGTAATATTCTTCTCTTAAAGTGAATTATCAAACATGTGCTCCAAAAATAACAATATTATTCATTTCAAAAGTATTTTAAGTTTCAAAAATATATGTTTCTTTTTTTTTACCAAACGAGTTTTTAAAAACTGTGTATGGAAGATTTGATTTCAAGTCTTATGAGAACTGCAACATTTTATGATTATTGATATAACAGCCTTTTTTGTTTTATTTAAAGAAAGTAAAAATCAATTTTATGAATCATATTTTATATTTATGGAACTTGTTTTTTTGAAAATAAAATCAGTAAATTTATCGTTTGTTGGAGATAAAATGTAACGGATAAGATTTATTTTCTCTAAAAAGATTTGCTTCACTTATTTTTTTTACATAATCTTACACGTTTTCTAATGTTTTTAAATGTAAATATTAAGTGATACCAAGGGGCATTTCTTATACACATTAGTTTTACATAAAATTATTATAACATAGGCATGAGATATAATCATAAAACAACAATTTTTCTTCGTTAGCCTTCGAGTAGAACTTTGCATTTTAGCAGATAGTTTATATTTGTAGTTTCTTGATTAAATAAGGTTCAAGTAATCGAGATAACAAATTCATAATAAGTTTCAATGCAAAATACTTGTTTCAGAAAATTATATTTTTATATTTCTAACTTCTTTAAGAATTCATACATAAAAGGAGTAATATATTTCTAGCAATTGATAAAGATTATGTACCGAAATAATAAAAAAAAAAGGTAATTTATCTCATTCTAAGACTTACATGGAATTTTTTTGGCAGCATTCGTCGTGGTGCACAAGGAATCTTTTTGCCAGAGCACGTTTCGAATTCCAGGAATACGATTAACCTAAAATTAGAATCATAAATTAAAAAAAATACAAACATATAATCCATTTAGTTAATAACGTGTAAACATTTGAAGATAAATACAAAAAACGCCGTAAAAATCAAAGTAAACTTATGTACAAAACCTCAAAAAAAAACTTATTTAATGTAAATAAAATTTTTTTCTAACCTCCAATTGAAGAAAGGGATAAGAAAACAAATAAAGTAGATATCAACACTGTAATAAAGAGGTTTCTTTAGAAATTTCAATGAATTATCGTAAAAAATGTTCCACAAATTATACAAGAGAAGTAAGTACATCAGAGTTTTTTTTGCTCTGTTTGTTATCTCCTTGTACGTATTTACTTGTGGTTTTAAATTGTCGCTAATCATATTTAATTTATTTGAACAAAGCAAATAATCTTTTAATGCACACGTCTTTTATACATCATAGGAGTAAATAATAGACTGTTCAAATAATAGACTACTATTTGGCAAACACGCATGCTTCATCTAATCAGTTTATTTTGCTCCAATCCAATGAGATCAATTGTTCTTCTGTTTGTAAAGCAGACATTTTCAGTACAGTAATACATCGACTTATGCTAATCCGACTTAGCAAATCAGAGAAATCACGTCGATTCATCCTTTTATTTTCATTCGTGAGCCTGATGAAATTGTTAATTTGATTGAAGAAGTGGTAGATCTTTCCAAGCAAATAAATTTAAAAGTGGATAGTAATAACGTTCAAAAAACTGCTGGATTTACTCTATCAACAGCTGACAATGGATGAGCTCATAGAAATGCATGAGCAAGATCAAGACACTGAAGAACTTGGATCTTTAGACGAAGCTCAATCAGAAGATCGAATGACGGTTGGAAATTGGACAGAAGGCATCAGTTTAATTGAAAAAAGATCACATACTCCAATTAAGAGAGTATTTTTTTCCAACAGAATAAGGAATAAAAAAAATTATTAGCATACTACGAGGAAATTTTGAGGGAAAAAAATCTTTGAGGCGGCAAGTAACTTGTTAGATTTTATGAATAATTCTGCATGAAAATAACTTCAGCTTGCGGTTTTGTAATTGTATCATCTAAGATTTTATGAAATATTTTTGTTCTAAATTATTATTTCCTTTTGTCTCTGGTACCAACTAAAATTTATATGTATTTATATGCGAAATTATACCCCGACTTACGCGGTTATCATTCAATTCCACCTATCGCGTAAGTTCGGAGTAGTACCGTATTTTGTATTACCGTAAAAGGCGAACTTGTAACACAAAAAATAAGGTCAAAATTATTGGGTGTGAGTTATATGCTGGGATAAAAATATAGCTTCAAAAATAATAATAATTTTAAAAAAAAGAATGTGGAAAACCACAAGATAGAAGTGAAACTTCTTTGGCGACTTTGGCCGTAAATGCAGGAATAGATCTAATTATATTAAACTGCTGAGATAACTTTAATCAAATAAAATTCGAACTTCATTTATTGTGTATGAAAATATTCTTATTAAATTTTCTGCATCAACATTTTCCAAGAAAGACACAATAGGTGTGTGGTAACTAAAATAGGATATAAAAATCCTCGATTGTAGTCAATCAAGAAAATGTGAGAAAACTACATCAATCGTGGTTCCGTATACTGTTTTTCCTTCTCTAGAATCAGTATTCATTGTTAAATTCAGTGTCAATTTCAAGAATTCAATGAGTGGTTTTGCTTCTTGGGAAGCAAAATTAACATTAAAGTCTCTAGTTAAGATAATCGGATCCAAATATTGCAGCAGCATCTGATGTGTACAGCACTAAAACTTTATGGATAAAGATGATAAAAGCTGCGACAGAACTACCTGGTGATGTATAGACTTTCGCTTGGAATTGCTGCTAGCTTTGCTTTTTTTTCTTTCACAAAACTCTTTTCCTTTTTTTGCATTTGTTCTAGGCTATCTGACCAGAATTAATTTTGATTCAATGGAAATAAAAATTAATAATATAAACTTATTGCATCACTAATAGAAGTCACTGTATTTGCTTACAAGACGCTATCCGTAGCGATTCTGGCGCGAACGTTAGTGACATATACTCAATGCCCCAGACACTCCCGTAACGGGAAGAGCCATATAATGGTAATATTTTGGGTACGTTTATTCGTTGAAAACGGCACGTTTATCACATAAAAACTACAAAAATACGCCACGCGAGTTCGTTACGAGAGTAGCAAGGGTACCCACTTAATGTCACCAATACCTAAGCGCCTTTCGTCCATAGCAGCAAGATATACTTTTGATGCACAATTCCCCCTTATCAATCGTCCAACTTTTTCACGGACATGACGCAAGTCACGTGGTGTACCCCCGCTCTCTTTTCCTCCCACTCGCTATCTCCTCACCATGGCGACGTTTCGGGGGGGGGCATGGGGGAATCACTACTTCCGCTCGCTTTTTCACTGTTACGTAAAACTGGGTAAATTTCCCATTCACTCCCGTCCGCAAAGAAATTTCACTTCAAAAAAGAGATGAGCATAAAAAAATTAGACTTCTACATAGATCGCAATAGTGTTTATTTAAAAGAAATGACATAACATAATGAACTAAAAGGGTTGTAGTTAATAGAAGTATGCAGTTTTTTCAAATGTCTGGGATAATTTTCGAATAAATGGCTAAAAAACATAAACACATTGCGCAAGTACATATCAGGTCCTTTTGTTGAGTGCGCGTTATACGGCGATTATACATAAAATTTAAAAAATGCAGCTTGAAAGTACAGGGGCGTGTTACGTGCGGTGGTGCGGGTTATACACCAGACTTTATGGTACTCTTTTTTGCCACTATTCTTCATTTTATACACCCAGATATAGGGAGTTTTGTTTCATCAAAATGAACAGGTAATTCTTAACTCTGCTCACTACAGTAGTTCATAAGTATTAATGAACTTTTTCTATCAATTATCAGGTAGGATGCTGAGATCAACAAAATTATGTACTTAAACATTTAAAAATTAATCATTTAACTAACGAATTGTTTAAAATAAACAAAAATTAAGCAATTAAAATCATATGGTTACTGAACCGAAACATTACAAAATATACATTAATGAAAGAACATTGTAGAGAGGGATTGATAAAATATATTGAAATATATATGTATATATATTTAGAAGTGTATATTGTTGTATAAAAATATACAAAAAATAGCTCATTTCAATCTTAATAATTTTTAGAAAACTATTGCAAAATAATAATTGGATAATTGGATTTTAATCAGTTCTTGAAAAATGCAGCATGAAATTTTTATAGCTCATTAACGTATCTAGAGCTGAAAGGAATTTTACTTAAAAAAATAAGGTTTAAATTGAAAAATAAAATTTAAAGATGCTCTTGTCAGTGTTAAAAACTGAAAATTTGTGTTGAAAGGAAACTTTTTTCTCAAATAGGTACTTGAAAATTTTTTTATATAAGAATACAAAAACGAAATTAATTTTCATTACTATAAAAAGGAACACAGTACGGTAAGTTAGAAGCTGTTATAAGTGCGAAGCTGCATACAAACACTTCAAATTTATATTAAAAAACGTATATGAATATTATTCATTAAAGTTAAGAAGAGCAAAATGTATTTTCTTATTTTTAAGCATTTAAATACTGTAAGGTCTTTAAATAAAATAATTATATTTAATTACATTTATAAGCCACGTTTTCTTTTGAGTTGAATTACACATATATTGACTATTTGATTACAAATACTCGGAGCTTTACTATGTGATTTTTACCATTTATATACTATTATCATCCAAAATCTTATTTACATTAAAAAGTTTTAAAGCGTTGCGGCATTTAAGAAAGTTTTGTTAGTACTATTATATATAAAACACTTTAAACAATTCTTTCCCAGAATTAGGCTTAAGAAATGAAAAATGGTTGGCTGCTACTTCCTTTGTTTAAAAAAACCCAACATTAATTCAAAAGTGCGTTTATCTGACAGTAAAGAGTTTCGAAAGAAACAAAACAAGCAGCAAAAATAGTACTTATACGTCATAAGCAAATCAAAACACTGGTCTCCATTTTTTTCCCTTTCGCCCTTAGAGAACTCATTAAGACGTTGATGACGTAAAAAATCACCTTGTGCTAAATAAGATGAGTAGTGATAACGGAGCAATCTAATTTACGTAAGGATGTATGCTTTTTTTACTTATTAAATGGTCTTTCTATTCACATGCACAGAAAACTCATAATTTGTCGTTAATTAAAACGACTTTTTAGTCTTCCTTCCTTCTTTTACTTATGAACGACCTACGCATAAAAGAACTTTTTTTGGATAGATATTTATCAGTAGATGATATTTAGGATTACAGAGTTCTTTTTGCGCCATTTTCATTCACAAACGAGCTTTTTAGATTTACTGTAATAAAGCAATATTTTAAAAATAACAATATTCTTTTAAGTTCCATTTTCATTTTGTAAATAAAGTTTTGTGCGATTACACCAGTAAATGATATTTTAATAATAATAAAATTTTTTATTTGTTTTCACACAGAAAGAATATCATAAGGATTTACTATCTTCTCTCTCTCTTCTTTTTTTGCTAATCTTATATATAAATTTATACCAACCATATTTTATGATATTTACAGAATTATAATATTCATTTGCTGCGTTTTAATTTTAAATGTAAATTAATTTGTGAAACTGTAATTTTACAAACCAAACTATATTTTAAGAATTACATTATTTTTTCCTGTGTCCCTTTTTGCACATAAATTAATTTATGCCAATGTTGTTTTATAAATTAAATGATATCTTAAGAATTATAATATCCTTCTTATGCACACATTCCATTTTTATACATAAATTAATTTAAATATACAGTGACACTCGAAAAATGTTCGTATACTTACAATTTTCGATGAAATTTATTGTTTTCAAATAATACAAATTAATTTATCGGAGAGAATTGTAATTTTTTAAATAATATCTGCAACTTGTTCTTATTGAAACAAAGTAATAAATTTTTAAAGCATAGTATAACTTTTTTTTATATAAAAAATAATAGTCCAAAAATTACCAAAAAATTTCGCGACACTTGAAAAAAAATCTCAACATAGCTTTAAATATTGTATTTCTTTCTAAAGTTATACTTAGTAGGATATCTTTTAGCGTCCACAAAAAACAACTATTAAACATCTTGGTATAGATTTCATCAGTTTTTTTTATAATTTCGGCATCAATGTTCCTCCATTCTTCAGTGATTATTGTTTATACTTCACATTTTGCTTTTATATGTCGTGTGTTCTTACTTTAACTTCAAATTATTATTAAGTATGTTCTACTGGGGTTAAATCAGGTAATTTAGGAGGTGTTTTCAGAATTTGGGGACAGTTATAGAGACACCAGTGGCATACGTTGAGAGCAGTACGCTTGGAATCATTGCCTTGATAAAAATGAAGTCGTTTCCGATACCCAAATTTTGGCAGGATAATTTTAAATTGTTCTGTACAATATTTAAGTTAAGCTTATGATTCTAAATACCATAAAAAATATCAAATTACCTAATCCTAAAGCCCATTTACATCCCCACACAAGAACGCGTCCATGCTTCACTATTCCAACTAAATTCCAGGGGATTCTTCATTTTTTTCTTCTCCAAACTCTTAAATGCCCATCGGACCCAAAATACTAAACTTGCTATCATCTCAACCAGTTTGCTGATAATTTTGAGCTTTCTGAAACTTAATCCAAGAATTTAGTTGGAACAGTGAAGCATGGAAGTGGAGTTATTCTTGTGTGGGAGTGTAAATCGGCTTCAGGATTAAATAAATTAGTATTTTTTATAGTATTGTGATCATTAGATCTATTTAAATATTTTAAAGAAATATTTGAAATTATCCGCTTAAAATTTGGATATTAGAGGTGACTTTTATTAACAAGATAATGACGCCAAGCGCACTGCTCTCAATGTACGCCGCTGGTGTCTCTATAACTATCACCAAGTTCTAAAAGAACCTCAATCACTTGATTTAAGCCAATGGAATATATTTTGTGAGAATTTGAATTAAAAAAAATGCATAACATATAAAAACAAAAAGCGAAGTAAAAACATCAATCATAGAAGAAGGGAGGGATATCAAATTACAAAAAAAACTGATGACCAAATATATACCAAGACGTTTAAAAGTCATTGAAGACGCTATAAGATATCGTACTAAATTAAGAAAAAAACAATATTTAAAGCTGCATAGAGAGTTTTTTAAGTGTAAGAAGACTTTAATGGTGTAATTTTTTAGTAGTTTTTTGATCATTAATTTTCAAAATAATAGTTATTCTATGTTTTAAAAATTGATTATATTATTCAAATAAGAACAAGTTGCAGATATAAAAAATTACAATTCCGAAATAATAGTTTTTATTAATCCAAAACATTAAATCTTATTGAAAGTTGAAAGTGTACGAACAATTTTGAAGCCCACTGTGTGCAATTTTATAAACCAAACGATATTTTAAGAATTGTAATGTTCTTTTTCTGTTCCGTTTTCATATATAAATTAATTTATACCCATGTTATTTAATCAACCAAATTATATTTTAAGAATTTACGTAGTCCCTGTTTTAAATCATGTTTCATTTTTAAGTTATTTTTAGCCATATTATTTTAACCAAAAAATATATTTTAGTAATTAAAATATTCTCTTTAGTAACCTTTTAATTTATAAACGAATATTTTAGTCAAGCTATTTTATCTTAAAGTTTATAATGTGTTTTGAAGTATCGTATATTTTCAACCTTAAAGAGAAACGTCAACACGCATAATAAATGAGGAAAGAGATAAATAATCGTAATTAATTGAACATAAAGTTTTAGGAAACAACTTTGATTCAAAATCAAATTTCTTTTTTGAATTTATTTTTATTTGAATAAAATTTTTTTCATTTATATTAATCGTTATAATTGTAATATTCACGACCAAATTAATCCGATGAACTATCATGTATAATAAGCAATTTGGAAAACGTTTTAAATCGAATAATCTGTTTTTAAGTTTATGGAATTGAAATTTTGTTTTATATTTATGTCTAAAAATGAAACTAAAAATAAATACATCAAAAAAATTTACTATTTTCTTTTCATTAAAATAAATAGCCAAAACTGAGAACTTAAAAAGTAGATTACTTTTTTTCTTTAAGATTTAGTATAATAAAATTCGAATAGTGATGCATGTGGTTTTTTTTTAAAAAAAGAGTTCAGTTGATTTTTATTTCAGATATTAATAGGAAACTCAAACAGTGCATTTATTATAAATACAGTCAAAATCTTTTAACATGAAATTGAGGGAACTGGAATATTTTTTCGTGTTAAAAATATTGCTAAATAGATAAAATTAAAAAAATATTCAACAAAATTATGTTTATTAGAGTACATTTTATTTACATCTAAGAACATCTAATACATTAATCGAGAAATCTTCATTTACTTCGATTGCTATTCAATATTTTTGAAACAATTGCTTCAAGTAGAAAAAATCCATGTTTTGTACAATCCTTTGATCACAAGGTTGCATGACACCTGTATTTGGTGGCAAAAAGATAGGCTTTATAGCTTTCAATACTAAGTTGGGGTGAGCCGGAAAATTATAAATTATCCTTGCAACTTTACACTTTTCTCGTAAGAATCGCTCTTGTAACTTTACGATATGAATTCCAAAGCCAACTGATGAGAGATTAGATGTTTTTGTGTCACGTTTGCACGGGTGGAGGGTGAAAGTAGCTTAAATAAACAAAATTGACTCGAAGTGTCATAGTCTATTCCGAAGGTATTTCAAAACCAAGTTAATCTCCTTTCTATGAAACAAATGAAACAACCTCTCTTTCATTTCACACACCTCTTGTATCTCGGCTACGCAGCTGGTGTTTTCCGCATTTTATTCATTTTTAAAAAGCAAATATTTTCCTGTTAAGCAATTTTCGTTTCGTTTTAAGAAGAAAAAAATGCACGGGAATACGTAGTAGTTTGTCGGGACTGTTGTATTATTTTGTGTTAACCGATATTTCGACTTAAGGTATCCGGCTACTTGGGACAACCTTTTTTTTTTTTTTTTTTAAAAAAGGGAGATATTGGGATTTTTTTGTAATTTCAATTTTTTCATTCTGATGTGTTGCTATGTTATTCATTGTCAAAATGACCTTCAGGATAAGAGATATTTTAATTTTTAACAAAACTAGAGCCCTTTATCTTAGTTATTATATGAAATTATTTTAAAAAACAGTGATTATATTCACATAAGGGTTTGCAAATTTTGTAATAAAACAGTGATTGATAAATCTGGAGGTTAAACCACTTCTACTATTATGCAGAACATGCACAAAAAATTTCAGTTCATTATTTTCAAAACTTTTTGAACAATTGTTGGCCTCGTTTAAGCTTAAAAAAACACACATTTCGAGTAAAACGTGTTTTTAAGTATGACATCTTGCTTAAAGTAATGACATCTGCTTTGACTAAAACACCTGCAGTTTTTGTTCTAGTGAACGGAAAATAATAAACTTAGTATTTTTATAAAGCTAATAAAATGGCATGTAAAATAAAATCACAAAAAATGTGTCAATTTGTGGCAAAATTCACAATTTTAAGGTAGTCGGATACCTTAAGTGTTCTCGTGGAAAAAAATATTTCACTGTATATGAAATTTCTAAACTGATGGATATTTTACAACATAGTATGGTAATAAATTGTTATTATCCGTCCGTAAAAAATAAATAAATGTTGAATCTGAATTATGAATTCGGTGTCTGAGCTCATTAGGCAAAAGGGAAAAATCAGAGCTAGTAAAACAAAAGTGGGGAAACTCCTTGTCCTGGCGTAATGTATCATTAATATGCCTCTAACATAGTGTCAACAAAACCATGTTTCATATCAAGTCAAAGAACACTGGTTATTATCTAAACATACATAATACATAACTGTGGGAATTCTCGTATTTTTCAGGAAAGTGAAAAAATATTAATTATCTTATGCAGTTTGGGACATGATTTATTTATTGGAAAAATTGGGTGACTTCTCAACCCCCTTATCTTGAATAATGGTAAATAAACACCAGCACACATGAAGCAAACCAGTAGCTGTTTAGAAGATGAGAGGAAAAGTATCAGACACATTTTGACCGACATACGTTTGCTATATAAATTCGTTTATATTACCACAGAATTATGCTTGTTAAGGAGAATGTATCTCAGTTTAAAATTATTCAGAAAATAAAAAAATCGTTTGGCGTTTATTTAATATTCATAAATTAGATGATAGCTAAAACAAATTTAGTATTCTGTTTTGTATATTTAAATATAAATTATATTCATTCAATTGTGTGAAAAATATATTTAACTCTGTAGATTTGCTATTTAATATAAATTTCTCTCAAAATAAAACCTATGCACACAAACATGTTTTATTTGATTAATTAAAATTTGTAGTAAATACGACTGTAATTTTATTTTACACGGAATTAAGAATCTTCTTTGTCTTATCCCTTATGTTAATAAAATTACTGTTATTTTAAGTAATTTCATATAATAACTAAGATAAAGGCTCTAGTTTTTGTAAAAATTAAAATATCTCTTATCATGAAGGTCTTTTCAGAAATGAATAACATAGCAACACATCAGAATTGAAAAATTGAAAATTTGTTCATAAATTTTGGTACAGAATGGGCCCCATTTATGTTATTTGTTGTAAGTTTTTGCCAATTTTTTCCCATTTAATAAAAATAATTTCTTTTACTCTTCTTCAATTTTAGCAAATTTTTCTCAAAATGTACTAAGAAAATCTAAAAACCACAAAAAATACCCCACATCTTAATTTAAAAAAAAAAAAATTGTCGCAAATAGTCGGATACCTTAACCGAATAGATGGCCAAATGATATTTTTTGAGTAATCATAAAATTAGATTGTCACATTTTTTCAAGACCAGAAATGTCGTTACCCAAAACGCATAAGTGGGACTTAAAACTATCAAATATTTTAAAATCAATACATCAAAAGATTAAGGAGTATTTTGAAGTGTTTTTAATAACACTTATTGAATAACGTTTTTTTTTTTTTTTTTTTTTTTTTTTTTTAACACGAATCGATTACAACGGCTTTATTGAAATTCCAGGTTTCAGAAAATATAACAGTATGCAGAATTTCATTTTTTAGTTCTTTTGCAAAAGAAAAGAATGTTAAAATGTCATTGCAGAAAGAAAATAGTTAACAAGATGTCTTTTTTGAAAAAAAAAATGTTTATAATAAGTTTAAAATGATTTATCAATTGAAAGGAAATAGATACATAACAAATGCCTAAAGCATAGAATTTGATTCAATAAAATGATTAAAATATAAAAGACAACATAAATTGAATCTTAATCTGTTGTTTTTATACGAAAGCATTTGATCGAAAAAAAAATGTCCAATTTGTTCCAAATACAAAAAGGAATTACTGCTAGAGCTTTCATGATTATATAAAAAAATTTTAAGAAAAGGTATAAAAATGGTATTTTTCTAAACCGGTTATTAGATTATTGATACATAGACCAATGTACATTATAGATGTTCAGCAGCAATAGGTTTCATTATCATAAAAAACTAAAGCAAACTAAAAATAAGTTATAGTTTAAAAAACTAAAAAACACGCTTTTATAATTAATCGAACTAAAAAGTAACAAATAATTCTTAATATAAGAATAAAACGATTGACGAGCAAATTACTGTCATTGTGGTAAAAACGTGAGGTGCTTGATATCAATTGTTATAATTTCTTATTAGTTCTATTCCGAAATGCAGAGTTAGTGTAAAAATGTAGTACAATGTGTATCCCAATCTCTCTCTGTTTTACAACAATGACATTAATTTTCCCGTTTATCATTTTATGCTCGCATTAAGAATTAATTTTTACTTTTTACTTCAATTAACTATAAAAGCGTGTTTTTTAGTTTTTTTATAACAATAATTTATTTTTCATTTTTTTGTTTAATCTACAATAAAAGCGCGCTTTTTTATTTTTAAAGCCATCATTCATTCCTTGATGAATTAATCTTAAATGCGTCATTTTTTACAATACGGAATACCCATTGGCAACCTATCAGTGCGTCGATACGGCCTGGTTTACAAAATGTAGGATTCGCCAAATGAAGGAAATCTAGAAGAGCTAAGTTTTTTTGAAATATTTTCTGCGGAAAATAGTGTTAAAAAGTCTATGATATTTTTCGCTAAAAAGAGCTCAATATTCTTTCTGAAACATGCATCTGTATTAGACATAAAAGTACTCGGTTGGAATCGAAAAGTTTGTGAGAAATTATTTAATCCGGTGAGACCTCTGAATAAATTCTCAGCAGTTTTAGTTGTCGCCAAATCTGGAGTTATTCACGAAATCTTGAAATGTGATCTGGAATTAGTAGCCAAATCTGGAAATTTGATATGGAATTAGTCACCAAATCTGGAAATTTGATTTGGAATTAGTCACCAAATCTGGAAATTTGATATGGAATTAGTCACCAAATCTGGAAATTTGATATGGAATTAGTCGCCAAATCCGGAAATTTGATTTGGAATTAGTCGCCAAATCCGGAAATTTGATTTGGAATTAGTCGCCAAATCTGGAAATGGGAAATCGTTAAGCCTGATGACCCTGTTAAGGACAATGGAGCAAAATTATGAAATTATTGTATTGTCATCGGTCCTTGACAAGCGTGCAAAATTTCGAATTAGTCAGACCTTTTAAAGTGGGTAAAAATCGAGTTCAAAGATTCCGTTACATACAGGTGAAGCTTATCAAAAGGGTGTTAATGATAGAAAATAACTTTAGAAAAAAAAATTTAAAGGACCATTCAAGCATACATATAAGCTTATTTTAAAATATTTGAAAACAAAAGGAGACAGATTCATTTTCTTAATATGTAACAGAATTTTTTATAAATTGTGAATAAATGCAGCAAACATCACATTCAGAGCTTCCTTTTCAAATATTGATTTTTAAAGTACTATTCATTTAATTAAAAGCTTCATATAATTGTTGATAGCTTCATACAATTGATTGTTTATTATCGTTGAGTTAAGAAGCAACTCAAGGGCACTTGAAGGAAAAGGGAGGAGCATCAGACCTGTGCGTGCGATGGCACCTATTTATGAAGCTTCGACTCCACGCCATCTTGAGAGCTTGGAGCCTAGACAGATCATGCCCAGTTCATTAGTCCGACTACACGGCTGATTTTTAGTGGGACCAAGACTCGAACCCACGAATCGACACATACAACACACGTGACGAGCTCAGACCATGATCACTCGGGTAGCGCAGCCTTTATAATATAAAAAGCACATACAACTTTTTTTTCGAGGAACGAGCCGCCCATCCGGTATAGTGGTTAGTGACGCTGACTGCTGTATTGTTCGGCCTAGATCCCGGAGAAGGTCTGGATGTAAGTAAATGCATAATGCCTTTTCGGCAAGGGGGTACTCTAAATAGCCGTCAAGCTGCAAGTCCTCTCATGAGGTTGGTGAAAGAGGAAGATAAGTGGGAGGTCCCTGATCACCTCCAGGATGTTATCTCTCAAAATTGGGGTGAAACCGAGCCAAATTATACTGTCACCTGTTTGGTGCTCAAAGCTAAGAATAACGATTGACGTATATCTAGCCCTTAGTCATGATGAATTTTATGGACCTAGATCTGACTACGACAGACAGGGGGCATTAGCAACAACAGCAACGATTAACGTTTTTTTCGTCGTTTTTGAATGGGAAAATGGTACATAAAGTGGGGGGGGGGAACTAGTCGCCATACGAAACAATTTTCATTGCTGGTTCAACAATGGAAGGAGCGTCAGCGTAGGCGGAATAATGAATGAGCAGAGCGTCGAAGAAGAGAGAACAGAAGCAGAGCGGCGTCTCCGAGGTTATTCCAGTACAAAACACATTGACAAACTGACTTCTGATAACAACGGGGTCACCGATGGAAGTGAAGGCTGTTGTTTGGTATGATTGGGCAAGTGGAACTAGTGTATCTGCCATCCAAGGGCGCATACAAACCGTATATGGTGAAGAGGTCAGTCTTCGTCAAATGGTTGGTCACTGATGTTACATGTCCAGAGAAGGAAGGCAGACTGTGGAAGATGAAGGTTAAAATGGCCATTCCTCTACTTCCACAATGAAAACAATATTTCGTCATCGGACTTTCACTTGCTACCTGTATTTAAAGAAGCACTCTTGAAGTGTAACGTCCAAAACAATGCTGAGGTGTAGAAGAATTGCTCTGCGACAATTCCTTGCACCGCAGAGCACTGGGTTTTTTTCGTAGCGATTTCTTCCAACTGATTCACGCTGCAGTAAATTTCCTCATGTCGGTGGCGATTATGTCGAAAGATAGCGCAAGATGTGTAGTTCATGACGCGTAGTGTAATTTTGTTTGTAATAGAGCTTTCGTGTGAAAAAAATGACGAAACTTACCTTTAAAAAGTCCTTCATTATACGGTACTTGAAATATCATTTACAAATTTGTTTAATTCAAATTTCACAAAATTGCCTTATATACCCATCCTCCGAAGTGATTCAAGTAATTTAATTTAGCAGGAAAACAGCCATAAAAAGTATAAATAACTTTCTATTCTCCTTTTTTTAAAAACTTTTTTCGGTTCTTTAAACTCCAAAGAAATTGTTATTCTCGTAGGCGATACGTTTTTGCATAGGAAGATAAGCTCATTAGATGTAAAAGAATTGCTCTTACTCTTTTTTCAAGTCTAAAACGTTGAGAAGCTAATTATATTTAAACTTGAGAATAC
Organism: Trichonephila clavata; assembly: GCA_019973975.1. Classification (NCBI taxonomy): domain Eukaryota; kingdom Metazoa; phylum Arthropoda; class Arachnida; order Araneae; family Nephilidae; genus Trichonephila; species Trichonephila clavata. Next base: position 251 of record BMAO01005068.1, on the reverse strand, counting down.
TTAAAACACCTTCTAACTTATAAAGTATTTACAAAAAAAAAGTATTTTAAATCCCAAGCTGAAAGTGAAGATTCTCACAGCGTAATTCTAGTGAAGGATGAAAAGTAAAATTTTAGAACAAATTAAGTTATATGATGTAAAAAAAAACATTGTTACAAAAAATTCTTGCTTAATAACGAGTAATTTCTTTTTAAGAACCCTGTTTACAATCTATGTTATACGTATTATTAGCACTACTAGAGAGTTTAATG